>JAVGVS010000353.1:90221-355221 GCA_032718565.1 Distichodus sexfasciatus | reverse complement strand
TCTGTTTGTAGCTTCGCCATTTGGGAAACGATGAAGTGCACATAGTGTGGTCGGAGCACACAAGGGACTACCGCCGAGGCATCATCCCTACCGACTTTGGAGATGTTCTCATCATCATCTACCCCATGAAGAACCACATGTTCTTCGTTCAGATCATGAAGAAACCACAGGTATGGCTACTTTACACTTTTCAAGGGCCCTCATTCAATTTCAGCATGGACGTGCTGTACCAGTTGGGACTTATTATCGCCATTAGAAAACAGAAAAAAACAATATTTGCTGTATATCTGGTGTATGTAAGATGTTTATTCTTATAGCCTATCGTTCACTACTAATTATTTAACCCTTTAATTTATAGCTCTATCAGTAGCCAAACCCAGTGTGGAGTAATTCTTCAGTGACTAGGGTGGTAATCAGGTGTTGCACTGAGTGGAATGAAATAAATGCAGCACACTTGAGTTAAAGTAGTTAAGAAATAATACACGCAGCAATAAGTAGGGACGCACGATAAGGGAATTATTGGCCGATGCCGATATCCGATATTTTTTGTGCTTATATCTGCCAATACATGAGGAAGGCAGGGTCGAGCACGTAAAGTCCAGATATTTTGCCGCGCTCTCAGAACTTTGGCACAAAAACAACACCATAATCTCTGACATTTCTAACACGGCGCCAAGTCAAGTGAGTGTGAAAGCAGAACCGAGGGAGGGCGGCGTGTTTCAAGACATTTTCAGAAAAAGTCACTTCCTGCCGTATGTAGTGTACCAAGTCAAAAAGGGTGCGTGTAAGACTCCATTTGCACTAACTAGTGCGTAGAGAGCCGTTACGCTACAACCCCCGGCTATTTCCTGAGATGCATACTAGCACATAGAAAAGTATGATAAGAGCATCTTACCTACCATGCTATTAAGTACGTAAATACACGGCTCGAGACACAGCCCATGTGCGACTCGCATTTTAGGCAGACATGCAGTTTAGTTAGTTGTAACATTTTCGCAAGTGCTGGGAGAGTTGAGTGCGTAAAGACAAGAGATTTGGCTCACAAACGTTCCACTGCCTGCTCACAATTTTGGCACAAAATAAGACCGAAGGCGTGGGCTGTAAAAAAAAATTTTTTTTTAAATCCCACCTCGGACGTTGGTCATGCCTGGCACGGGCGCTACCTTGCTGGCATACAATAAAAACGTCATAAAATATCGTCTGAAAATATCGAGCAAATCCAAGCATCGGTCCAACGCTGATGACTTAAAAAAAAGCAATTATCAGCCGATTCCGATATGATTCCGATACTATCGTGCATCCCTAGTAATAAGTCATAGGTACCCAAGGAAGCAGTTTCCTTTTTGGCTAGCAAATAATATATTAAGAATTAAAGAAACTGCTCAATTTAATTCAGAAGATTCAGTGCACGCCTGATATGTTGGCCTTCCTTTTTTTCCTTTTATAGTCAGAAAAGCATTGAGAGGGTTTACTCTGCACCAGCAAAAAGCATCAAGCATCAGAACACCTGCTTTGACTATATGTGACCCTCCACGGCAAAACCAGTCGCTTGTCGCAACGGAGGTTTCCGAGAAAAACAAGCGTTTATGTTGCGTGGGGTAAAATTTTGGATTTTTTGTTTTTAGTGTTTTGAAACAGTGGAAGGTCTATACTGTACTGTTGTGAATAAATTTCACTGAAAAACTTACCCTTTCCATCCTAAAAACGTGACTTTCTTGAGGTGAGGAATTCAATTCCAGCAGAATGTAAGAAGTTTCTGTTTTGACCGCTCTACACCGCGGTTCTCCGGAATCCATCTTCGTCTCCCGAGTTCAGTTAACCTAACGCAGGTAGGCTATCCGTGTGGCTGTGAATGCAGCGTAGGCTACCGTAAATACAAACCGCGACCGCACCAAGCGTCTGTGAGTGCTACGGCGATAGTCAACTTCACAGGCAGATTTCTCCGTTTCTCACTTGGCGTGACAGGAGAAACCCGACTCCTTTCAATGTTGATATCTCAGTCATATGTCGTCCCATTCATTCGACATAGGTATCGTTTTGAAGCTTGATTTATGCCCTTTCATGAAAACATCATAACTTAATTTTGAAAATTTCCGACAAGCGACTGGTTTTGTCATGGAGGATCACATTTGAAGTATTTTGTTTTACCATATGTACAATATATTGAAGCTGAGAAAGCTTGCTTACAAAAACACAATGAACAAAACACAGTGCACAAGCAACAAACACAACCAAGTTTTTGCTTTTCCTTAAGAATAAAAAAGTTAATTTCACTTTATTTACATATTATTTACACTCAAATGGTGTAATGTGTATTCACGAGCAAATGAAAACAGCCCAAACAGACTTCTCTAAATAATTTTGTAAGACTATGTGTTTCTTCAGTGTTCACCCAGACAGGTTTGTGTGTTTATATCTTTTTTTACTCATCTCCTCTGCATGCCTTCCTCTGTACTCAAGAGCCTGTAGAGCCCCCCGCCTCGGACCCTGAGTCCATTACTGCACTGTCGGCATGCTGCTCTCATCATGGCCAGACTAGCTTTCATCTTCACCGATCACTCTCACTCATCACACACACACACGCACACACACATCTGCTGCCTGTCTGTACTATAAACAGGTCAAAAGCACCTTGCACGACCACTACAGTGCCACTAGCGCTTCACAAGAACCTGTTCTTTTTTTGCATAAGAAAGTACACATAAATTTTTGCTTTTGCTGAGTTGTAATTAAATCTTAAATCAAACCACAACAAAGCTTGTCTAGCCAAAAGTGTTATGTTACAACCCACAAGTCCAGTAGAACTTCCTTTAGGCTGTTTGGTCCCAACACAAATCACTCTGTTCTGTTTTCAATATGTTCGGGCCTTGAGGTTGGGAAGTGCAACATTCTGTTATATCGACCGAAATCTTTTTTTTTTTTTTTTTTGTCAGGTTTGCAGTGTCGTTCTTATTGATTTTTGGGGGCTGTGGGTGAGTTTGTGTTATAGTGTGAAAATAGATCAATCCATCAGGCAAAGCCTGAACGTGATAGTATTCGTCACTTTGTGGATTTGCCGTCATCTGTCTGTTCTTTAAATGAAATTGAGTTCGTCTTTTTTAATACATCATCTGGTCCGTCGTGTAACTGCCCTGTCTCCTCCTTCCCACCTGTCTCAGGTCCCTTTCTTTGGGCCTCTGTTTGATGGAGCCATTGTCACAGGGGTGCTTTTGCCGAGTCTGGTGCGGGCCACGGTCATCAACGCCAGCAGGGCAGTGAAATCGCGACTGACGCTCTACCAGAGCTTGTATCCTTTTGGCGTAGCGGCAGTTGTCATCGCTGCGCTGTCCATGTCCAGAACGAATCCACAGTTTTTATTATTTTAACATTTGCGCTATTCACAGCCAGCGCAGAAAGCGTTGTGCAAAAGGTTTAAAAAGATGCTGAGTGTTCACAGCTTCGCACAAAGACTTGATCTGTTCTAATGAATTATTAATCTGTCTTTGACTCACACCATTGTGTGTGATGTTAGTCGATGGAACAGCTGCTGTGCAGTACCCCTCACAAACACAAACATGCTTTATTTGTCTTTATCTCACGCTCTCTGCCACCTTTGTGTCTCTTTTACCTTCCCTTTGCTCTCAGCCCTATCGCCGCTTCCACTTCTCCGTTCTCCCGTTCTTTTTTCTTCTTTCTTTCGCTGTCTCCAACTCTCTCTCTCCACCATCATTCCCGAACAATAACCTTGGCTCTCTAGCTGAAAGACGTATGTATTTGCGCAGAGATGAAATCTCGTCTGGAGTCTCCCGCCTCACAATGGCCGAGGTCTCTGCAATCTGCCGTCCTGTCGTGCGACGGTGCTCCAAGGTAATTAGCTGAATATTTCTTCAAAGGGAGTGGCGGTGCTCCGGGGCGCAGGCTGATAAAAGCAGGTGCTGCTCCGCGGCAGAGCGGGCAGTGCTGGAGAGGCCTCCGGCTGCCCGTCTCTCTTCTGCTGTGCCATCACTCAGCTCTAATTGGATGGGCTGTGGAGAAATGGCCACCAGTGCTTGGCCAGGTGCACCGCGGTTCAGCTCCCTGCCACACAAACACACACACACACACATTCTCTCCCTCACCTGCACGGGAACACACCCACACACGCAGCGTTCGTGTGCAGGTCAGCGCGCTCGTGCCCGAGTTCCTGCAGCTGAAGGAGCGGTGTTATTCCGGCACGCCCGGTGGGAGCTCTTTGGACCGAGAGGCCGCTCTCCTGCTGACTCGGTATTACACAGCCCTTTCCGATCGCACATAATGTGTCATCTATTATTGATTCAGCCCCGCTGCAACAAAACGAATAAAATCAGCCACTGTGAGTTTGAAGTCTGCTGTGCCCGAGCCCCGTTTCCATGCGGGAGTGGACAGGGCCGGTAAGCTTCAAACTCCTCCTTGAGACGGGGATATTTGGGAAAGATGTGAAAGATTAAAAAGCTGGATGCTGTTATGTAGTAGTATTAAAATGATATTAATACAAAACCAAATTTAGTGAATTCTCCAGAGCTGAGCTTAAATAGAAACGTAGAATGAGGACAGTCCTTGTGCGTGTCTAGGAATATTTGTTCAGCGTTAAACATGTGGCGCAGTTGGAAGAGTAATGGCTGTGGTGTTCGCTCTGTAATGGGAAGGTCGCCAGTTTGAATCCCAGTAAAGGTACCACTGAGGTACTCATGAACAAGGTACCGTCCCCAAGCACTGCTCCCCGGGAGTCAAATGCAGAGATGGCATTTCGTTGTTGCTGTGCAGTGTTGTGTTCACAATAACTAATAATGACTCACTATCGTTACTGACAGACTGACATTCATTTCAAATGCAGTATGTTGATATCAGCATCATTTACTGAAGATTATCATTATCAGGGAAACATTTACTGCTGCTTGTTTTATTTTCCTTGTTTTTTGGACGGTGTTGAGGCGCATGTGCGTACACTGCTTAGTTGTTTTTGCGTGTTATTACTGGGTTAACATTAAGTAACCCTTCTGATCAGGCTCAGCTTCTTAAGAGCTTCTGAACGTCAGTTTTGATACTTTTTTGGTTTCAGTTCCCTGCTTTAAGAGTTTGCTGGTTCTAATCCAGCTGTCCTGAATTCATACCACCGTCACGGGGCTTCCAGCAGGACCCTTAACCCAAAGGGAGACTGGGAGACTGTCCCTGTAATTAGGAAATGGAAGTTGCTCTGGATAAAATCCTGTAGGTAATTCTGGAGTTGACTCTTTATTAAGGGTCAGCCGATTATCGGGCTCTGATATTAGGCATTTTGCTGATTATCTTTATCGGTGTTTAATTTTGATATTAAGGGTGCTTTCACACCTACAGGCTTTAGTCCGCTTCAGTTGAACTCGAGTTCGTTTCCCCTCTTGGTGCGGTTCGTTTGGTCTGGTGTGAACACGGTAATCGCACTCGGGTGCGGACCAAAACAACCGCACCGAGACCCCCCAAAAGTAGAGGTGGGCGATATATCGATTTTATTGATTAATTTGAGTTTACAGTTCACGACGATGTGTTTTTATGAAAATCGATTTTATTACTTATTTTACACGCGGGCGCCAAAAGCAGAACTAATGCGACGCATCGTTCTACACGGGTAAATTAGCGCGGTGCACCCAAACCCTGTAGCAGATTCACAAACAACATGGCAACGACAGGGGAAAAGTATGGCGTCACATCAAGTGCCAAAACTATAGCGCGCAAAATGGCTTGCTGCAAAAAATTCGCGGGCGTAAATTTCACAGTCGCACGCGCAATTGTGACACTCGACAACACAAATTTAAGAATCAAGTGCACGGTTAAATGTAAACCACCCCCACTCCATAATTAGACACTTTTTAGGTGAATAAATATGATTATAATATAAAACACGGAATTCAGAAGAATAAATATGGAAAAACGGAATTCAGGAAAAAAATAAAACGGAATTTAGGAAAAAACAAAACGGAATTTAATAGGGCCCTGTGTATATTGCAAAAGACATGGTGCCCATACATACTGTGGAAAAGCCGGAATTCATTAACATGCCAAAAGTTTTTGACCCGAAGTACGTGCTTCCAAGCCGCAAATATTTTTCTGAAGTTGACTTGCCACAACTGTATAATGAAACACGTCAAAGAATCGGTAGAGAGCTGGAGGAGGAGGTGTCGTATTATTCTGCCACAGCTGATGTGGTTTTGAACCATTTATTTGCCATCTGTAGTTTGATTTTGAGTAGGGGAGGAGAAAATCCATTAAAATCGAAAATCGCATTTATTGTGAAAAAATCGGAGATTTTATTTTTAGGCCATATCGCCCAGCTCTACCAAAAAGAGGTGGTCTCGATCCGAATCAGTTAGCGAACTCTGGTGCGGTCCTCCTGGTGAGAAAGCATACCGAACCAAAACAGGACCAAAGGCTGCGAATCACGTGATGTACATACCTGTTGGATCTTCGGGAAAAATTTCGCATGATGAGCATATCACTGTTCCTCCTTATTAACGTGCGTCACCTCCTATATTTTCGCGATACGCGTCTTCGGCGAATGGAGTGCATTAATACGCTGTTTTCCAGCCGTAACCGCGCTTGATTTTCAAACGCAATAATTTGTCTGAAGTGGTGAACACACGAGATGTAGAAAGTAATCACCAGGGCGACAACCAGTCCACGTAGGTTCTCCATCTTGAAACAGTCAACACAGAATCTTCTTCCTGTATTTACATTTTTGTTCACGCGGCAAACACATCTGACCAATAGGCGGAGAGGACGTTCTTGCGTGATTTAAAGTGACACATTTTGGTACGCTTGGATTTTTTCCCGTGTGAAAACAAACCGAACCAAGGAGAAAATGCTACAGGTTTACAAAATTATCAACTGATTCGGACCAGAGCAAGCGTACTAAGGTGTGAAACCAACCTAAGTAAATACGAGGCGCGCTACTGTGGCTCCACTGTCGTCTCGTCTCTCTGTGCCGTTTGCTCTCCACTCGCTGCTTCATTTAATGCCCTGCACACGACAGTCTCATTGGCTATATCTAGGTTAAGTGGAGAGCACGCTTTCTTCTGCTGCTGCTGCTAAATTTGGAATACAATGAAACAGTTAAGTTTCAAATTTAAGTTTCACAGTTTTATAATGTTTTGTAAAATTAAAACTTTTATCAGTGTTTTTCTTTCTTTCTTTTCTTTTTTTTTGCATATCGGTTCCAAATATCGGTTATCGACCCCGTTAACTAGCAATAATCGGTATAGATATCGGCCCTGAAAAATCAATATTGGTCAGTCTCTACTCTTTATCTTCTGGAGTTCCACTATTTTTTACTCGCTGAAAATTTGAGGCTGATTTTTGGCGCTGTCTGCTGCTTTTGGTCTCTCTCTCTCTCTCTCTCTCTCTGACGATGGTCTCTCTGTCCTGCTGTCACTCACGGAGAACGATCCCAGGGTCGGTCTGTGGCTGGTCTCAATGCGGGGGTTCCAAAAGCAGGCCCCAGGGTACGGGTGTGGGGGATTTGAGAGGTAAAACAGAGATTCGCTGACCTTCAGCCTGCCTCGCTGCCTCCCCTGCTGACTCGAATCGATGGAGTTAGCATGCGTCCTCCCCCTTTTCTCTCTGCCTCACTCCCTCCCTTCTCCGCCCTCTCTCTTCCTCTCTTCTTCAGTCAGATCCATCTCCAGGCACCAATCAATAGCCATAATCTGTTCCTCCCTGCCGCAAGTCATGCGAGCCCCGGCTTTTAGTCCTCATCAGGAGGAGGAGGAGGAGGGATGTTGTCAAATTGTTACCTTTACTAGCTACTTTAAAAATTCTTTCTCTAATAGTTACTCACTCCAGCATTTAGTCTGCCTCAGGTTGGTAGAGATACATTTTTTTAAAATACTTTTGGAAGTGCTTTAGAGATTTTACAAGAAAGTTAGTTTTTACCAGAATACTGCTGAAAATTATTATTATAACTTATATCACAGTACCAATTTGAGTTATTACAATAAAGCCACAATGTTATACATCTACTAATAATAATTACACACAGAATACATTGTTCTTTGAAGAATTAGAAATAATCGAGGACTTGTTTAACATGTGCTATTTTTTTTGTAATGTAATCCCTCTTGAAGGTGTGATTTAGTGATTGTATATTGATTAAGATTGCATTTAAGCTTATGGGGAAAATGTAGAGCATAAAATTGCAGTTAGTACAGTACAGTACACTAGAGTTGTAGTCATGACCACATAACCTGAGACCAAGTCCTGACCGAGACAAGACCAAGACTCTGAGAGACCGGACCAGTGCAGGTTTTACACCACATGACAAATAAGTGGTACGTGCAAAGCCTCAGCACCCCTCAAAAAGAGCTGAACAAAGCAAACAATATACACCAAGCAACATTAAACATATTTATTTAATATTTCTCTCTTGCATATCTAAAATGAGGAAATCACTTCACTGGAGGCGGTTATCCAAACTGATCACATCATATGTTGAACTCAGCAAACCACAGTGAACACTCCTCAAGACCAGACTCACCACTACACAACACAGCCTGAAGCACCAGGTCGGTGGAAAATCAGTTTCAAGTACAGTTTGCATTTAGAAATATGAGAGACTGCAACGTTTTGTGAGCTAAACGTGCACAAAGGGATCTCATTATAATGCCCGCTGTACTAAAAAGTCTCTCCACTGGTGCTGAGGAGGCAGCGACTGACATGCACCTTGATTGCCAAATCGTTCGCTCATTCATTCATCTTCTGAACCCCTTAATCCCTACGGCTCCACATAGAAAGGCCCTAACGCTGACCCGGGGACCGAACCCAGGACCTTCTCGCTGTGAGGTGGCAGCGCGACCAAATTGTTTACACATTAAGAGTAATATTCTCAGAGTTGTGGTCCCGGCTGGTCCTCTTTGCCCCGGTCCACGAGACCGAGTACAAGCAGATACCGAGACTTTCAAAAACTTTCAAAGACCGAGAGCAGTCTCGAGTAAACTAGTATGCATAAAAGTGCGTTAAGATGTAGCGACGTGCTAATTGCGATTTTTCTTATTTATCTACACATTCTTTACAAAATGTAACTAACTTTCAAAGTTTGCGTCTGTGTAAACTGAACGCTAAATTAATGAGATTATTTTCCTTTTGGTTGAGCTCAAATTTGAATGTTTCTCAGTAACATGTGAGGTCTTCAGTTTGATGTTGCTTCCCTCTGGTGCGGAGTTTGGTCAGTTTGCCTGCAGTCGGAGTGGGTGGAAGACGGCCAGTGTGTGGACAGGGACTCATGCCCCCACCCAATCATGGGGTGCTGACTCTAATCCCATTTTCACTCCAGCACTCTGGCTTCTCTCCTCTCTCTCTCTCTCTCTCTCTCCTGCCCCTCCTGCCCGCCTCGCTGCTCCTCCCAACTCACCAGCTGTTCCCAGGGGCTCCGTACAATATCAAATGTGTTCAGACCACCCCAACCCCCCCTGTTCCAGCCCCCCACCACCAACAAACTCACTCTCCATCTCCATCTCCATCTCTCTCTCACTCCCTCTGTTGCTGTCTTTGTTTTCCAATAAACTAAAAGAAATACAAACGCTATGTGGTGTGTGTGTGTGTGTGTGTGTGTGTACATATCTGTATATATGTGTAGACACACGCACTCCACGACGTCATTGCTTTTGTGCACGCCCAACAAGAGTCTGTACTTTTCCGTCTGTTAGTCTGATGACGTGTCGTATCCTTAAAGGCTGAAATATACTTGCCGTGATCTACGTATGCGTATCCGTACACGGTTGCGTTATTAACGTTTGTGCTGGTAGGTTGCATTGTTAACGTTTGTGCTGATATACTTGCGTCCGTACTGCGCGTCCTAATCTGTAGTGTGTACTCCTTACCACCAGGGGTCAGCGTCGAGGCCGCAAACCTAATAAATGAATGAATACCTGTATCTTAAAATCGTCACCTGTTTTTCCAAACGAACACGTCTTCAGTCGAAGAAGCATTAATCTTCATCATACTGAGACGGCACCAGAGACGAAAACGAAAATGGCGGAGATGGTACGTTCCACCACTTTTCTCTGCTTTTGCCATTGCAGATCTCGCAACACTGCCCCATGTAAATTACGCAGGTATTGCATCTCCGTGTACGTTCCGTTAATTTTTGAATACGTGCACAAAAACCGACGCAAAGAACGCAGGATACAGATTGCGGCTGTACGTAAGGCTGTGCAATTAATCGAATTTTAATTTCAATTTCAATTTCAGCTCCAAACAATCACAAAAATAATGTAATCGACAAAAAACAATTATAATTACAATTATTTTGCCACATTACGCTCTGCAAGTATACTCATATTTTGTCTTGTGTTCCGAATGACACACGCACGCGCACTAACGCACCTTCCGAAGACTGAACGCACGTGTGTGTTCTGGTGGCGGTGTACAGTCTGAGCGGGTAAAGATGGCGGAAGGAGGAGCGCAGCATAAAGTCTTAAATAGTAACACAAAGTAAAGTGTTAAATAATCGTGATTTCAAGATTGACCAAATTAATCGTGATTATGTTTTTTTTCATAATCGAGCAGCCCTAGCTGTACGTGCTGCACTGTACATACGTACGTAGTTAACAGCAAGTATATTTCAGCCTCAACACACACCATTTCTATCACAGACTTTCCTCCTCTCTTTCTTTTCTCTCACTCCATCCCTCTCCACACACACTCGCTCTTTCTCTGGCAGATTTTTCTCTTTCTTTACTGACTCTCTCTTTCTCTCTTGTGCACGCTGCACACACACACACACACACACACACACACACTCTGGCATGCTCTCACAAACAGGGGGTGTTCTCTTCCCCAGGCCTGTCAAGTCCAGTCGTGAGTGTAGAGTCAGTCAGTCCCATATGGCATATGGCATATAGCTGCTGCTTCATATGAAATGCACAAGCATTCTTCCCTCCCTCCCTCCCTCTCTCTCTCTCTCTTTTCCTCTAATGCTGAATGACTCATAGCATTACAGCTCCCTCTCCCTCCTTGCTACCCCTCCTTCTGTTCATGATGCCTGGAACAAAGGCGCAAAACACACACGGTCATACACACATGCACACAACCCCCCAGGACAACTTTTTTTTTTGTGGTGGAGGGGTGACACCAGCTTAAACACAGGTAGAGAGCAAGTTTGTAAACAACTCAGTGACAGCAGAGTCAGAGCTCTCGGAAAACAGGTGGTAGACACGGTGGAGGTGTGTGTGTGTGTGTGTGTGTGTGTGTGTGAGAAAGAGAGAGAGATCTTGTGCCTTGACCTTCTGTCTATGCTACTACAGTTTTAGTCATCGTTTCATGTTCTGAACTCGAACATCTAAAGATGTTCTTTCATCAAGTCACCCTGATTATTAAACGTTGCCAAGTACTGTACTGTCCGTGCTTGACCCCACACCTGCCTCCGCGTGCCGTCATGTCTTATCGCCAGTGATCTCCAGCTAAATGTGATAATTTAAACCATCTTTTCCACCATATTTACCTTAAGGCTACTGTTGGGTTTTTTTTTTCCAGCACTAAGCTCGATGACTAGATGTGTGACAGTAGCAAGCTCAAATCGCTCTTAATTTCGACCGGTCCTGGAACCGTACGAGCCTCCATGCGCTGCGCCTTTAAACTTGTGCCCCACCCAGCGCGCTTGCCCCTCCCTCGGCGAGGCTGAACTCTGTTAGGCATTCATGCCTGACAGCTGTCTGTGTCCTGGCGCTGTTGTGAATGGCTGGGTGAGCCGTTGCCAGATCTGGGTGGGATCCCCCCAGCATTGGGGAGTAGGGGGAGGGGGGGAGGGAGAGAGGGGGGCGGCGAGATTCTGCAGACATGCGGAGGGGTAGAGTTACCCTGAGCTCACTCCATTATTACTGCTCCCTCAGGAGTGACACGGAGCAGAGCTGGGAAAACGTTACTTAATCACCTCTTAAGCATGAAGGATGTGCCTGTTAATTCACACTTGTCTCTGTCTTAGCGCTGCTGTATGTGTATATCTGAGAGGAATTAGAGTTACTTAACCTTTCTTCCATCACGTCTCTTCGGGCCCTGAAATATGGTTATAAAGAGATGCTGCAACAGTTATATTAAACTGCTTATATTAAAATTATTTTTAGCTGTAAAAATGTATAAACTGCTGTTCCTAAAAATGAGCCTGCCGCATAGAAGCCCAACAACAAGCTGACTCAAATGGCTGAAAAACGCCATAAATCACAGACCAATCTAGCAGCTGGAAAGTGCAGCAACTTCCTGTTTTTTTGGGCGGAGCGAGTCAGGTGAACGCGTTTAGGGTCTGCGCTAATTGTGATTGATGGCAGAGCAAGCGTGGAGGACTGTTAAACCTGCTCGTCTTCTCAGAGTAATTAGCATCAGGCCTTTCCATCTGTCTGCCCAAGCCTTCTTTAATTAATGAACTTTCATTCTCCTCCCTCGCCAGGCTGCTAACACTGGGAGAAAGCTGTTGGCCCTCTCAGGTTATCCAAATGGATGTTGCCCTCGCTGTCTTTTCTCCCGCGAACACAATGGAGGTGTTCTCATTGATTAGTTCTGTGTGGGTTTTGTCTTCGTCTCTGTCTTTGTCTGTTGAGGGTGATAATGAGCTGTTCTGGCTCACGCAGGCTTCAGGTTTTAGTGTAGGAGTATTTGAATGTAAGAGTGGATGTTTGCGTGTTTATCTCTGTGTGTTCTGCGTAAGAAAGTAGTTTTGGAAGGTGTGTGTGCATATTTGTGCAGAGTTGTGGTGCTGTTTTTGGGGGGGGTTTTGTTCATGAGAATGAAATTGCCCAAAACTCCAAAGGTATTCTCTCTGTGGTAGTCACTCCCAAATGATTCTCTAAAAATCTCTAGTGTCTCCAGGCCTCTGTGTGTGTGTGGGTTCTTCCATGCATCTCTGATTTTTCCTGCCGCTTAATCGGCACGGTCATTCACCACTGGCCTGTGTTTAAGCACATTTCCCATTCTGCGGATTCCTTTGTCTGAGGCCCGTGCTGATAAGAATCCTGCCTCTAGGGCTCTTGTGATATTGAAATTCTCCAATGGTGAGAAAGAGCCTTCAATCATTCATTATCAGTACTGTGCTGATTACCATTCAATCTCTTTGGTCCCAGGCAGCCGTCTACTCCCTGCCCCATCAGACCGGGCCTGAATAGAACGCGGCTCTCCTCGCTTATCCTCTCATATCCGACACACGTATCCAATTCTACCCCTAAATGTCACAAAAATGTCATCTGCCATGTTACTCCAGCAGGTTTACTCTTTTATCATTTCTTTTCCCTCCAATCACGAAAGATTTTACTTATAAATGGGGCAAGTTTTTCCTGAGGTGAGTCTTTCGTGATGTGAATTTGTTCCAACTATTCTAAATGAACACTAAAAACCTCCAATCATTACTGTTTATTAGTTTTTATTATGACTATGCAGATGCTTCTCAGCCCTGTTGGAGAACGAAGTTCTCTAGAGATTTGGTGCATAGTATCATATATTTCGGAACAGTAACAGAGGGAATTTATGCATGAAGCCTTTACTTCTTTGATGCCTTCACATTACCATAGCTGTTTCTTCCAACCCTTGTGACTGAACGCTGAGCCGATTGTTTGATTGCAGCCTGAGGTCAGCAAGGGCTGTTTGTTTAAAGACTGTGGCTCTCCCGGTTTCCTGTGGTCCATTGTGGACCGTCTTAAAAGATGAATTAGTTGATTATTTATAAGTTCTGCATTAATGCCCCTCTAAAGGGTTCAAAGGCAGCGACGGCTCCTCCACGAGCTGGGCGTGATTGTGCCATGCTAAAGGATGTCCTTGTCTTTGCCATTTGCATCTTTGCACAAAATAGAGTCCTCCGCATTGAAGGATAAACAAAACAACAACAGAAAAACGGCAACACGACATAAAAGTGTGCATCATGTTTTTTTTTTCGTCCAGCCCTCCTCCACACCAGAGGTGGCCTTTGATGTGGAAATGGAGGTTCTTTACATTCTGAAGTACAAGACTGCAGTTTGGTTGCGTAAGGGGCCAACACGAGAGCACTGGGGTACAGCGCATCACAGATTTTGTGTATGTGTGGGTGTGTGTGTCTTTTATTGGATTTCTGGACATATGCAAATTGACGGAAGACTGATGTGTGGAGGCATGAAGAGAAACCTTGACACTGATGTCGTACACATGCCCCAGTCTGGCTGTGAATGTAGCGCATTCATATCCGTCTGAATGATGAACTAGCTTGTGCAGTTTTTGTTGCACGTTCCTGCAAAATGCATTCCTCGTCTGCCCCATAGATCAATACCTTTTTGAAACCACAGCCCACAACTTTTTGGTAGCGTGTGTGCTTGTGTTCCTGTGGTAAAGGCTCCCTTTCAGTTCCCTCCTTTGGGCTGCCAGACGTCCAATTTGTCGCTGAAATAAAAGCACTTAGCATCTCATTTCAGTACGCACAGCTTTGCTACAAACAGTGCATATAGCCCCTAATTAGTATTGAGAGCCTCTACAAATCTATATCCATTGTTATTCAGATCGTGTTATTCATGCTCCGTGAACAGAGCCCCAAGCTAAGGATACTATAGGCTTTGTGGCAAACTTCAGAGCGACGCATAAAGCTTTTTGCCTCGGACCTCTTCAGGACGGCCCATGGATCCTTTCCTCTTCCTCCAGTCTGCATTTACCCATCCATATCTTCCATCTGCTTTGTCTCTTTGTGAAAGGATCTATTATGTGACAGATCCAAAACAATGCGGACAAACAGACGTAGTGGACCGGCCAGTGTCCCAGCTGAGCGGGAGACCTCGCTGCGTCTGATGTAACTGATGACATTACGCCTCACAATGTAGTCGGTCTTTGAGAAAGGAGTGAAACCAACGTCAGTAGCGCTGCCGCAGGCCGTCCAAAGGTGGCTCCTGGGCCTTGAATGTAGTATTTGTTGGGAAAGCTGGGCCGCACGCCGGGGACGAGCCCGGCAACATTCTCAAATTATCAGCTGTCTTTTAGCTCCCTTTATGCGCTGTCGGAAAAGTTCATTGTCTGACAGGCCCATTTAAGGACCCAGAGTCTGTGTCGGACTGAATGGGCTCCACGCAGGCAGACTGGGCCTGGACGGGCCCTTGATTAACCCTGGAGTGACTGGAATGACTAGCTAATGTCATTAAAGGAGGACCACCTGGTGGGGGGAGACTGTACAGTCAGCTGCTGCTGAAAGCGCCTGAATGCCTCGGACCAGGTGCCAGCTTCCACAGCCTGGCTAATTGTTGCCGCGTAATAGTGCGCTTGACTGCACAGGACGCCTTGAGGCGAGGATTAAGAAAGAAAAGAAGATGAAGGGGAAGAAAAGCTGTTGCCAAACCAGAAGTCCATTTTCTGGCCTCCCCCCCACCCCCCACCCCCCCATTCTGACATGTAATGTATTCTCACTTTTTCCTCACTTCTAATCTGTTCAGGTAGGACTGGCCCTCTCTGTTTTGACACTAAGCCAAGTCCTTTTATCCACAAGCTGGCGGATTAGCGGATTGTCATCTGTGGTGGCTTTGCATTTTCAGGCTGCTTCGGCTGGAGGCTGCAATCTTATTCCAACGTGTATCACTAATGCAGGCTCTGCTCCTGCGGCACAAAACTTATATATCGGCAAAGTTTGCTCCAACCTCTAGTCCTGCCCCCCTTGCTGTATGACAGCGTTCACTTTTTTCAGAGATCCTAAATTCATTTGGCACCATCAAAATGACTCCTTTCGCAGTTTTTCGGCAGCGCTCCCTCTTTAGCTAGCCTCAGAACGCCAGTCCTTTGTCATTCTGGGTGAACTGAGACATGCGTATTAAGGTAATTATTCAATATTCAGTGCCTCCAGTGGTCCATGAATTAATCACATTGTTTTAATGAAGAGAGTGTTGTGAATGGTGAAGCTTTTCATCCCCAGCAGCCCAGTGTCTGATATAAAAGAGCTCTTGAGAGATCTGCTCTGCCCACCCCGACTTGAGACGTGCCCACGTTGATGGATCCGTCTTGTTATAACTTCCTCTTAATGCGCTGGCTACTGCTGATTGCCTGTTATAGTGTCAGCTTGTTTGCTTAATTATTCTTTCATTGTGTTCCACATCTAAGGCCTTGCTTAGCTCTTGTCAGCACAGGGTTCTAGTGAAAGAGCGGTGGAGCCGGTGGTTCGTCTGAAGGCACAGTAGACAATTCCTTTATTAGCACAAAGTGCCTTTCCATTGCTAATGAAAAATGTTGTCAATAAATGAGTTTGAGAACATTTCTTAACCAACCCTTGGGATTTAGCAGTATTATTCTCAATTGAAATAACTGATTTATAGTGTTAAGGAGTGTTTTTCTAAGATCTAAATGTGAGTAAAGAGTGCTTAGTCACTTTCCTCACATTTCTTTGATCATCCACTCCCCAGGGATGCAGTATATCAGAGCTCTCCATGTCCCATCAGTGGTGCTATCAGTATGGTGCAACCTGTTGACCTTTTCCATTCTCAGTCCATTCTGACAAGCCCTTTCCTTTGCTCCCTGGATCGGATCAATAGTTACTGCACTGTTAGGCGAGCTAATGTTACTTGTAGAACTCAGGACATGGCAGACGTTTGATTTAGTAAAGCCGTAAATCTGTGTTCACGCCAGCCCAGTCTTTTGGGTCTTTGTGGGAATCTGCGCTGGCAGTGATGTCATGCTCATAATTCCATTTCTTTGCGTCTGGCTCTCAGATGGATGCTGGTGAGGTGAGATGCAAAAGATGTCCCCTGAAGTGAACGTCCCCCTGGAGGTTCAATTAACCTGTCCTTACCCCCACACCCCCCTTCCCCCACCCAAGCCTCCCGCCTCTCACCACTGGGCTTAATTAGTGTGCGTTAAAGACAACTGCAAAGGACACCGTGCGCGCACACGTTTATTGGAGCAGACACTAGTATGTGGTCTTTCTTTTCCCTTTCTTTATTCCCTGCTTTCTTTTTTTTTTGTTTCTTTTTTTGTCATTCACTTCCTCTTTCTGTCTGCCTTTCCATCCTATAATCACCTCACACCTCCTGGGACGAGCTTCACGCCTCAGTCCAATAGCGTGACAACAGGTACCCTTGCAGCAGTGGCCCAGAAATTCACCAATCAACACCTGCTGTCCCATGGGCTCATGTAGCTGTCAGAAACTGGCATATAGTCCGACGTCTGTCTGTTTCTCTGTCTCTCTCTCGCTGTTCTGTCCACCACTGCCCCTCACTTTTCATATTTTCTTCACCTGTATTTAGGCATTCAGCATTCTTAAACATACTTCTCAATTTCTACGAGGTTTAAGAATGTAAGTAATAATCAGATTGGCTTAGAGTTTCTACTGCTGGAATTCTGAAATTTTTCATTCGCTCAGATTTTGTGCATGCACTTAGTGCTATAGTAGGAAAAATGTGCACAGAATACATGCACACAATTTTTGTAAATCTTAATTGCCAATATTTCACATTCTGTGCATTTTTTTGCACTTTGATTTGTACATTCTGCCTAAGGTCAATGCTCAGAACGCTTATGCACACGCATCATGGCTGCCACGCGCTCTCAGCGTTCTTTTGACGCGTCCGCTGAGCATGTCGTCAGAAATGAACGCGCAGAGTGCGCGAGTCGCAGTACCAGCAAGAATTGGGGTGGCACCGTGTTCCAAGTTTTGTTACGTGGCGCCAGCATCATCGTTTACTACCAACATGGCTGAATGGTTCCCCCGTCTTTTTTGCTCCTTCGTAAACATCAGTTGCAAATCATTTTTATCTTCAACATCTTTCTTCCCTCATTTCACAGCAGTGGCCGATGTTTTCTCGCGCTGCCTCTTTCTGCTTCTTCCTGTTTATGGCGGACTAGACGCTTTTATAGTGTACACTCACGGCTGTTGGAATGCTCGACATTAACAAAAAGTACGCGTGCAAGTATTGGCAGTACACTGCTTGCGTAGCAGCAGTGTCCGCAAGTGAATGCGTCATGTAACGTTAAATATAACGCAGCCCTAAAATTGGTATATATATGATGCTACATGACGTAAAATGTGCAAGAAAAATGTACACAGAAACTGTTGCTCACACAGTCATTGTAAATGTCACTTTCTCTGATAGTAAAGTGATAACAGTAGCTGCGATGTGGCCTTTTGTTCAGTTGATTTCTAGCAGAACTGCCGAACGTCTGTACGATTGTGGTGCAAAGCAGGTCCCTGAGCCCTGAGCCAGAGTCTGTTTGAATCCACCTTCTGTATTACCACCTCATTAGGAGCGAAAGCGCATGAGAAATGTGCATGGCATCCTTAATGACCAGCCAGTATATTCCATTTAGAGACGGAGAGTATGTGCGGTATGCCCGCTCAGCCTCCGTCCCAACAGCGCTGGCTCTCCCCCCTTTTCTGTCTCCCTCTAAACTGGCCAATTATCCTCTTCCATGGCCGGACAGCAAGGTCAGTGTGATTGGCTGAGGTTAATGGCTGGTGCTTGGCTGGAGTGGAGGTCGAGCATGCATGGCCACTCTCCACTTCTTCTTCAACTTCTCACTCTTCACACAAGAGCCCATTCAGTCACTGCCAAAGAGAAGGAAAGGGAAATGTGTTGTTAACCTTGGCTTCGCCCATTATAACGGCTTCACCAAGTGACGGATTTTCCTTGTCTTTTTCATTTTCTCGATGCATTTCACAGAAGAACTTAACCGTCAGTGCATTAGTAAGAATTCCTGCAGGTTTATCTACGTCATGTTAAATTAATCTCTCCTCATATGTATGTTGTATTGTTTGCCAGAATTTAGCCCTTTTCAAATTCTTTTTTTATTGTCGTTAGGAGATGTTGGCTGCCATCCTAAAAACGACCAGGAACGCTGTCAGAGTCAGGCTGGCGTACTGTTTTGAAAAGCTACATATCACAATGGGGAGCTGCTTCTCTTTGCTAAGCTAGCACTAAACTACCTTTGTGTTCCAGGCACAGGTGCAGCGTTTGAGAGGGTTTTTAAACACTGCAGTTGACAAGGTATCACTCGCAGATTCTTTGAAAGTGCATGTGTGTTAAAGTCAAATGCAGCAGATAGAAGCATACTAATCACTCACTGTGCAGTAATTTTTTATATTGTGCAGCTATTGTTTATTTCGTGTGTATATTTAATGAACAATTACTGTTGGAGTTCCTGTATTTGCCATAACAACAATTTGTATTTTTCAGCATTTAAATATTCCAGACGCAGTATTAATGTACATAGGTCATAAAAAAAAAATTAGAATGCAACCACACATTGCACAAATCCTGACAACATGAGGTTGATGTGATCATTTTATGACTGGCTGTACCCTCCTGCAGCCTGTCCGGTCACAACCTCTGTTGTTACACAACTTTGAGGCCCATAACTGACCACTAACCCTCAGGCTATCCCCTCCAGAGCCTCCTTATGTTTCAATTACGCTCCTTGATCTGAACTTGTCTATTCTTTTATACAGGTTAGTCTGAGACTATGCTGAACGTTCCTGCTTCCTGTTTTTGCACTCTTGCCATATTTTTACATTTTAGCTCTGGTAAAGTCTACTGCGGGATGAAAATCAAAAATGAACTCTCTTAGATTACAGTTTTTTGAATTACGTATAATTTAATTGCAGTCTTTTGTCTTAAGCAAGGTTCCCTGTTTTTCCAGCTGGTTGTTTGTGGCACCTTTTTTTAATGCGTGTAAGCTAATGACAGATTTATGCACATTGTCTAGCTGGCATTGTGACCCTGTGTGGTTGGGGTTATATGCAGGCACCGGTCTCCAGTGGGGTGAGCTCTTTTGTTAGGGTGTGAGAGAGGACCAGTGAGGAGGGGTGCTGGGGTGAGATGGGTTCAGAAGTCTCTCCCAGGGGTTTGGGGCCTGAGCGGACTGCTAATGAGAGGCCATCTGAGACCCCTACAGTCCTCCCTGAATCCCCATGCACCTTGAACATGGCCGCCACTGCCACCTGACCTTGGCTTTGATCCGGCAAACTGATTGACCTCTCAATTCCCCACTGGCCACCCCTAACCATCTGGACAGCACCATACTCTCTCAATCTCACACCCACACAAATTCACCCGCACGTAGAAACATGCCCCAAAAACTCATGTAAATAAATACCCTCACACCTCGTAAGTCTCTTCGTTCTCTTCACCTGTGCATGAAGATGAAATTAAGTCGTTATGGTTCAAACTGCTGAAACCCCCTTTTTGGTGAAATAGTTTTTAAACAGGAAAAATCTTTCTACTTCAGAGTAACAAAAATGACGACCGATTTTCGGTTTATTAACGGTCATATTTTGAGCCGTTTATTTTAAACAGCGGTTGTTTGTTTGTGCTGATCCCTGGCCTCACGATGAGTCAGCTTGTTCCCCAGGCTTCTGCTTTATGTGATTCCTAATGCCCTGCCTTTGTCACCTGGTGCGCCACAGGGTGGCAAAGGACCCGGCAAGAGCGGAAAAAGGGCATTATCTGTTAAAGCCCTTCTGCAAAATGCTTAGAAGACGTTTTTCTCCGTTAAGTGGATTTAAGCTGTCTGTTTTTCTCTCCCCGCTATAACAGTGCTATTGTGTTTCTTTTCAGCCTTTTTTCTTTCCGCCACGTTTCCCATCTCCCCGCGGGCTGACCTATGTGTGTGTGAGGTCATCACATTATTTTACATGGCAGGGTGGTTTTAAATCTGCGCCCAGCCTCTTCGGCCATCGCTGTCCAGACTTCACACCAGGGCGTTTGATTTCCGCTATTGGAACATTCCGCGTGGACGTGTGCAGGAGCTACAGTGGCTGGATGTTTTTGGAAATTCCCCGCTCACGCCTTGCTTGGTTACCAATCGAAGTGGAGAATGAGTTTCTCAGCCCCAGGTGCTTTAGGGATGACTTCAATTGCAGCGCACTGGGAAATCCCAAACCTTCTATTGTCTTGTTAGTCATGCTGAACCCTTGTTAGCTATTAGTAGCATGCTGGGCTACAAATGACTAATAGCTCGCCAAGATTATTGGTGAAATTTTAATGCGAGTCCGACTCCGTCGCTCGGCGTGTTGTAACACGGGTCAAGGACTGTCAGGTTGCACTGATGCTCGTTTCCAAGCTACTTTCCACACAGATCGCATCAGAAGGAGGTCAGGTTACTGATTGTTGTTCTCCGGCCTGCGTCACTGTCCTTCCACTTTATTTAATTAATCCACACAGCCGGCATCTTCCTCTCATGAAATCAACACATGTATGCATCAGAACAGGCTGTGCCCAACGCACAGCAGTGACGGAGAATCCTGGACGGAAGAGGGGGATAGATAGGAACGAGTGACTCAGAAAAGCAATGCTGTGGCCTGTGTTTACAGACAAATTGCAGAAAGCTGGCATTGTAGAGATGTTTAGAATAGAGCAGATTTAGCGTTGGGCATAGCCTGTAAATTACTTTACCACCATTGTGTTATAGGTCACCTTCTCTCTCCCCTCGTTTCCTCCCTTCATCCCCTGTCATTCAGCGGCACACGCAAGAAGCTGAGCGCAGGTTGGAGGCTGCGGCCAGTGGTGGCTCTGGGCTAAGTCAATATTTGTTTTAGGAATCTCTATAGCAGAGCCACGCTTGAGTCATCTGCATAGCCCATAATGGAGCGCCATATGGCTGTGTTGACCCAGTGAGATCAGGGTTATTATCCTTGCCCCTTATTCCACTTCTCATTCCCCTCTTTCCTTTTGACTACTCATGCTCTTGTTCTTCATGTCACAATTTCCACCTCGGTTTTTGCAAATGCTCCTTTTGTTTCTTTTCTTTGTACGCCCTGGGCTTTTCTAACGCAGTCCGTATTTTCGAGCTCTGGTCCCCGTCCGTCCCCCCCCCTTCTTCTTTTTTGTCATCTCTAGCAAACTGCACTAATCCATTACGGTAATATGACCCAAGTTGCCATAGCAGCTAAACCTGCGGAGTTTTGGAAGTCCTTGTAAAAGTCAGAGACGCTGAAATGAGAGGACGGTCCTCCGGGTGAGAGACATAGTCAGACTGCGCTTACATCCCAAGGCTCAGCTGGTTGTGACCATGCCACTTAGTCTTAATCAAAGATAATATTGTATGCAGTCTTTCTTTACAGAACTCTGGCAGGATTACCGTCCAAGCCCTCGTCGTCTGCCCCCTCTCCCCCTCCCCAGTGATGGAGGGATGTAGGGAGAAAGTGAGCAGGAGTGGAGCAGATTGCTCTCTCCCTGTGTCCAGCCCTCAGGCTCAGGTGCTTGTCAGTGCTGGGTTCAGACGGACCTTTTCAACAATTTGTCACGGCTGCCTCAGCCCCTGCTGCGCCGGCACGTGGCACACACACACACACTCACACACACTCCGAGGGGTGTGTGACAGGCAGCATGGTCATGATAGAGTGCAGGGGCCTTGGCAACAGCCTAGCTCCTGGCGGCATAAGCAGCCTCCCTAATGAGTTGGGAATGGCATCAGTGGGGCCCTTCAGAAATTCAGCGGGCAGGCGTGTGGACAGCCCCAGCCTCCACTCCAGAAGCTCAGTCATTAGAGTACAGAGTCATCAGCAGCGCCGTGCCATGGCCACCGTGTTTGCACGCAACCACGCACACAAACACACACACACACAGATAAGGTCCTGTTTTGTGTTTCAACTTTCCCTTTTCCAAACTCATTTGGACATTTGAACCATGAAACATGCAAACACACTTCAATTCAGGCCACAGTTGCATAAATCATGTCTTGGCCCAGTCGCAGCGCTGCTTTGGGAGCGAGTTGAGAGAGCGTGGAAAAGGAGAGAGCGTGCCGCCCGAGTGTGGCAACAGTGCGTGCATGTAGAGGCACAGCAAAAACACCTGCTCCTCCGTTTGTTTGGACGGTTAACTGTCTCACACTGTAAATGCAGCCTCTCGCTTCATATCTGGAATGACTCAGAGGCCAGTGGCTGTGAGAACTTGATTACATTACGCTAGTACAAGGCAAGATTTTTCTCTCCTTTTTCTCTGTCTCTCTCTCCCTCCGTGCCTACACTTTATTGTCAGGCACCGTGCTTGCAGAGACAAAAATGACTAATAGTAGATATGCAGTAAAGTGAGTTGCAGTTGCATAAGATGATCATTTCTCCTCCCGTAGTATGAAATTCTTGCTCATATTTGATGTCTTTATCTGAACTAATGCCAGATCAGCATCCTTGCTGTTTAGAATTTCTAATAGCTTTAGCTCTATCTGTGAAAGGTTAGACAGAAGGGATGGGTGAGAGCGATGAAAAGTAGACATTTACGTCTTGGTTTAATGTTTAAGGCATGATATAGATTTAAATGTTAGTGTTGATGTTCATTTAATGAAGTATGAAGGGAAATTCACATGCTTTTTATTTCTGTCTGAGCTGCTTTTGAAACTTCCTGACATCAGTGTTTTGATGGATTGTGTTATAAAGCAAGATTATTTTTGCCGTAGATAAAAATGTCATGTTTTGATCACTGCTATCAGAGACATTTAGAATTATTCGAAATGTTTAGACAGATATTAAGCTATTTAGGAAAACTGATGTCAGCACATTGACATTACTAAAAGCGTGACATAAAAAAAAAAAAAAAAAAAGAATGTTGATCTTTCCCTCCATCGCCCCCAGTTTTCCTTAATGACTTCTATCTCAGCTATGAGGAACGGGCTCTCTATCTGGAGGCCATCATCCTCAACCACAAGGAAAACATGATGTTTGAGGATTTCGCTGCCCAGGTCTTCTCACCCTCCCCCAGCTACTACCCAATGAGTGGTACAGGTAAGAGCCTCTCTGTCTCTTACTGCCTATAGTGCTCTTGGTTATACCCTTTCTTGGCTGCACCTGTCTCTGCTTCACTGCCTCCCAGTCCTGCTCTTTGGCCTCCTCCTCGCTAGAGCAAGGCCAGCACATGCCTGCGGTGCTGCAGGGGCTTTCAGCAGCATGCCATAAAGGCAGAGTCCAACCAAGCAGCGCTCATGTGGCTGGCAGAGAAACAAACTCAGCATTAAGGGTTAACTATAGCATTTTAGACTCATTTGAATAAACGTTGAAAATATAAATTTTTACTGCCATCTGAAATTAAAACAATATTTAAGTGTTGCTTTTTATTCCATACAAATTATCTTAAAATGCTGTTAAGAAGTGATATTTTCCAGCTCGGCTTCAGGTATAAAATAATTAGAATTTTGGTTGACGGCGGCCATCTGTTGATGCTCTCTATCAACAGCCATCTGACCTCACTCTATCCATAACATCTGACCATTCTTCTAACCATTAATCCAGTCATGTTTAGTGAAGCGACGTCAACCGCACCATGCTTTTTTTGGTAAAACTAACAAGATGAGTCTAACCACGCAGCCCTGCTAGAAGCAGAAGCCAAAGCCACACCGCGCAACTGTCCCTCTCAGGCTTGATGGTTTCGGAAAGGCCTTAAGCCTGAACTATAAGCCAACCAGAGTCTCGCCAAATCCTGCAAGTGACTGTGAAAAAGCGATAAGCGCCAGGCCGCCCTGGCAAGCACAGCTTAGGTCTAACTGTGAAAAGGGGGGGTGTTGATGAAATCCTAAAACAGCACCAAACTGGCTGCACATAAAAATTAAATGTACTACCGGTACCAGAATTGTTGAAATGCCATACACTGTATGGTCAGATCTTCATTCCATTCGGGCAGATAGTGTGAATGAGTCGGATGTGGCTCCTGTAGTGGCCAGCAGCTAAAGCTTTCTCTCTGAAGCCTGTTCAGTAACTAACTGCGCATTATGTTGTAGTGACAGAAGCATAGTGTCAGATGGTATTGAAGGTGGGTTTTGCTGCTAGGATACAGGCAGACGACATGGATTAAGTCTGGACTAGATGAACGGAAAATGAACTTGTCCTTACACTGCCTGCTTAGGTCAAGCCACACCGTCTTACAACACCAGCGTAAAATCAGTATGGAATCTTGATTCTTGTTCGGTTAATAACGGTGGGCATATTGTGAACATCTGTTATAGATGTGAAATATCACTAATACATTGTTTTATACATTTTGATCACTTCTCTCATTAAGAATGATTAGAGTCACACTGACGTATTTACAATCGTGGCTTTTGACTAAATTTTGTTAAAAAAGTGATGCACCAGAGGCGTTACGCATTTTCTCTATTTATTTGAGTGCATCAGTATAGTCAAGTACAAGTGTGCAAACAGTATGCACTCTTGACTGTGCTTTGTATAGTAAGTCTGCTACAGAAGGACTCTATGATAAGCAGCCCAACTCAAACAGGGCGTCGCTGGGGTCTATTTCCATAGCAACGCCCCCTTTATTTCCTGGAGAGGCATTGAAAATCGCCACACTGACCTATCGCCCTATCACAAAGCAAAATGCTAAACAGCCCCAAGAAACAACCGTACAGCGAGGGGGCGGCGGAGGGGGTGGTGGGGGGCATGCTGCAGAGTCTTGGGGTGCGTCTGAAATGACTCCTCATTCCCTACATAGTGGAGTGCTAGTTCTTACGCTACCTGTGCAGTACTTGTCAAATGAGAAGCCTCAAGCCGAATTAGATAAAAACTCTTTTTGGCAAGTAGTGCACTACATAGGCCTTGAGAAGTCATTATTCCAATCGGTAGCATATTACAGTTCAGAAGCAGGCTTTTTTGTGCCTTGCTTCGTGCAGGTCGCTTTGTAGGCCACAGCTGAGCGACGCAGCTCACTTACCCACATCACATTTATTTGCCCGAGTGAGGCCTCCGGACAGATTGCAACATAACTCCAGCAATTACAAAGCAGTGGAAGATTTGTTGTACATAATGCAGCAGCAGGTTTAATAATGAAAATATTTTCTAGGGTAATCGAGGTTTAATGGAACTGGTTTTTCTGGAGGAAATTTGTTGACGATTATACTTGTGAAATTGACGGTCTGAATGCTCTTAGTGTGTGTGTGTGTGTGTGTGTGTGTGTGTGAGTGACTGTGTACTCTTACTCTAATCATTTTCAAAAACATTGATGTGAAATGTGAAACATGCATGATTTGTCTTCTAAATTTGGGACCAAAAATACACGAATGAGATTAAACCCGTTCACGTAAGACTTTGCATGAATAGCTGCTCGAATCCACTCGTGTGCCTCCATGCCACACCAAATGCGTGTTACCACTTATTAATCATTTATGTTTATTGCTGTGACAAAAGTGCAGTGAGGTGCAGCTTGTGGTCGAGAGTGGTTTAGCTTTAATGCCAGGACTTAATTCCAGCATCCCCAGCAGGAATCTAATATTATACCTCTTAAGTTATTAGAGGGGCTCAGTGTTCAAATGTGTATAACGGTGAATTAAAACTAATCAAGAATAATACTAACGCCTCATGTACATATTAGCCTTTCACCTGTAGCCACTTCAGAATATTTAAGAAAGAAGAGCCATTTAACCCTTTTTCTCAAAGGTCGGATTGCATAGTGGTTTGTGTGTTTGTGTGTGTATCTCTGCTCCATTCTTCACTAACATTTCATCCATGGCAGCGGGCAGGCGTTGGCCAGGCATGGTTTGGGACATGGAGTACTCTTGGGCTAAACTGGAGTGTAAGACTTTTTTTTTCCCTGGATTTGCTCATTTAGGCATGTCATCCCCCCTCCATCGCCCCCAACCCTCTCCGTCCAGCTCTAGACAGTTCGGTTCCTAACCCTCCTGCATGTGTCCTCTGTGTCATCGCATTGTGATCTCCCTCAGTACACACCTGGAGTCGTTGTGTATTTACCTGCTACATTTCTTTCTTACTGAATGACATGTTAAACTATGAATCAGTTAAAACACTCTCCGTTAAATGGTGTGTGTATTTTTTGGTTTATTTTGCATTTACATTTCCACATTTTTTTTTCTTATTTAAGGATGTGCTGTTCTGTTTAATGTTGCAATTCAAATGTAATGTCAGAATGCCAACATTACTGGGGCATAAGGAAGTTGATCTAACATGACAAATCCTCCGTTCTTGATCGCTTGCTTTTATATTTGCCTCATTTTTTAAAAATGTGATGGTTCTTTTAAACTCAATGACAATAGACACTTTGCTATTTGAGAAATCATTAGCTATTTTCAAAAGTGCTTTTTCTTGATTCGTAATCGGTGGTCTGATACTTTAGTTATGGAGTGGTGGCCTAGTGATGGGATTTTTGCCTAGAGACCAAATGGTTTGTTGGTTTCAAATCCTGCTCTGTCCTACCTCTAGAATGGCCAGCATTGAACCCCAGAGCAACGTGCTTAACCTTTAGTTACTTCAGGTAGACTGTCCCTGTAATTAGGAGATGTGAGTTATTCTAAATATTACAGGTGTGAAGCTTCACTGGTCTCACGTTTCGATTCAGTCACGATTATCAGATCAACAGTTCGTTTCGATATCACAACGCTGTGCTTTAATTTTTACTACTTTCCTTCACATTGCACACAGGAGTATTTTTTTCTGTTACTTTTTTAAGTATTGGCATTGTATTCATTATTCATAAAGATGCCCAAATCATCTGGAAATGTTTTGAAAAATAAATCAAATGAAAAGGTGATTTCAGTAGTGAAACTGGATTGTACGTCACGGACCACCTGCAATGCCGCCACGGCATATAGTCGATTATGGTCTGCGTCGTGACACTTAGTTTATGTGATTAATTTCAACACCCCTACTAAATACCATAAACGTAGTTAAATGAATCAGTCTCTAAAGGTCCCATATTCTACATTTGTTCACCAAGTTAAAACAGGTCTATGAGCTCCACTAAACATGTCTCTGGAGTAGTCTGCTGTAAACACCTCTCAGATCAGGCATTTTCACCTGCTTTTTACTCCTCTATTTCAGTCCCTTTCAGAACAGGCTGTTTCTCATTAGTATTCCTAAATGCAAATGAGCCGTTGCTGGCCACGCCCCTCACTCCGGAACTGGGTGTAGTGTAGACGGCACGGCGAGAGTTTACCTCACGCGAAAATAATCCACATGGTGCTGCTAACGGACCATCCCTACAGCCGTACACGTTCAACACAACGCTCCGCCGCTGGACTTCTTCACTGTGATTCCTACAGTAGCGCTGGTGAGAAAACATGGCGGATCAGGAAGCGCTAGCAGTTCTACCTGGTGGGCGGAGCTTCTCAGATATGAGGGTGGAGTTATTCAAATGTCCCCTAATGTGATGTAGAAGTAGGAGAGAAATCTAAACGCCTCATTTAACCAAACGATTTCTGACATTCCTACATTAATACCAACACAATTCACCATTTTATCAAACATTACAGTGTGTGTAGAGCAGTACAGACCCACATGGACATCAGTTAAGTCCAACCTGGCATTGTGTCCACTTGTGCCCTTGTGCTTTTTGCTGCTTTATTGTTTGCTTTCAAGCATGAACCTGCTCTCTAACACCATAGCATCAGATATGTGGTGTTCATTGTGTTTGTGTGCAGCTTATAGGCTGCAGTGTTCGTCTCTCCAGTCTGCTCTGAGTATTCCATCATTTTTTTTCCCCCCCAAAATACGCTTCACAGAAGTGAACTGGAACAGACTGAAAAGGCTGTGCCTCTTTTCTTTCTTCATATGTTAACCACCCAGTAGCCTGTCACGGGGAACTGTTTTTTATTACGTCTTTTGTCTGTGTTCCTTGTCTATGTGATGTCCTACTTTTATTCACAGGAGAACCTACTAACACACTAAAGTGACACGTTTTTTTTTTTTTTATTTCTGTTTCCATGCCGTCCCTCAGCACCCATCTCCCTCTCCTCTAACACAGTTACACAGCTACCTACAACCTGTCCTCATTTTCAGTCACTTTTCCAACCCTTACGCACATTCACACTCCCACACACGCCCCTCTCTGTGACCCTGTACTGGTGTTCGTCTTACGTGTTGCTCTATTGTCTTCTCTCCTTTTATAGATTAGAAATGTTACAGGTGTCAGTTCGGTAAATGAAGGTAAGAGGTCTTTGACTGGACGCTTGTATAACTGTCACACAAACCCCATCCCTTTTTTGTTGGCTGGTTTACTCATCTTTTCCCTCCTCTTTATTTCACTAATGAGCTTCATATGGCCTGAGCTTTTAAACGAATAATGCGGAGAGAGAATTGTTTTGGGACTGGCTATTCTCAGGTGGGTCGGAATATCGAGAGAAATGGACAGCCAAAGCAGTTGTCACACAGTAGCAGCATGTATGGTATGGGTGCACCTCTTTCCGTCCCGCTCTACGGCATGTCTCTGCTTTATCCTCTCTCTCTCTCTCTCTCTCTCAGCCTCTCTCCCCCCCCCACTTCTGTTTTTGTCTTCTGGCGTGTGCCTGTTTGCCTGGGGCCACATCTGACACTAACACCTGCCCTACTGGAAAATGTTTTTGTCACTTACGCTTTGTTTGGATTGCTGCTGGGAGCCAATAGGGATGAAGCCCATTTTACTTATGTTTTCTCTCTCTCTCTCTCTCTCTCTCACACTCCCTCTCTTTCTGTATTTTTCTTCGCATTAATTAGCGGAGTTTATCTCTTGAAGAATTTTATTTGCTCATCTAGGTTCAGACACAACGTAAAGAAATAATGCCAAACTCAATTAAATAACCATTAAGAAAGGATTTCCTAGCTCCAGCTTCAAGAAACTCCATCATTTTACAATCCTCCCTTTCCTTTGATTGAAATAACAACTTCACAAAATTGCGAACAACGAATGCAATGCAAATGTACAATGCTTTTGCGATGGGGAAAAGTTTCCCGAGACTCTGAGTTAGTTAGTAAGTAGCTCTCCACTCATGCCACAAGAGAGACTTATGGATTAGTCTACATCCTCTCTGCTGGCATCCTTTGAGCTGGGCAACAGAGCCTTCTGTGTGGATGGCGCTTGGAAAGGACTCCTCCCCGCACTCGTTCACTCCTCCCGTGCTCCTTTCAGCCACCGAGGGACCGTTGTTCTCGCTCTCCTCCCCCTCTCTCAGAGAAGCCCTGGAGTGGAGGGCAGGGAGGCTGCACTCCTCTCCACTGAGTGCATGTTCCCCACACCATCTGCTCTCCGTAACTTGAGATGCCCATGAAAAAAGGAGAGAGAAAATGGCAGAAAGAAAGACAGAAAGGAAATAGCCAAGCAGATGCCATCTTTACAAAGCAGAATTTTTTTTTTCCCCGAGTCTTCATGATGACCAGCAATACGATCAGCTGTTACGTATGGTATCACTTCTTTTCTTTTTTTTTCCTTTGGGTTTTTGGCTCCACCACCCTGGGATGAACATTTCAGATTTAGAAAAACCAGTGGAAATTTTGTAATCACTTACGGCCATTCTCTAACCAACTTTCAGCATGCACCAGTCGATTCCGTTTTTATAAAGTGATTCTGAGTGAGGAGGGAATCCTTGACAATTTAATTTATACTGATAACTTAATAACTTAATTTACTCTGTTGTTACACTGTTGTTTTTGTCACAGCTTAAGCATAAGTTTGTTCCTTGTTTTGTTTTGATTGATCTCTGAACTTTTTGAGCCACGTAAAAGGCACTGGCATGCTGTTACAAATCCCTGTCACGCAGGTGTCTTCAGTTTGGCGCTCGGTCCCAGCATCGCGGCTGATGTTTGTCCTGTCGCTTGCCACTCCTCAGGCTCCCTCAGCGGCAGCACAAGCGCTGAGCTAAGTGTTACTGTGACAACCAGCGAGTCCACGGAGCAGGTTTCTCCCACCATGCCACGCGCCTCCAAGAACCGGGTTTCCGGAAAGCTGCGCCGCTCAGCCAGCGCCATCAGCAAGACCTCCAACTGAGCTCCACCTTCTGCCAATAACCACTTCACCGACCCCCTTCAGACTGCAATCATATTTAAATTGTGCCCTTTGTGTTTGTGTGTTTTCAGTGTTTTTTTCCCCTTCTGTCACCTATAACTGGAATTATGTTATTTTGGGTTTATAGATGCAGCTTTTATTCTGCTGCTGTTTTTGGTTGAGTTTCGGTAGCAGTGGGAGAAGAGACTCCTGTGTCTCTAAAGTGGTGCTACACTAGGGCTGGGGGATCTGACCTTCTTTTGCCCCTTCGTACAGAGAGCTCGGTGTGGTCCACCAGCAGCACCAGTGCTTTATGGTACAGCAACAGCACGACAAAATAAAATGTTAAACTGGCATCTCCTTGTGTGTTCTGAAAGCGAAAGAGCAGCAGTCAAATTCAACAAAAAGTCTAAAGCACATCGAACTGCTATGTGTAATGTAGAAACAAATAACTATAGACTTACTGAACTCTTAAGCCTCTAACGCAGAGAGAGATAAAGTAGTCGATACTAGAGGCATATAGATTAAATCCCAGTGCCTGCCATCCTCTTGCCATCCTTTAGTTACCGCTTTGACGTTTTAGATCCCCAGAATGATCCGCCGTTAATGACGTGGACAGCCGAGCAGCCTTTTTACAGTACTGCTGTGAGGTTTTCGTAGACAAAACGTGAATATTGTTATCCCGAAGCTTTCTAATGTCTTAAACACTGAAAATTTAGCTAAATTTAAAAAGATACTGAGTGTCTTCAGACCACTTCTTTCTTCTCACTTCTTCTCTCTTTTTGGAGGGATTTGCACTGAACTTATTCAATCATTTGCTATAGACAGTAAGGGTCTCTATTTATAAGCAGAAGATCATGAAGATGAGTTGAGTTCCTTAAATTTCACAAATGCTATAGGGGAAATGGATAAACACATGCACCTCGATTGAGCAAAGTGTAGCACCAAGAAAATTCCTGTTCAGCAATTATAGTATAAAACACACCATGCATTACCTGGCACATGTTTATAAGCACAGGAAGGTGTCAGTGTTGTTCTAGTTAAAAGTTGGACCTCATTAATTTGTGAAAGAGCCTTTAATAATAATGATAATAATGTGCATGTCTGAGTTGACTACATGGGATGGAATGAAACGGCTTGTTTTCGCTTTTGTGCGATCGTTTCCTTTTAAATGACTGGAGAGCTTATTTTATTTGTTTGATTTATGCAATTATGTTAAATTGAAGCGACTCCGTTTGTCCGTAATTGTGTGTTGTGTTGTGTTGTGTTAATGTGTCATGATCTGTAAATTAAACGATTGTGATTTTGTTTTGCAATGCTACTATGACATTCCAATGTTTCCTACAGAGGTGTAGATGCACCCACTGGTGGTGTTAAAATAGAGCCGTTGTTGCTTTTCTTGGATGTATATTGCTTTAAATTTTATTTGATAATGTATTTTTGTTTCATATTGTACATACAGAATAATATCTGCCATTATGTAATGTTTTGCCTGACTGCATACTAAAAAGAAATTGCCACCAGAGCCTCAGGTGAATCTTAACTCCATGCACTGGGGTGTGTGTGTGGGTTTGAATGTGTTTGTGTGTGTGTGTGTGTGAGAGAGAGTTTGTAAGGGGGGGCCTCTAACAGCAAATACAGTGCCTGTGTAATACCTTCTTCAGATTTTCCCTCTGCTGACTGCAATCAGCCACTTTTTTCGTACCCCTTTTTTAACCCGCCGTCTTTGCTGTTTTGGAAGAAGAAGAGTGGCCACTCTGGCCCCTGACTTCAGAGCCGAGGTCTTTGGGGATCCACCCATACATTTCACTGCTTTGTAAGAGCTGCTTCTCTCTGATTGGATCCAGGATGGCAGCCCTCCTCCACCTGCTCCTCTTCATTCTCTTGTGCCACTCTGAGTGCCCTCTATCATACCAGCAGGGAAATGGGGCACATGCCAGTGCTTCTTGCTAGCATCTTTCTTTCCCCCTTCTTTCTTTCTTTGTTACCCTCCCTTCTTACACCCCCACCCTTCTCCCTTCCTTGTCCTCACAGCCACTGGTGGCCTGGTGCTGCCAACGCCCTAATGCCCCCCTCACTGTTCCCCTAGTGACCCAGCCTAGTTGCCATGGAGGCCAGGTGTTACACACTCTGTAAGCGCCGCCCATGCTGCAACAGGACACATGTTGCCTACTTTGCCTTACCTACAAACCCTCCGTTTTCTGCTCTTTTTACTCTTTGTTCTGCTTCTTTTTTTATTTGTCTTTCAGCTTGTATATGCATTTGTATTTTTTCTTGCCTGTTCTTTTCCTCTTCTAAGCACTGATAAGGAACGTAGGAGGCAAGAATTTTTTTTAAGTCCACTTTGAATGAAGAATATTGAGGAATGTATGCAAACAGCAGCCCAAATCCAAGCCACGAATAAACCTGCCCATGTGTAGCTTTTCTGAACTGTGAGTGCTGCCTCCGTTGATCAGCCTCACAGGTAAAGAGCATGTGATGTCCAGTAAATTTGGTGTAGGTTCTTTGTAGGTTTTCTAGGTTTTTGGTTTTATGGTGCTGTTGTGGTCCTTGCCAGGGATGTGTCTTACTGCAACTGGTCTAACTCAAGTGAAGTGCAAGATTGTTTATTTTGCATTTAGTTCTTTTTCTTGTACGTCGTGTCCTATGCGAGGGCTCCAAATCCCGAAGGTTATAAATATATTAATGCTTGTAATATAATCTTTGTAAAAGATGTTGGGGGGAAGCTTGAAGATTTCATCATGGCTTGTTAACATATCAGACTGTTTTTAATGGAAAAGTAGTCATTCTATCTTTACTAGAGATGTGGAAATCAGAACATTTCATTAAATCAATTTGAGATTCATTCTTGTTTTTGTGTTGTCTTTGCTTAATATTTCTATGATTTATTTAACTGCCTATATTAGATAGAAAGATAGATAAAAACAATACTAATAGGTTTAGGTTTTAATGAATAGCTAATCACTGTCTTTCTCTCATTTAGCACAGATAAGGAGTTCTTCAGGAGCTCAAGCCTATTCTGAATATTTTCCTATCATATTTTCTACTGAATGTATACAAATTGCATTCATCCTCCACAGAAGGTGAGTGTTGAGTATTGACGGTGTCATTTCAAGTCTTTGATGTGAGTGATCGGAGATGTATTATGGTTTTTTTTACAGTCGACTGGCTGGGTGTAGGAGGGGTAGAGGGTTTGCTGGGTTTAGGGTTTGTCTTGTTTTTTAGCTGCAGTCTGGGAAGCAGTGAGGGTAACCTGACCCCCTCCCATCTGTCTCCTCTGTGCTCTCCATCAGGTTATTCCTCATCCTGCTTCACCACACAACAGGTGGACAGACTCCAGCACCTATAGACTTAAGTACAGCACTGAGGCTACAGGGAAGGATCCAGTAAAGGAGTGGGTGTTTTTTTTTATAACTGACTTCATCAAAAAAAGCAAACATATACATATATTTATATGTATACTTTATTAGACCACAGATAACTGCCAGGCTATTCAGTTATATCCTTATAATCACTAAATTTAGTCTTAAAGTCTTAAAATAGACCATTAGAGATGTCTACTCGATGTGCCCTGTTTCTCTTAATTATTTAGGTCATGTTTTGTAGGTAAAGTTGACTAGAAACATCCAGCACAAATGGACTTGCAAGAAGGGCAAACTGACTGAACTGTTAGGCCAGATGTGAGTAGCCGTCACAAGTGTTTATACACAGAAACGAAAAGGTATTTTGTGTAAAATACACTATCACTATCAGCCACTATCAGTACCTGCATTTGTCATGCAGTATAAAAGAAGAAAAGCTGAAATTTTGAAAATATTTTTTTTATTATTTATGCCAGTCAACAACACAACAGGGACAAGTAAAGCGCTAGTAGCAAACATTTAAGAAAAATAACCTGTTTATAGAAAAGGATTGCATCTATAAGAGCTTTACGTTTACAAGAGCTGAGAAGATTGTAAGACCACTCAAGACACAGGCCTAGAAAACTCAATCTCGAAAAAACAAATTTGGTCAAATATGACACGACGACACGAATTAAACCACTCAGAACACAATAATTTACACCAAATTGCAAATAAATAAATACATAAATAAATAAAATATCACGATTAAAGATATTACAGTCATTTTACATAACAATAATAAATCGTTAATATGTGCCGACGTTCGGAAAAAAAAATTAAAACAATCATTACACCGAGTTCTTAAGGCAGTTGTACAGCGAGTGTTTTGACGTGTTTCTCTAAAGGCATTTCTGGCTAAAAACTAAAGGGAAACTTTCTGCTGGACAAATTTCCCGCATCCTGCAAATTCACATACTAGATTAAAGCTAAAGATGAAGAGAGACGCAGCGCATGTGAATTCGAGGCTTTCACAGAGGTACACCAAGTTCAACGCATCTTAGGTCTAGAAGCTATTACATTACCACGTGTGCATCGTGTCCTAGAAAAATACCATTTTCTCAGCCAAACTAATACTTCCCTTTAGGCTACTTGGCGTGGGAGGTGGCGGTGGTGGTGGTGGTGGGGGGGAGTTTGGAAAATATAGACCTTTTAAAAATGGCAGATCCAGGTCGTGCTTGGGAGCCGATTTGTGGGGGACGTCTGGGTGTTTTGAGCGCCACCGTCAACCGCTTCAGCAGGCAGGCCGCAGCGGCATCTGGAGCAGGATGACCTGACGGTTTTCCGTGGGGTGGCATTTGTTGATGTGTCTGGTGAGACCCGGGGAGCTGTAGAAAGTAGCGGGACAGTGTTTGCACGGAAACACCTGCGACGCGTGCTGCAGGCGCACGTGGCGCTCCAGACTCGCTCGGTTGGCCAGATTCTCCCCGCAAACGGGGCAGAGGAGGCAGTCGCTGGGACTCAGATTCAAAGGACTCGGACTTTGGCTGTCTTCCGTGGAGGACGACGCGAGGTCTGGACTCGCCACTCGCTCTCCGTTCTGATAGATGTCGCTGAAAATTTGGTTCTGGTTCCGGTTCTGAACCGAGTGATGCCCCAGCACGTGCTTGCGAAGGTAGGCTTGGCGCTTAAACTTTTTCCCGCACTGCTGACAGTCGTATAAACCGTCCTCGGAACCGGACTCGGACAAAACCGGGCTGGGGGAGTCTCTCTCGCCGGAAAAGTCTTTGACTTCTTCGGGGAAAGCTCGAACCGGCATCTTGGGGGCGTCGCTCTTACCTGCGTGCGATGCTGGTATTCCCGGTGCCCCCTGCACGCGCGGTTTGTGCCATCGTCGGTGCGACGCCAGATTTGCGGGGCAACTAAAAACTTTGTCGCACTCCGGACACCTGTATTCGACACGAACTATTCTGGAGCATTTGTGCTGGGCTAAAGAAAAAGGGTCCGCGTATTCTTCTTTACAAAGTTGGCATATGAACTCCCCCAGCGGTTTGCTGCCGCCGGCCGACGGCGGCCGCGGTTTCAACTCTACCGGTCCCTCTTTGATTTTAAGGCCGAGTACCGGAGACGTCGTCACCTCGTCCTCGAAGTTGAGTTTCCGCATCGCTTTGGCTTTTTTGGCTCCGCTTTTACTTTTACGCTCGCTGTCGGTGGAAGGCCTTTTGCTGGTGTTTCTAACGGTCGGTATTGGCATGTTGGTCCCGGTGCCGGTGCCGGTTCCGGTTCCGCTCCGGTTGCTGTTGCTGGTCCCGATCTTCAGGTCCACGGGTGCAAACAAGAGATGGTCCAGGCTGGTGAGGGACGCGGGGGTCGGGAACGATTCTGCCGAAATGGGTGAACCGAGGCTGAAAGTTCTCTCGAAATATTTCTTCTCGTGCTCCTTGCTGATGGGTCGGGTGGGGCTGTACAGGGCTTGGTACACCGCCTCCGGGTTGCCGAACTGCACCGGTTTGACGCCGTGAGCGTGCACCGGCGTGTCTGCGACGTGGGTTGGTACTGATGCTGCGATGTCCTGGCTGGACGTGGTGCACGCGGTCGGCGAGGCATCTCTATGAGCCGGACATCCCGGAGTCGCCTCCTGTCCGTCTTCATCATCGCAGCGAATCCGGTAAGAAACGTGCGTCGCTCTCTTGTTCCTTTTCACCAGGAAACCTTTTGGCATGTCGGCGGATGGAGAGGAGCAAGGCACTTTGAGAGGAAAAACACCACAGGATGAATATGATCCAGGACTGTTTACTTGGCCGCAGACACCTTTTTTGGTTTAGGGTGTGCCTTACCTCCCTCCCCGGTGCTGTTTTTTTGCCCTTCAATACATAGCTGCACTCTTTTTAAGGGAGGATGATGCTATTGTTCTCCCCCCCGGACCGTTTCATCCTCATCCAATCAGGCGCTGCGAGCATCTCTATGGAATTGCCTGTGGGAGGGTTGAAAGACTTGGGCTGGGGGCGACGGAGGGAGAAAAAGCTGCCGATTTGCTGAGCAGATGTACCTGCGTTTTATTATATTACTCGAAGCCCCTCCCTTGAAAGCGCACACACGACAGGACTCTCCTCCGTTTACGGTCTGATGGCTTTCTATGGAAGGGAACACGTGCCGAGGCGTTGTGGGGCGCCTGCAGGGGCCAGAGAAGTGACCAAACTAAATGTGTCCATCCACGGTATAACAATCACAGTTTCGAATGGAATTCGGGGATAACATCACAAAAAGCCCTGCTTCGCCCGACGGTGGGGAACTGTACACTGTACATAGTTTTGTATTATTTGCACAGCATCATAACTCATTTAAAGCTGCATGGGCGTCAGGCGATATTCAGGACTGGTCTGATACCAGTGACTGGGATCATCCCTTAGGGTTAACTTGGAACATTGATTTTGTAACTTTGTAAAATAAAGAATATGGTGAGCTGTACACCAACAACCTTAAAAAAAACTTTGTCACGATTTACAATTCCCCCGTGAACAAATGCAACTGTTTTTAAAATAAGAAAATCTCAGTGTAGTATTAAGCCACAAACTAATTCAAACGAACTTGATAAACCACCGTTCTCACATGTAGCACAAACAAGTAATTTATTGGAAAAGATTATCGTCTTGTGACTGATACAGCTGTTCAGAGTCTGCATTATATTAAATCGGTGCATACCTTTTCTTACAGTACAATACAGTACCCTACTGTATTACCTATATACAGTACATATAAATATATATAGCAGGAGTGTGTTTGAAATCGTTGTGCACGCATAAGGCTTTGGCCATTTTAGGCAGAAGAGAACGTATTTCGAGAAAGCTGCAGCCTAATCTTGCACATCTATAAATTAGGATCTTCGATGCGACCCGATCTTTAGTGGGGCACGTGTCTGTCTCGGTAGTTTAACTCGACATATAAATCAGCTGGCCATCGCATACATAAGTAATAAGAAGGGCTCTCATCTTTTAACACAATGGCCGCGTCTGCCCAGCCGTCATAGCCTTTTTGCGTTTGAAAAGCAAATTGACCTCTCCACTGTGAAATAGGACACACGGGCAATCTGGCCGCGAGATAGGCGCGTGCGGGGGGAAATGCGTGCGGGCGACAAAGGCGAGCGCCGCCCTGAAGGTCACAGCACGGGTTAGACACCAATAACCCCCCAAAACCTGACGGATTAACCACATCCCCGAATATTATGGAAAGCATTTTGTGCAAAAAGGACATTTTTTGTTATTCTTTTCTTAGTAACTAGTTTGAGAAGAACCCAAAAATGATTTGAAAGTGTTGATTTTGATACACATGTTGAACGAAAACTTTTTCTTTTTGTTTTTTTTCTGGTTGATGGTAAGAAACTGGAAAATTGATGGTAAGAAACTGGAAAATTGTAACGCCTGTAGGTTTCAGTCATATTTACCAGTGACAGTGCTTTTGTCAATAAATGACAGTAACCTTTCGAATTAAAATTGTAAAACAAAAGTTTTACATTCCGTTAAATTTAGTCTGCATTTTTTGCTATTGTAGTATGATATATTTTGTGTTGTTGTTTAATATAGTTTATAATGTAGTTTAGTGCTTAATAGTTTTGTTTATATGTGTTGTTATAGTTTATACGATATATAGGCATATTATTTGTATATCTTTGTTCATCATTTATTGTTTAATAGCAGTTTTTAAAAGCTTTACAGATTAGCCTTTACCGTTAATAAGTCACAAAAGACTGGTGTTTTGTAAAAGTGCATTTCATTTTGGGACTCTTTTTGTAAATATGATGGACGTGGGGCTCCGGGGTGGGTGCAGGACTCGGTCTTTGGGGAAACCCGATTTGAATTAATCTGCAGGCATCATCGCGCATTGTTCCCCTCATTAGCATAAAGCTGCAGGATGACCGTCAAATAATTACACAAGCCGCGTTTACTCATAAGCTGCTGCCTTCATTAGGCTCGTCTCGGCCTCAACCTTGCGGGCTCGAAATTGCGACGATTTATTGTTCTGTCCTCATGACTAATTAATACAGGAGCGTGGATTTACATTATCTGTTTTCAGGGCAAAATATTGTAACTACCGCGCACAAGATCTCACACAAGTAAAAAAGTATCAAGGCAACTAACCAACTGTATATGGACTTTCTAAAATGAAAAACTTCAAATCACATCATTTGCACAATGTCCTCACTGAAAATAAAGCAGTTCTGATACCTCTCATTTTTAGTATCCTGTTAGTGGGCTTATTTTTCAACCTTGTAGATTCTTTTCTTTGAAGGCATTCTATCGTGTGTGTGTGTGTGTGTGTGCGTGTGTGTGCGTGTGTGTGTGTGTGTGTGTGCGTGCGTGCGTGCGTGTGTGTGTGTGTGTGTGTGTGTGGCAGTATGCGCGTGTTTGCTCTGTGGCGCGTGCTTGTCTGCGTGAGGATGCAGGTTTGGCCTCTGATTTACATACAGCTGCTGCTCCAGACTCTCCTCCTCCACACACAGCAACACACAAACACACACACACACACACACAGCTATGGTTTCCTACCGCTCGATTCGCTAGTATGCGCGATTAAATTGCTTAATCCGACATCTTCATTTACAGCAATCCATCCAATTAAGTTCTGTTTGTTTATCAGTTTGTACATCAGATAAATACGAAGAACAACCTGTGTGCGTTCAGATATTTATATTTTAACATTAAAAACTGCACAAAAACACACACTTTTGAGGTACTGCATCTGCACTATCCTCACAGCAGGTTAAAATATTTTTAACAAAGGATTCTCTCTCTCTCTCTCTCTCTCTCTCTCTCTCTCTCTCTCTCTCTCTCTCAAACACACACGCACACGCACATACACAAAACCATATAACGTTTTCGGTTTGTATTTCCGTTTCAATGCACCACCTACAGGAAGTTACTGGACACAACTTTTCTGTTTTCTTCATTTTCTCAGCATCCCGTCTGATAGTAAGTGGTTCAGGAATCTTTTTGCTTCTTGTTGCAAAGCTCTTAAAGTACTGATGTTAGTAGGTTTTTGTAACAGGGAACTCATTTGCTCACCTCACTTGAGTAATTTAATTGAGATGCAACCTTTTGCTTTGGCTATAAAAGCTGATGAATGATTGATTTTAGAATGACTGAAGAAGGCAGTACGTACAGAGGATATTGCGTCTGGTCAGAAGACAAGTACTTGTGTGAGAGGACGCTAAAATATATGCACTTCTTCTTCTTCTTCTTCTTCTTCTTCTTCTTCTTATTATTATTATTATTATTATTATTATTATTATTATTATTATTAATTTGAAAGCCCTTCAACTGTGTTATAAGAAACCACATTCCTCACTCCAAAGATATGATATGAAGTGTGGAACACAACAGATAAATATTATTACAGTCATACCATTGCACGATCATAAAACAAGCAGAAACATTTCACTTTAAATTTGTTTTTTTGTTGTTTTTTTGTTTTTTTTAACTGTATGTCATCATTTGTAAGATAATGTGTGAAACCTCCACTAAATGCTCAACCCAAATTGCCTTCCAGAGACGAGTAAGAGAAATCCACGGCGTGACTGGGGCTGCTGTCCATGGTTCTGAAAGTGTGCTATTTTCTCCTCTCCGCCTCCTGTGCACCTACACCCCATACGAGATATGCAGCAAGAATATCAAGCACTCATATGCCCCTTGCAATTATGCATGCACACACATCAACGCACAAACAAATAAATGACTCTGTGTTGAGAATGCGGAACATCACATTTTCCAAACAAAGCATTTCCTAAATTGACATGCAGCTCGTTAGCTTGCATAATTTGCATTCCCCCATAATTGTGCAGCTTCCTTGATTTTTATATGATCTTCCTTATTAGCCCATATAATGGGGTTAATCAGAGCCTGCTCATCACACTTATCATTTCTCCTCCGAGAGGAGGGAAAAACAGAGCCAGGACTTAATTAATTGTATCAGTCTTTTCATCTGCAGGAGTAGTGTTCCCACACGAACATTAATATGATTCTGTAAATGGAGGGAAGAGGCACAGCCCGGGCCTGAGACATGAAAGATTGGACTCAAATTAATTTAGGCCTAATTAGAGGGTGGGCGTCAGGGAGTGGTTTGCATAATAAGAGCCAGCAAATGAGATCAGACTCTGTGCTTCAGGCAATGCCTTTACATCTCCCTCATGGAGTCATTGGACGTGCATGGCAGTGTGAAGGTTAGTGTTTGGGAGTTGCTGTGTAGCTTCATAGATCAAGTAGCTCTGGACATTTGGACTAGTTATTAGACCAAATAGACTGATTAAAACCTTTCTTATTTAGCAGTTTCAGGCAGATTTCATTTCCGTATTTCTATAAATCTGAGACTTTGCAGATCAAGGCTTGCTCAGTACGCTCTGGGATGATAGTTGTGTAGAAATACACTCCTCGTTATTGTCACGCTAATCACCTCAATTCTCTCTCTAATGCTTGAGATTCTTGGGACTGATTTCTCCCAGGCCTCTGTTGCTGGACGTGATCAACTGTGATGAGCTGGAGAGGCAGCATTTCAAAGGCCTGATGGGAAGTGCAAAGAGTATGATTAGGTAATCAAAGCAAAGCCCCTCACTCATTTTGTTTATCTTAATTTATTCTGATCATTCTATTTTGAAATGATATCAAATTTTACCCCCTGACCTAATCATTTGCATATGGAAAATGTTGCACTTTAAGAATATAGGTATGGTATTTTAACATGTTAACTTACACATTTTAGCATTACATGTCTTTTTTTTAATTTATGGTTTAATCTTTTCAGGCTTGCATTTATTTGTTCTGTTTAATACCCCTTTGATGCTCTGCTTTTCAGCACTATCTAACATTTTTGTTCTCCATATAAATTTGATCTGCAGTGGAGTGATAAATGCACAATTTATTTCTCAAATAACACAAGATTTCCATATCCCCTAAAAAAAAACTTTAAAAAAAACAAGACTGATCACATTCATTATTTTTTTTTTTAAATTAAGGCTACAGAGTACAAGAGCAGTGTTCTCCTCCTCGGTGTTCCTCAGTAAGAGAGAAAGAGAGCTTGGTGATCTCAAATGTCATGTGGAAATGTCAGTGGTGTAGGGCTCTGGTATCTCGGCCTGGCAGGTGGGCCTAATCTGCAGCTGCATTCCTCCAGCGCACTCGACAGCGGGCCAGCCGAGCCGACAGATGTTCGGTGAGATGAGAGAGAGTGAGAGGGACGGAGAGATGCTGAGCACATCCCTGCAGATGCTGGCGAACAGGAACCCGGCTTTTTTGTCCCAGCTGTGTTGTTTTACCGAAAGCTTTTGTGATTTAGCTACATGAAAGCAGGAGATGCAGAAGAGTGACTGTTATATCGCACACTGTTCGGCCGAATTGTTTTGATTGCTTGAGGGCAACAGTGCTTTTCATCATCTACAAGCTGTGTTTTTAATTTTCTTTTCTTGAGAGGGTAGATCCAAAACTGGTGTGAGTTTTGTGTTTTTCTTTGCCCAAACATGAAAATCGTAGTTTGTTTGCTTAATCTTCTAGTGATAAGTTGTCTTGTTCACAGACTCTTATTTTTTCACATTCCGTTGTTCCTCATACTGCAAAGCATTTTTGCAATCAACTGATACGTCGAACCTTTTGTGTCAGTCCATTAGGCTGAGGAGTGTCCATCTGAAAGCTCTGCTCTAATGCTCAAGGTGAAGGATTCGATATGTTTGATGGCGGCCCCATGTGGGAACCCCAAACTTGACCTGATCTCCATGTCGTTGACTATTTCCATTATTAGCCCTTGACAGATGCCCACTGTGACAGAGGCTGGAGGCAGAGGGTGGCAGGTCAGCGGGGAGCCCATCCGTCTCTGTCCTGGGGGGTCAGAGGAGGGGCTGGGCCATTGATTCTGCTGGAGAGGGGAGCTGTCCTCGTGAGTGATGGTGGTGAGACCTCACTACCTCTCAGCACATGGCCTGAATGAACAGGCCATGATCAGGGGTCAGGAGCAGCTGGTAAGGCTAAAGGAGGCATGTTTATATGTTTGTTACGATTATGTGATGGTTGTGTAATAAGGGGTTCAAATTGATACTGCATGATGGAATAAAATAACTTGATAAATGTGTCACTTCATTGTCTTTCTATATTTGAGGGGAATGAGCAGAAGTATGAAATGAACTAATTTTGGTCATTAAAACTTTTGCCAGGTCAAAATGTGGGCGAGAAGGCAGATGATCTGCTGAGAGAGCGGGAGAAGACGAGAGAAAAAGAAAAGAGCATTAAAACAACAGCAACAATGCAGAATTTGAACATGTTCTCTATACTGGTGTCAAGGTAATCCTTAAGAGCTGTAACTTTCTGGACTTTTTTGAGCAAAAATAGCTCATTTTTAAGGATATTGAAAAATAAGTACCAGGTAGCATATCATTGTAACTTATGTATGTTAAATAACAAGTGCTTTAAAATCAACTGAAATCATTTAACAGTGACATCATGAATTGGGTGTCTGCAATTTATACAGTATTGATCTGACAATAGAAAATGTAAAGGTGCAGTAGCATCCTTAGTTTGTTGTCGTAACCCCCTGTGTCATTATTCTCACATACTACCCTATATTGGTTAAAAATATTTCAGTAGTTTATGAGATTTTCCTTTCCATTCTAAAGTAAACCTAACCTTTATGTGTGTAAGATCAGTCCAATTCATCGAAAAAAGCACCACTCAAAGCACAGTGAGGCACTACAATCAAAGGTATGATGTGTTATGACCTGGCTGTTAGTTTTAATTACAGGAAATTGTGCAGCCTTTTGTAAATGACTTGTGGCTCTCTGTGGGGCTCACTGTGTGACCTGCCATGTACACAATAATCTGATCCTGTGCTGACAGAAAGAGCCAGGTGCTCATATTTACACATACGACTCCTATATTTGAGAAGACACTTAAAGGAATAGTAACGCAAAAAAATTGTTCTTATACCCCACAAGTGCTAGAACTATAAGATGCGTTTTACATTTAACAGTAAAATAATTATTTTTGGAATTTTAAAATTTTACAAGATATAGCTGAAGGTCGTTGATAAACTACAGCCTATCAGAATTATCATTTTATCTCCAGGTCTTTGTGGCGACCATTGCTGATGAAGCAAAAATGGATTAGATTCAGTAGGAAAACAAGTATGTCTGATACAAATGACCTCTGCCATTTGCCATTGTAAAATGATATTTTCATAAACAAGATTCTTTTAGATACACCTTAATGGCTCTACGGAGGCAGATATGTGCCAACCCAGCCTCACACTATATTTGCTTTTAAATCATTTCATCGGATCCAGTCCTGCCTCCTCTGTGCTAATGTCACCCAAACAATTGCATATGCCCAATAAAGCTTTACAAGCAGAGGCATGGCATCTGCCGCCCAGCCATCGATGCAGGGGATTTGATATTTTCACCTGTTCTGCACACGTACACCACTGAGCGGTAAACATGCCTCAGCCCACACTTGTTTGAGGGCCCATCTGGTGCCTAGCATTAAAAGCGCCTATTTAAACAATAGGGCCCTGGAACGGAAAAGGGCAGATTGCACTGGAGTCTCCAATAAAGACAAGCGGTGCGTGACATTTACCTCGCTATACACTCCAAGACCCGGCCTCATACAGGTTGCCTCTTGTCAGTGGTTGCTGGCAGTAAAAAAGGACAATCTCAGAAGATGGAGTCCAGCTCATGAAAATGTCCTATTTCTTGCTATTTAACGTTGCATTATTATCAGGGATGACAGGAGGAAAGACCATAATAAATGGATTGACATATGGGTTTATTATTAAACTGTGCTGAAGCACAGTAACAAATGGCATCCATGGTGCATCAAAACACTGGAGTGAATTATATACAGAATTAGTGTTTCCTTCTTTTACACTGATCTTTGTGTTATATTGTCAGTTGACTCTCTGGCTGTGGGGTTTGCTGCCCTCGTGTGGTGACGGGATGAAATACAAAAGGGTCTTTGCTGTGAAAAGTGAAGGTTGGAATTGTGCAGTTCTAGCCTCTCTTTGTGCAATACCAACAGGGATAACTAATGACTGATTTCATCAGGATGTTGAGTGTGAGAGCCTGGCTCCACTGTTTTGTGAAAACAGCTTTCAGAGCCTAACTATGAGTTACAGCTGCCAGGACTAATGAAGCTAATTAGGAGAGTAATTACATTACTGTCTCAATGGAAATGGAAAAGGAAAACAAGAGGTTAGATAGGAAGACCTTTTTCTTTGAGTGACTTTTATTTGTGCCGGGGTTATTCTTTGAGTGTGGCTTTATTCTGCTGAATTGTAACTCATTTGCTTTACAGAATCACAGCGTGTTGCTTTCTCTCTCTCTCTTGCTCATGTTCTGTTCATGTGTTGATGCATTTCTGTTGAGGCTTGACAGTTTATCCAACACCTCCACACCTATCCAGTCTCCACACCTGTGAAAGGTTATGTCACGATCTCTCTACCCACTATAACAAGCCAGGTTCTTCTACCACAAGAGAGGTATCCGTGTGGCTTAAGTCAGGTGGTCATTATAATTCGTCTGCCATACATTATTTTACATTTAAAATTATATGATTTACCACACATTGTTAGCCAATGCAACTTACACTGCCTAATTATAGGACTATGATTTTCTGGTACAATTTTACTTGGTGTAAAGAGGCTTTGTTTAGGGGTTCGTTGGTGGTGGTGCCAGAGGTAGGACACAGCCAGACTTGCAACCACAGCCTCTGCATTCTAGCATCCTTCCATTTTACTAACACCACCTATTTGAGCTTGCTAAAAAGCTAGTCAATAAAAACTATCAATAAACCACCCAAAAAGTTGGGCAGTGGTAAATCCACACCCTGTGAGCACCATAAATTCTGCCACTGTCCAAGGGAAAGTTGGATGAGTGTTCAGTGTGAGTAACCATAAATTGAAAAGAAATGTACAGTGTAATACTGAATATAGTCTCAGTCTGCAAAAGAGGCCACTATTGCTTCTGTAACGTACATTTACATTTGCAGCATTTAGCAGAAGCTCTTATCCAGATTTATCCTAATTACAGGAAAATGTAACCTGAAGTTGTCGGCCTTGATTAGTGACCATGTTGGTGGTAGGGTACAGCTAGATTAATACTCTTGGTTCGTGGTTCTTTTTTTTGTCTCTTTGTTTGTTTTTAACTTTCTTGCTACTGAACTATAAACATGGTCCATACACAGGTTCTTGGGTCATCAAGAGGGTATGTGCAGTTTTCTGTAGAATGGAGCTCCACAACAATCATGGGGTCGGCCAAATACAGGCAGCAAAATTCTTTGTAAATGCTAACTATGGCACGGTCATAGTCCCTTTATTTGCCCTGTTTCTGGGATGACCAGTAAACGACATTAAGAACATATACGAAAACTAAATAAAACCGGTAATAACCGTGGGTTGCAGTTGGCTGCCGATGGCCGAGTCACTAATTTTTCAACAACATAAAAATCTGCAAAATAAAAATTTTGCATGTCTGTATATCAAATTATTATGTGCTTTGAGAAACTTGTATTTGAGAGTGGTAAGTCTTACCTATTCGGGTTTCAGAGCCGGATTTAACAGGAACTTTTCTTATGGCGTGAAATCCTCTTTAATTTAACATAACATGCACTGTAAGTCAGGGTAATTACAATCCATGTTTTACCCCCAGGATAATAAATCTATAAATGTGAATAAAAAGAAGTACTTGCACATAACATGTGTCATTGCATTCACACTCATCCTTAGCATCAAGTCACTTTAATACAACTTAGGAGCAAAAATTGTCATTTGAACTGTTGTAGAATCAAAATCAGAAAGTTTATTGCACAGTATGTTGTCAAATAGAAGGAATTAGATTTGGTGGTTGGCGCCAAGGCATTAACAGGCAAAAAAGAAAATGAGAAAAAATATATTGAACTCATCGTTAGACGACGTCATGGATGGTTTCTACTTATGGCTTTCTACTTTCTCCTCTCGATGTCGAATCTTATTTTTGTTCCATTTGATCCACTCAGTAAAACCATCTCGGGTTCAGAGACGTTTAGGGGGAAATGGACTTCTTGGTCGTTCTAACACTTGAAAGTCAAAGTAAGCTTTATTGTCATCTCTTCTATATATTGTACAGATATAGAGAGAGACGAGAAGACGTGGCTGCAGTTTACACAGTGCAACAAGAAACACAGAACAAAGAACAGATAAGGCACATGGAAAAACAATATATAAATGAATAGGACACAAAATATACATTTTAAGCTAAAAGTGGAAATTGACTGACAGTTTTCAATATGAAAGATTTCGATATCAAGTCTATTAATAGAAGTGTATTATTAAAAAGTCAGACTGAAATTTAAGTTTGTACAGATATTATAGCAGCATTGGAGAACCAGTCTGTGCAATACTTTTCAATAATTTGTGCAGATATAGTTAGTTAAAAAGTGACCAGTGATATATACATGTTTAACGGTTGTGCAAATAGTAGAGGCAGTGCAAAAATTGTGCAAATATTATGGCAATGCTGTAGCATGGTAACGGCACCAGATTTCTCGTTGAAATGACCGTTTTGAGACGTTTGTGTGAGTTTTAGCCCTGGACATACAACACTAATTTAGCGCTGGCGTCGTCACTAGTGCGGTCAGAATGGCGTCCATCTAACCGCTGAGAAATAAATCATACAAACCTCCAGTGGTGGTGTGATGGATCCAAGTGTCTGGCTCTCCAAGGTGAGTAGAACTGTTACCATCTCTTTAATTTGCCGAGCCTCTCTCTAATCTATCTCCCTGGACGCAATGTTTTCCACAAACCAAGTTACGAAGAGATAAACAATATGAGCCAATTTCCCCGTCGAGGATCAAAGCTAGTCTTTGAGCAGCTTTGAGTTTGAATGATAAATCTCCACTGGTACTACAATTTAGTCCAAGACTAGGCTTAATCCATAAACAAGAAGCCAGCCCTACGTGTATAACGTGTAATTTTTAAAGGTTGTGTTGAAACCCTTTTTGTGGTTTCGTTGTGTGAGATCTTTGTCAGAACTATAACATAAAGTTATGCTAATGTTGCTTAGCTAGCTGGTTTGTCCTGTCAGTCTTTACCCGAAAGATTTGCTTCTAACAAAGCCTGAAACTTATATTTTAAAATATAGTCTGTCTTTTTTGTGCGTGGTTCTTAATATGAAACGTGTACTCAGGTTTACTTTACTTTATTTAAACATCTTAAACGAGGTTGAAGTGGGTTTCTTATTCACAGTTTCCAGTGCAGTTTAAATCTGAAGTAACGTCGGAACGCCAGTGGAGGGCACTATTGAGTCGTTTTTTAAACTAAAGTGTACAAAGTTCTTAAGAAGAAATTACGTCTCAAAATAATGAAAAGAAGAAATGAAATCTCTAATGTTTTTAGTTTGTTGCCCTTGGTAAAATGACTTTTTTTGTGCGCAGAAATTGTGCAATGTGCATTACAGAAATAAAATTCGAATCATTAAAAACGAAATTAAAATAGTAAAATGAAAAGTGCAAAGATAACTGGGTAATGTGTAGACATTCGCTGCGTCCGAAATCGCATACTTCCCTACTATATAGTATGCGAAAAACAGTATGCGAGGCGAGTAGTATGTCCGAATTCATAGTATTCGAAAAACAGTAGGCGAGAAGTACCCGGATGACCTACTGCAAATGTAGTACCTGCTCAAGTAGTATGCGGTGCAGCAATTGTGTTGCAATAATTCAGTGACACACACAGTCACAGCTTCTGCTACTTATGAATGAACTGGACAAATTTATAAATACAAAGTTTGGTCCACTCTGTGACAGGTTTGTTGGTTAGACAATTTATTATGCCTCCATTCTGCTTGTGTACATTCTGTTTATTGGCACCCGCTGAAGCTAATCATGTCCCATCATCGTTCCCATTGTCCGTGTCAAAGTCAAAGTAAACTTTATATATAAATGAATGTGACATGTGCGATGTGCTTTATGGCTTAACTGTCATATTATGCTTGTTTTATAATGCTGCATCAGACCAAAATATATAATTGCAAGCCCTTAAGGAATAAAACTGAGATGCTCAAGATAACTAGAACCTGGTAGGGAGCCTCTACACTGCTGTGAGGTTATATCATAAGTAATTGTGGTGGTGGAATGCAAGTCATTATGTTTTAACCCCCCGCTGAGAGAGCAGGAGAGACTAATGTCTAATCAGTATTGGGCAGTGAATATGGAACTGGAGCGTTTCAGAGAGTTGAAGTGAGTGGACTTTGCTGTGCTGGCAGTGTATTTAGCAGCGCTCTGGAAGGAGTGGAGCAGGATTAACACGCTCCCATTGTCCATGGAGATGATTTCGTCTTATGGAAGACTTATGCACACAGCTTTGTTCTCTTTTGCCTTCAGTACTACAAACTGTATACCAAAAAGTAGCAATTTGTAAACAGATACCACTTGGTGACATTGTTAAGCTATTAAGTTATTTTAAAAATTGCCTTACACCAACAATGTCTGTCACCTAAAAATGTCTCATGTTCAAAACATTATCCATATTGTCACAAGTGCCTAGTGTGCCCCTCTGATATGCAAAAGAGAGTAAAAAAAGTAATGCTTGGATGAGAGTTCACACGTGATAATGATATTAACAAAACAAGTAACCATACAGTAAGGAACATTAAGCCTGTGTTAACTGTACTTCACTGCTGAAGCTGTAATCAGACTGATGTTCTCCTGTGAGCCTGCCCTCATGTGGTAGTTTTGAGGTATTATACATGTCAAAGTCAAAGTCAAAAAGTCAAAGTAAACTTTGTCATCTCTGCTATATACTGTACAGATGTACAGAGAGACGAGATGACGTGGCTCCAGTTTTCACAGTGCAACACAAACAGGGAACAAAGAACAAATAGGGCATAAAGAATAACAATATATAAATAGAATACAAAATATGCATTTTAAACTAGAAATGGAATATTAAATATAAGTTTAAACTAGAACTAGAAATAGATGTAGAAAGAGAGACAATTTAGATGCAGCATTAACCTACTGGAAATTGACTTTTGTGCAAGAGGTTAGTGACAGTTTCAATATGAAAAATTCTATATCCAGTCTATTAATAAAACATTCATTCATTCATTCATTCATTCATTCATTTTCCAAACCACTTAATCCCTGTATCTCTTTAAAAAGTCTGACTAACATTTAGGAATATTAAAATTAGGAATACAAGAGCTAACCTTCTCCCATGATTGATTAAAATTAGTTATAAGTTCAGGCCAAATGTGCCATGCTTAATTAAACATCTGTTCATATTGGCTTTAAGGATTAGGGTCTTAAATTCTGATGAGACAAAGATTGCTTTGTGTCCAACATGCAGAACCCTTTGGTCAGTTCAATGAGGGCTTAATCTGATTGTGTTCTATATATGTATATATATGGTTTTGTTTCTGCTACTTATATTTTGTCACGTGGATCAGTTTCCTCACACTTAGCACTGTTTGATCGTTCCAGACAGGGTGTTTCCAGGTAATGTGCTGATTCACATGTCTCTTTTGGGTGTGTGTGTGTGTGTGTCATCCATCTTCTCCCTAATAAACATAAGGGATTCAGCTTCGCTCTGCAGTGTTCAAAAGTCTGTTTACACTGATAGAGGTCAGCCACACCGTGTCGCTCATGCTTTCATTTGCACTGTTGTGGTATGAAAAGGACATTTTTCTTTTTACGGTTTTGTCTTTTGCCTCTCTGTGGTACACCAAGCAATCCTTGAATCTTGACCTACTGAATAAGTTCCTGGGAACCAGATTTTGCACAGCTGTTGCTCTGTTTTTTCTGCAGTTTTTGTTTCTGAGAGACAGCCATGTTAGGGTTTTACAATTGAATTCTGCTTAAATTCATGGTTCAAACTTACAGACCAGACCTTTCACTGTCCTGTGTGTAATGTTTTTGGTCTTACTGCACGAGCTTTTTTACGGTGGACGTGGTGATAAACATTTGCCAGCTGTGGGAAGTTTGGTCATTTTCTCAGGGGCACTTCCTTCCTGTTTATGCAGCATTGCGTGTTAGGTGATAGCTTGGGTCTGTCTATTATGGAACCGGAGACTATGATGAGTAGAACACGATCCAGATTTCCCTGAATGTTTGTGACTCCGTACCACCTCAGATGCACGCAAACCAAAAAGGCCATCCAGAAGTTCAGCAGGAACAAAGTGTACGAGAACGTTACACTTTTTATAAGCAAACAGGAAGGTCACAGACTGCAAATAATTTCAGTTTTTAATCGCATTTGGTATGTTGGAGCTGATTTCACATGGATGTATGGAGATTATTAATGACTTGCATGTGCGAATAGAGATTGCAAGTATTCAAATTGTTTTCTACAGGCCTTGCTGCTGCTGCTGCTGCTGCTGTTAGAGCCAGTAGTCTGTTAGACTCCTTTGGAACGCCTTTTGCATTCTGGGAGAGTGATTTACAGGAACCGTGTCTGTGTTTCTCCATTGCGGACAGATTGCAAAATCAACATGAGGACAAAGACGTTAATCATTTAAAGCTCAAATTGTCTGTACAATACTCCAGTTCATCTTAAAAACTAAGAATGTGTATTTTACATCAATGGAAAGTACTTCCAGAGCACAGCTGATGTAATTTATTTTCATGGAAGCTGCTGTGTTGTATCAGGGCTTAGTTCAAGGCAACAAAGTCCAAAGCTAAGAGGTTTTTGGAAGTCAGTAACGGCCGCGAATCCAGCAGTTACAGCTTAAATCCCAATGCACTGACCTCTGGCAAGTGCGGACAAATGCGCTTCATTATTGTGATGCCAGTGAGTTATGTGTTTGGGTGGACGCTAAGACGTTTTGCCAGCTCTGTTGTGACCGTTCTCTGTTTTATTTTCCTCACCACTTAAAATTCTTGTTTATTTGAGCAATATTGGATGTAAGTTTGGTGGACATTTGCTGGGATTTTGTGCAAATACAATTTAAGAGGATTGTACAGCTGCGGAATGAAACATCTTGCTTTCATTTATTGTTCCACTGAGTTATGAATCCACAGTATTGTGCTTTGAACCAACTTACATTCTTCGCTGCTTCTCAAACAAGCTCGTGTCTCTTGTTTAGGTCCAGTGCTTTAAGGGAATTGTGCTTCCCACAGGTTAGTGTTCTTTTACCTGCTAGCTTGTCTTTTCACGCTTCATACCCTTTGATCCCACTTGGCTTTGATAAGAGCTGGTCACATTTATCTCTACATGGAACATTTTATCACCCATTGTATGATTGTTTTATAGTTTTTTGTTGCCAGAATCAATTTATTTAAAGATTACTGAAATGTTTGGGCTTTGAGTCTCACTAGTGACTGCTGAGAAAGCACTGCAGTGTGGGTCTGAGAAGCCAGTACATTAGCATTGGAGTAGGCTTTTTGCAAATTTTTTCCACATTGTCAATGTTTCTTGCACATACAGCTTCAACGTGTAACACAACAAGTTAACAAGTTAATAATGTCGTGATATCTGTCGGTGTACAACCACATTGTTAAAAAGAGTGCTTTAAATGCAGTGCACACAGCAAATTATAATTAGTAGATCCTAATTATGAGTTAGATTCACTTATTAGAATCTCAGCTTTAAACTGTTTCTTTACATTCTTTCTGTTTGGAATAGTCATCAAACAGTGTAACACTGTGTTAATGCTCTTGCATCAGATTTGAAAGATGTGTCAGAAGATGGCGGGTTTCAAAGTGCTGGATGGGAGATGTGTGGATTCTCAGTACTTAACTGGAAATCACTGTAGATTTAGTTGTCTCACCCTCAGCTTAGGTTTGCGGTAGAATCATTAAACGGTTAAGTGCGATGGAACTCCAAATGATATACAGTGTTTCTCAGACACATCTGGAAGTTATGTGCAGGAAGCTAAGTGCAAGAAGTGGCTCTTTTAAAGTCTGACATTTTAGCTGCGGTGTTCCAACACACACACAACAACTAAATCGTGCAATACTCATTTCACTTGACACCAAGTGAACTGCAAGTTTGTTGTTCAAATGAGTAGATCTGATGTGACTTTAACTTCATAACAGTAAAAGTCTAGCGGTATGGATTCCTGGTTTTCACACTCCCAGTATGGGAACAAAGGCAATTTTAAGGGGCAGTTCATAGCGTAACGGTGAAAGTAATGGCGTAATTTGCGCTGCGATCAGAAAGTCGCCGGTTCGAATCCCAGGACTGGTAAAGGTATCACTAAGGTACTCATGAGCAAGGTACCATCCCCAAGCCCTGCTGCCCATGTCAGATGCCCACTGCTCCTTCACGGATGGGTCAAATGTGGAGGTCACATTTGGTTGTGCCGTGCTGTGCTGTGGTGTGATCACAATGACAAATAATCACTCACTTTGTTTGTGTCCTATTGTTTTGCAGCTGATTTTCACAAAAGCTATGTCTGGATATTCACAGAGAACCTTCACATGTAACTTGAGAAGTGTACTATCACAGCAACACACAGAGCTTATGTTCATGGTTAATGTGTAAATTCATCATCATCATCATCATCATCAAATTTCAGTGTCTCTTTCCATCTGATAAAACCAGCAACCAGATCATCTGGCTAAAGCCACTGCATCCTCCTGTGAGGATTATTTTGAGAGTCTTCGTGAAGCCTGGAGCTGTTGATTCAGAGGAAACATTCTTTCCTTCTTTACACTTCTATCTCTGTAACTAATCTGCTTTGTCTGCTTTTCCATGGAGAAGACATACTGTGTTTACTTCTGACAGACATCAGCACAATGCATTTATATGAGGAAAACTGGGAGTGTGTAATGTCTTTATTTGTTCCTTACAAGTCGTCTTTCTTTTGAGGACTATTTCTTCAGCTGTGTGTGTCCAGGGCTAAGTCTCGGCCTGCCTGAGCGCTCTGCAGGCTCATCCCACTTGCTGAACTGGGCTGCTTTCAATTAGCCCCAGGACGGCTTCACTTTGATACCAGCACTTCAAATCAGGCGCTTTTCCAGCCGGGCAGGATAACTGCAGGGAAGGGAAATATCAAATCCTTATCCTTTAATGATATAAAAACAAGTAATTTCTGGGAAAACAGAGGGGCAGGATCCTGGCTGGCATCACATGATACTTTTCGAGTGCATCTACAGTATTCGCTGTGATGGTGGCACTGCAGAGATGATTATATTGTATAGTCTACGTTTCTTAGCAAATGACTGGGAGGAACACACATAAGTGTAGCGCTCTATGGAAATTGTTTAATCTTTGTTCAAATAAAGTGACTGGACCATTGTGTGTAGTGCTGTAGTTGTCAGTCACTGCTGGTTTTATAAGGTTTTAGTCTTCCAAGGATGCACTTGGTCTCGATTATTATACGTAGAGTATATCCACTCCCACTAGAACTGCCTTCATGCCTCTGATCCGTCAGCGCAGCAACATGCGGCACATTAAAAGCAAGTGTGGCGACTGGAGCGTGTGTGATTGTTGTTGTGTATCAGGGAAGCTAACTGACCCTCCTTCTCTGCCTGGAGCGACCACACAGTAATCAAAGGCACCACTTTCCATAAACGCCCAGCACTCAGCTGTGTCGGCTCAGCGTGGAGAACCTATGGAAAGGTAAATCGTGGTGAGCGGGCAGGGAGAACGTGGCCGTTCCTGAGCAGAGCCACTTAGAGTGAAGACCTAACACACAGCAACATTAGGAGCAGATGTAAACAGGCTAAATGACTGTTATGGTATACTGAGGAAGGCCATTAGGAGCACGGGAAAGCGTTTGAAAGGTGAATGGCTGGGTGATTCGTTTTTTAGTAAACCAATCAGCAGTGTTTTCAAGAAACCCGATCGGAAATAGAATTTTTTTAGCACTGCAACAGATTTCTGTTAAGTGCTGCCAGATGAACGCATTGCATACTGTGATCTGTAATGGATGAAACACTTAAAAACGATATTGCTATATTGATGTCATTATTGTCAAGTCATTCTCCAGATTGTCTAGTCGTATTTTCTTTCTTCCTGCTCATTTTACCAGATAAACCTCACTTAGAACTCACTTAACCTCAGTAAACATTGACGCCGCAGACCTCTTTTAAACCCGGATTTAGATTTGTTAGGTTTACAGATACTATGAAAGTGTGAAATCGACCCCCAAAACTGTTGCCCTAATTCAGCAACTAAAAGACCAAGGCGTTGTAAATACGCTCTGCTGTTTAAGTCCTAAGCTTTTATTTGCTCACAGTTGTTGGCTTGCAGTCTCCAGAAAACTTTCTCTTTGACTTTGTCAAATTGAGCATCATATCCGAGGTAACTTTGAATCTAGATTTTTTTTAAATCCAATCCAATTGTAAAAATGAGCGTAAGCACACACAGCGAGCATAGGTTTGTACGTTTGTGACTTGTTTGCAGTCGTATTAGTTGTTGGTTTGAGTCAGGAACACTAGGTGGCAGTGTGGAATTTGGCTTGTCTTTTCAAAGTCGAGATGCAGGTAGGAAACTGAAAACAGCCAGGCGGTGTCATGAATCTCCATAAATAAATTACCGCAACCCCCCTGTAATCACACAAGTCCTAGAGTTATTGCTAAACATGCAACAACATGATTATGCTGGAGACACTTCATTAACAAGGAAAATAATAATTGTACGGTGATGTTTGGACTTATGTTTAGAGACATATATCATTATAGAGCATTATGATGTTTGCATTAGTGTATATTTCAATGTTCTTTATTTACACAACTTTATTTTTCTAAACACTCTTGGCCCCAGATGTGCAAATATAATCCCACTTAATTTATTTGAGTTTCCTTTGCATATATTGTCCTTAGGATGACCACATCATAAAATCAACCAATAATAGCCACTCTATACAGTAGCTCAATGCAGTCACTGTTAACGGCTACACTGAGTCTAAATAATAATAGTGAGGTTTGCGAAAGCACAGCACATCCCTCTTTGATGCATTTGTTTGGCAGGTCATGCTAAAGTCATCAGGAATCATCACGGAAAATCCTTTGAGCTCTCATCCCACCCAGACTGCCTATTTACACAGCCTCATCCTTTCACAGTATCCATCACGCAGTCCTGCGGCGGCCCAGGGAGATAGCTATGTGTCCGCTTGCACATGTTTCCACCCTACACAGCATGGTTACAATTAAACAGGTCCAGACTAGGAACAGAACCCACATTAACTCTTTCACTCCCAAAACAGGGAACATGGCATCCGCATCAGAGACGATTAGCAGACACCCAACCCTTCTCTTCTGAGTCTCCTGCCTGGGGCGTCGGCGTGTGAGTCAGTCTGGTGTGTGTGTGTGTGTGTCTGCTCAGCTGATGACGTGTGTATGGCCGGATGCCTGCGCGTGAATATATGTGAAGTGTAAGTTGGAGGTGTTGGGATTTCAAACGCAGGTCTTTTCTTCAGAAAATATCACGGCTGCAGTTCGACATCAGCCATCACAACCACTGGAGTTCTGTAAGAGACCTTGAATTTGTGCAGTGCAGTCGAGTGGAATGGAGCATGTCTGTTTTTGAATGGAACAGCACAGTTGTGCAATAAAATCGCAAAAACACTTGCTCGCAGTAAAATCCTGCATCCTGTTTAGCACGTTCTCACACAGAACTTTCCTCAAATTAATTTTTTTAAGTGAGTGGAGCTATTATCCATAAGAGATGCTGAGAACGTGTGTCGCTAGTTGTATAGATTAGATTAGATTAGATTAGATTAGATTAGATTAGATTTGTTAAAGACCAGCATGGCAGGAGACAACACTCAACGTGAGACCTGAATTGTGTCAGCCACAAACAGTATAAGTATAGTATTTCATTCAGTGTGATACTGTCTTTAGACTTTAAGGGGAAGGATGATGTCAGTTTGGTGGTGTAGTCCAGATCTAGATGACACTATCGGCTGGTAATGCTGGATTTGTCTGCACAAACAGAACAGTTTAACATGTGACACCGCAACTGTAGGGTTAAGTTTCCAAGAGTGGAGAGTGTGTATTTTTTTAATTCTGATTTTCACAACTACATCATTTCACAACTACAAATTTACCCCTTTTTCCATTAGTGAAGCCCTTCTCTATTGCATTTAGACTTTCAGTGCACTTTTTTTAAAATCACATTTGCTCCTACTGGATGTCTGCAGTTCAGACGGGAGCCACATACTTCCTTTACCACAATGGCCAATTAGTGTAATCAGAAACAGGTGGGTCCCAGCAGGCCGGCGTCCTTCTCACGTTGAGCTGCATGGTGACTATAATGGGGGAAAAAAGCAAACTAAAGGTCTCCTATTGTTTATCGTGTACTGTCCAGCTTTGCCGTTTAACACAGTGAACTGGGACTTTAAGTCAACTTGTCATGAAACACACTGAGTAACATTAGCAGGGTCGGGCTGAAAGATGCCTATGGCCAATGGTATATTCAGTAGCAACAGGCAGGGCACTGATGAATGACTGTGCAGTAAAAATAAACCTCCACTAGCTGTTATTACAGTGACGTATGCGCTGGATGATAATGAGGAACTTACAAAACCACTGAGTTTTGGTGAAAATAAATTCCAAGAGCCAGACGGCAGACGGAGTGTTCTCTTCCCCTTCCTCTCTTTCCAACCCATTTTCTTCAGGGACCACTGACTCTCCTCGAGACTGACCGAGCCTGGCTGGGTCTGAATGCGGCCTGTCACAGTTTAAGCCTTTTGCGCAAATGGCAGTGGTGTATCAATACGCCTTTGATATTTTTCCATTGTTAGAAATTTTTTATACATTTCTTAACTTCTTTTTGTTTCAAATTGATATCTCAGCAGGAGAAAATACTCATTCCTGAGATGTTTTGATCATTTTGTTTCCAACATAAAGTTGAGTGAACCTCATAAAAAGGACACATTTATGCCTGAACACTTGCCTCCTGCCAGTGTTAACAATCTCTGACGTTTATTAGTGACCAGGGCAGCGTAGGATCTATGAAGAGGATATTGTTTGCTCAGAATTTTTGCCATCTGAAATTTGAATTTCACTGCTTCCCGTGTTGTGTGACACTTTAGAAAAGCCGTATTGATTTGCTTGGCTTGGCCTCCCCACCACTGATTTTCAGAAAAACCCTCTCTTTAATAGGTTTAACACTAATTGAAGATCGCTGCTTTCCACTGTATTACAGAAAATATCAGTCTGTCATTGCTGCAGATATAAATGATAATGTCTTTCCCTGTTCCATTAATATGGCGATTATGGAACTGTCAATAGCTGGAAGACCATCTTCAACATTAGTGGGTTATTTTCAGTTCAAACATTTGTCTTGTGTCATAAATCACTTGCTCCAACTGTGTTTTTTTAATTAAGACAGAAGGGGATTGATGAATGTCAGGGCCAACAAGTGTTTATCTGTGCTCTCAAATGTCTGCTCAGGCACCAAACCAGACCGTCCTTCAGATCTGCTCAACAAGTCTTTGATGAACAGGCAATAAATTTCCATGCAGTCGCCTGGAGACATCTTAGCAGAGGCTGAAATTAACCATCAGAAAAGTGACAAGCGCATGGTGCATGTGCATAGCTGGCCTTTATGAAATGGCATATAATGAGAAAAACATATTTTTTTAAAACAGTTTTGTTGTAACAAGTCCAGGTGTGTGGCTGGAAGGATTTTTGCTCAGAGACATGTCAGAAACAACAATAACCTCAAGTTCAAAAATGAAGCTGCATTAACTACTTCCAGGTTCACTACCCTTCCGATTCCTTAGAGCTTAAAGAGGTTAATTTGGTCAAAATCCATACATGCATTATGACGAATTTACCTTCTCTCAATCAAAATAAACAGCATAAGCGGTCCTTTTTGTTTGCTGACCACTTGGTCAGTAAATTGTTTAATTTGTCATTTTTATTTTTTCACTTTTCTTCTTTCTACTGAGATGAGCTGATATATTCAAGAAACTGAATATATTTTGCCAAAATACGTAGGCTAGTCAGTTGAGTTTCCTTTTGATGGCATGCTTCAAACATCTGATCTCCACATGAGCGCATCATTATTGAGCACTTCCAGATCTTTCATATTGATTCCAACTGTGACTCCAGTCGGGGGAGTTTAAAGAGAGAAAAACTTTTCAAAATTAAGAGAAAATTATGTATTATAAGCTTTCATTTAGCTTTTACTGTTAAAACAAAGCTCTCTTTATGTTTATACCACTGACTAAACGTCCACAATATCAGAATATTCAAATGGCTCATTACTGATAACATTGGGGTCCGGTCAGGGATGGTGACCATAGTATCTATTATGACTTAAGTTGTATGAAATCACTTTGTGGTTTGTACAAAATTAGTACAAATTAGTATGAATGTGCTCCTCTTAATTCCCTATGATGTCAGCTGAAGGTCTTGGGAGGGCAAAATTGGGTAACGCATACCTTCTTGACACATCGTGGTTCAGACTGTGAGTAATGATTGGCAATATCTTTTCATCTGTAGCAGAGCAAAGATTAGCTGCAAAGAAGAAGTAGCCTTATTAAGCAGAGGACGTGCCCCTGCATATCTGAGGCAGAGGAAGACCATTGTCTGGTCTAGACAACCTCCGATGCACAATCCACCACAGTGTCCACAAAGGCCTCAGGAGGTCTCAGTAAAAAGCCATCTATGTCAGGACACGTCTCGTTTTGGCAGAATCCTCTCCAGCAGACGCTCCGGGGCCGGGGGTGAAACGACAGCAACTGAGTCATGGAACAAATCTTAGTAACTGGCTAACTGGAATCTGCAACATGCCTTCTGAACCCTAAAGCAGAATAGTGCCGCATTATTAAATGTGCTGTTAGAATTATTTAAGAAAGGTTAGGTTTATTTGTCACTCGAAGTAGTGTCTAACTACGATGTTGATCATTTCTGTTGTGGTTTTACTGGGTTTGCATTTTATCATTGTATCATATGAGATACACTGAAGTCTGCATCACGTAGTGAGAGCTATTGGTTTGATGTGCAGCTCACTCGTAAATATTGTTGTAGTCAAGACCACCTTATCCAAAACCAAGGCCTGAGGGGGTCGAGACAGAGTCGAGGCCGGACCAATGCGCGTTTTACACCCCGTGACAAGTAAGTGGAACATGCAAACCCTAAGCACCCCTCAAAAAGAGCTGAATGAAGCAAACAACATACACGATGCAACATTAAAAATGTTTATTCATTACTTCTCTCTTGACTATTCTCTTATATTGCAATAATCAGAAAACAGAACAAAGAATGTCAAACATTCAACATTTGTACCCTTTCATGTCAACAACATAACTTAATTTTGAAATTTGCGACAAGTGACTGGTTTTGCCGTGGAGGGTCACATATAGTAATTATGGTCAGAAACAAGAAAGTTCAAAGTTTACAGTGCGTGTGTGAAGGGGGCGGGTCGGGTAACCGTGGTCGGCACTACCATCGTTGGTTGCACTTGAAGTAAGAAAAATTCCGAGTCCTCAAAGACCTTCAAAAACCGGTCTCAAGTACTACAACACTACTCGTAAATGGGATACAGACATAATTACATAAGCTATTTGAGTCATTCAAGTTTTATTGATTACCTTGGTTGCGTAAAACAAAGCAGTTGTCTGTAATTACATTGATAATACCGAGCAAAGCACGGACAATGCCAGGTCTGTCATGAGAGAATTAATCAGCATGTTCTCATGCAGGGGAAAAACTGATTCAGTCTCACTGTGTGTAATAGTAATGCATGATCTCAAACTAGTTTGCTTCCTCAGTTTAAAATAACCAGTAACCGTAAGCATCTTAAAAACAGCTTGAAATACAATCAGTTTCTTTACGAGTGAAACATTTTGATTATAGTGGTTGAGTATCTGAACTGCTTAATCCCAACTGGGGTCACGGTGGGGCCGGAGCCTGTCCCGGAAACTTACGGGTGCAAGGCAGGGACCAACCCTGGGCAGGCGCCAACACACCACAGGGCACACACACTCACACAATCACACTCACATTCACACCTTACAGGGCCAATTTAGAGTAGCCAGTTAACCTATAGTGCATGCTTTTGGACTGCGGGAAGAAACCAGAGCACTCAGAGTAAACACACGTGAACACAGGAGAGCACGCACACTCCACACAGAAAAGCCCACAGCCGACCCCGGGATGGAAGCCAGGACCTTGTCGATGTGAGGTGGCAGCGCTAACCACTGCACCACTGTGCCAGCCTCAAAGTGCTTTAAGTAAAGCATAAAATAGAACTTTCTTTTTGCCTCATAACACCACTGGTAGACCTCAGCCTCATGTATCACCGCCGGTACACGTCAGCCCCCTGTAACTTCACCAGCACACCTCAGTCTCCCTAAAGAGTTGTGAATTACCGTCTGTTTTGGTTATATGAAATCACATGGGAAAGCGGTTTGCTGATGAAAGCATTTCATTCCTGAAAGCCAGAGCATGAGAATATGAAACGTGCCACAAGCTTGTGGGAAATCTGGAGATTAGAACCGTGAGGTCTGCAAGTTTTTGGACCACAGATGGTGGTGGGCTTTTCCATTCCGCCATTGGGCTTCCCAAACATTTTCCAAACCAACGATGCAAATATAGCCCTTTCAGCTTTTCTTTTCCACTCGTTAAAAAGCAACTCCCATGTTGTTGGATTCTGCCCCGAAACAAAAGAAAGAAGTAAAAAGTTTGATCTCTGTCCGGTGCGAGAGCAAGTCGTCTGTTGCGTCATTTTATGGGCTGTTAGCAGAGGTTTCTCAGAATGCGTCTGGAGGCCACTCACATGTATGTTTCAATACAAAATCACTTGTGCTCTGGAGATTATGCACCGCTGCTCCTCAGGGCTTCACACATCAGCACTGCTTTAATATAGTCACAATCTGTTAATAGCATTTTATATGGGAAACTGTTTTTTCTGTTTTTCTCCTTCTTAGTATGTAGAAGAACATATGGACATAATTTCACCTGTGAGAGGACTATGCTGACTGTGTCTCGCTTGGACTAGACAAAATAAGATATTCAGTCAGCGTAGGTGGAATTCAGCTTCCATTCTGGTACATTCTTGGTCTTGATGAATTGTCTCTCTTGGGTTTAAAGCAAATGTGCGGGAAAAACTTGCCCAGTAATGTCCTGTTTTCTTCAGGACTGCATGTGGCCATGGGAACGAGAAAACAACATTTTAAAAGATATTTACATTTTCCGAAGAAGGAATTCCTTATCCAGGAATATCACTTCAACCTAATAAACCTAATAAAATCGACTGACGTAAATAAAATTCCCCCAGCAGATGTGGGATATTTTCCAACATTATTTCCCAGCATATTGCTTTTCAGTACTGGAAGTGGTGTAGGAGACAGCTTGTATGATTTCACTTAATAGTCTTTGTGTAGTTATCACTTGAAGCACTTTATGATTAGTTGTGTGCATTGCTGAGGTGCAGAAAGTAGTATTGTTCTTCATATAAGTATGGATAAGTTATAAACAGCAACACATTACACATTTCTCCACGAACAATTTGCTCTTTCAGATCTGTTCCATCTCTGAAAAGGGGAACCAGCCAGCAAACGCCATGCCCTTGGAAAGCAGATTTTACAGATATTTTGGAATCAGGATTACATTGGACATCTACATTGGAAAGAAAATTTGGTTAATAGACTTTAGCATGGGTATGCAGTCGACCAGCTGCAGCTGTTTTAGATCTGATGATCTCCAGCTTTGTTAGAAAAGGGCTTTCTCTCTCACTCTGTCTCTCTTTCTCTTTTGATCGGAAAAGAATATTGGGCTCACCATTTTTGCCACTAAGTGTCACTGTGGATCTGAAAACTGCAGTTTAACAATTGCTCATTTTTCTCACTGTGTCCCCCTCCTCTTTGTCCATATTTCAGTCCCTGTTTTGCCGTTACGAGTCAGTTCATTTCCACTAACACACACAATCTTGAGGTGACCTCAATGACATACTCTTTTCCCCAAATGACAAGTAAACTGAACTTTTTTCTGAGGCAGGTTTCACTGTTGCATATGGGATGCATATCTTAATAAATGAATACTTTTCCATTTCAGTACAAGCACTGGGATCCCCATTCAACGTAACATACAGCATTTAGGATCGGTGGAAGTTTTTGGACCAAAAATAAATAAATAAATAAGTTTGAGATAGTGGTACAACTTTATTCAATAGCTGTATTCATATTCATACGATGTTTTTCCATAGGCAAGTCCTTAAGCATAATCTTACTGCAAAAAAAAGGGGGGGGGAGAATTGAGGAAAAAACAGAGAACGTAGCCAATTATTTTTGGTTTCATGGATATATAACGGGTCAATCAATCAGCCATGCAACTGACTACTGAAAACCACTGACTCATTTTTTTGGTTTAGAGCAAAGAGGCAACATACTCATTGAAGGTCTCCCAGTGCATTTGTCTAAACTTTAAACTCCCCGACCATAACTGTCTCATTATAAAGCAATATTAAAAGCAGACGTCTTACACTGTCATTTATTGTTGCTGCAGCTCTCCGGGATCATAGTAGTGCGGTTATAAGTTTGATTAAAAGATATGCTTTTATGTAGCAATTTTCTACACTTTTTCAAAGTCAGTGCAATGATGGTAAAATAAGATAAATCAATCCTAAAAGAATGTTGTTTGTTTGAAAATAAGTGTCCATACTTCAGCCAAAAAAAAAAAAACAAAACATGAGAAAGTTAGATTAATATAAAATATTAGACCCTTTATGGCTAATCTTTACAATTGCAATGCTGCTTTATTTGCAACACAGATCACATTAATTTGCAGTGCATTTCAAATGTGTTTGTTTCATTTTCATAGACTGTAATAGTCAATCAAAATCAAAGAAGAAGAGAATATATCATATACATTTAGAACTCATTCTGGAAAGAACTGGGAAATTCAGAGATTCTGGCATTTCAGTGTTGCTTTTGAAAGTGTGTTACGCTGTAAAAAGGCAAGCAGTTTTACACTCAGATGTGATGTTAACGTGTTCGAGGCGGATTGTCAGCATGCTAAGTGTATAGGGTAGTGATCATATTAAGCATTCTGTTAAGTACGCAAAGTTCAATTAAATACATTTATCAATAAGAGTTATGCTTGCCATAACACACTCTCAGGCCGTGTCCACACGTACACGGGTGTTTCTGAAAACGGAGATTTTCCGTTTTCCTTTTTTTTAATATCGTGTCAACACGAGCACGTTTTCAAAAACATCTCCGGCAACAGGCAATCGCAGAAAACACTTTCAAAAGCATGCCTTGCATTGTAGATGAAAACCTAATGTAGACACGGCGCATACTGTGACGTCATAAGTGTGACACGAAATGATCCGTTTTTTCAAAATCTTCGTTTTTCTTGTCCACACCTAAACGCAGAAACAGAGTTTTCAAAAATCGCCACTTTGGCTGGAGTTTTCACTGACCCAAAATGCCGTTTATGTGTGGACGAAAGGTCAAAACGCACAGAAAAACCTCCGTCTTCAGAAATACCCGTGCACTTGTGGACATGGCCTCAGAGTCCTGGGAATTGTGTTGACTGACTGAATAAATGATTCATGCTGTAAAATACAGCAGCCAAAATAGCTTTTATATTCCAAATCCTGCTTTATATTGACACAGTTGAGCATTTGGCATAAGACGTGTGCAAGCCTGACCATTCCAGGTTAACTGGAGGCGTTTCATGGACACAGGCAGCAGACAGACCTTCTTGCTGTAGGGTGTAACGTAGTGACAGCTCCTATGGGAGAGACGCCAGTAAAAAATGTTCACATAGTGAGTTACCCAGCACTGCTGCCAAGTGGCTGAAACACATTACATAGGACAGCCTGGATAAACATTGCCCCAATCAAGAATACTTTAACGTAACGTGTCCAGCAAGCAAATGTTTTGACGTACTCCAGCCATGCTTTGACAATTGGCTACTAGCGTTCTCTCTCCAACCCAGACCTTTTTGGCCGCAATATGTTTCTATTGGAGCTCTAACAGGGCGGGAGAGGGACGCTGAATATGCAGAAACCAGTCCTACACACTGCTTAGAGGATACCTCACAATATGACAAATTACGTGTGAACGGAATGTCCAACTGTTTGACAGCGTGACCTAAAGCGGAGTTTTCAGGCTACTGTAAATATTCCCTGAATGAATGGAAATTCTAAATGTAGCCTGTTTGTAATAATTAAATTAGTAACATTCTAGAGGTTTCTTTTTCTGATGCAGTTTCAAGTTTTATCTGAAAGTGAGTGAAAGTGAGTGATTATTTGTCATTGTGAACACACCACACAGTGCACCACAACGAAATGTCACCTCTGCATTTGACCCATCCGTGAGGGAGCAGTGGGCAGCTAACAAGGGCAGCGCCCGGGGAGCAGTGCTTGGGGACGGTACCTTGCTCATTAGTACCTCAGCGGTAACTTTACTAGCCGAACCTGCAACCTTCTGATCACAGGGCGAACACCCTACCGTTACGCCACCAGCTGCCCCAATCTGTGTTGCTTATTCCACAAATTCAAACAAAATAGTTCTGAAAAATAAAAATAAAAAATACACTGATGGGCAAAGAAGAGACAAACAGAGTTTATCACAGTTTCTCTACATACTTTTTTATTTGAACAAATACACGTGCAACAAGCAGGAAGCAACCGTGTAACACAATATTGTATACATCTAGTGCACATTTTAGTATAGAATGGCTGATGAGAGCAGCCAGCGTCTAGTTGTAGGATCTTTAACTTCTATTTAATTGCTGTCAAATTAAGTTCCACATTGACACACATCAAGACCAGATCATTTAGGAGCACTGACTAGTTGTGAGAAGCAATCAGACGTAAATGGAACAGCACTGACGCAGCAGCACACTGTGAAAGGCTGTGAGACAGATCACCCAAACGACTGAGTTTTCTAAGAACAAACAAGAAAAAAACCGGCCGCTTCTAAACTGTACACCAGGTACAGACAATGCATACAATATTGTGAAACACTGTTACTCATTTCACCTGGATTTGTTAAACAAGAATAGTAATCATAAAACATCCAATAAATTGTGTTTGCCTCATTTTTTGCCCATCACCAAATAAGAGGCAGGGGCAGTTGGTAGCGCAACGAGTTCGCGTCGTGATCCGAAGGTTGCTAGTTCAAATCCCACACTGGTAAAGGTACAACTAAGTTATTCATTTCACCAAGTACTGCTCCTCAGGCGCTGCCCGTCAGCTGTCCACTCCTTCTTCACGGGTGGGCCAAATGCAAAGGTAAAACTGCATCAGTGATTTCTTCCAGCATATGCTGGTTTCTTAAGAACAACAATACACTTGCAGTTTTATTTTTTCTTTTATTATTATTCTTGTTCTCAGGGGAACTGTCCCTGAATTAGGAAATGTAAGTCGCTCTGGATAAGAGCGTCTGCTAGATGCTGTAAATGTATTATTAACAACTAGATGGTAGATATTGATAGTAGGTGAATCATTCAGTAGCTTCTCACACTTTTACTGTATCATTTTTTTTCTCCAAACCACATATTATGTGACGTCTAACATTACCCATCTAAACCCCATATACCTGGAGTTCTGCTTTTTTATTTATTTTACACCACAAAGGATATACTGAAACTAAATATTTAATCGTATGGTAGTTTTATTATAATGATACATTACTACCACCACAAACTGGTATTATTATTACATTAGTTCATATAGTGTATATTCCTATTTGAATTGAGTGCCAACATAAAGCCCTTCATGTTATTTTTTCCCCTTTTACTGGCAAAGACCCCGTGTTCCCATTGAGGAGTGAGGAGAATGGCATCCACTGAATAATGCCAGAGTCAATAATAACGCTTGGGATGCAGACCACAGTGTGCAATGTGTCGAACTTCTTGCGCAACAAACTCAACACAAAAGCATGAAAATCACTTGGAATGTTATGATCGTTAATCAGTGTTCTTGAATAGATGAGGAAATGGGCATCTCTTCGCATATCCTGACTGTAATATAATAAATTCCCATTCCACAAGTGTAAACTGTACTATCATTTGTCATGTCGAGTTTGTGGAGACAGACCACAATAAGTAAATGTTTTTACCCCAAAATATTGATAAAAACAAAGTTAGACCCGTATACAAAAATAAAACGTCCCTATTATAAACATAATGTTCTAAATTACTATAAAAGTACCCAAGAGTTTGATGTTATTGTTATTTTTTTGAGAGCCCAGCTTTATTGCTCATTTAAACTGTTTTCATTCAAGAAAGTGCAAACCATTTGGTTAAATAGGTTATTGTTGAGGATTATAGTGATTATGGTAATGATAATTGTGAAATCTAGTTGCAGTCTACAGGCAAACATGTGGACCAATTAACTACTTTAGCTAATTAGCTGTTTTTCTTCTGTTATGTTTGACTTGTGCATCACCTTGGGATAACTCAGTGAATTTCCCCAATGTTCACAAACTGTAACAGCCATGGCTTACAATTGGACTTCACTATTAGAGAGGATTCTCTTATGATTATACAATATACAGTATTTTTTTTTTGTTCACTGAACTCTTTAAAATTCTATTATACATTGTAATTACGGTTAGTTTAAGTAAGTAATGCTTCGCTTTATTAGGCATAACAGTAATCAGAAATGTGTAGTCTAAGGAAACTCAATTACAAATGATATTTGTAACTTTAATAACTAAGAACCTAACCAATGGAAATATGTTAAAATGAATCATTCATATTTGCAGTGTCGTTGAAAGGGAGTGTCCTCTGAGAAAACTGAAAATACAGACATTCACACTTACAACTAAATCCCCTCCAGTCCTCATAAGACCATCATGCAACCACAGTTACACTGTCCACCAACAATCATATTCTTGAGGAAGGATTTTTAACACATTAAACCGAGTGAAAAGACTTTTACACTTGTACTGCTTCTGTGTGTATACAGGTGTGTAAAAATACTACGAAATATCCAAACTAATCCAAAGATCTTGACAGAATTTTTTGAGCATCACAAAGACGTTTATGTAGAATTATCACAATCGAATATAGCAAATAAAGTTCATGTTAGATTGAATTATTATAATGTAACTATTAATCTGCAATCATTTTAAATGTTACTTTCTTCCATAAAGGGAACAAGAGTGAAGGCTAGTAAAGTGTTTACAGAGGCTCCAGAACACAGCTGTTAATTGTTTCCAGTGATGACTACATAAATCTTTAATTCCTTCCAGACCTATTATTGCGTCTTGACTACAAAAAACTACCACAGCTGACTTCCCAAGATAGATTAGGCCAGGTCTTAGTCTAAATAACTGACGAACAGTAGTTTCCATCATATATATCATGCGTTATATAATATACGCATATTATATAACTTGGCATGAAATATGCAGAATAGTCAATTAAATGATGCTATAAATGTTGTAGGGGCGCAGTGGTTAGCGCTGCCGCCTCACAGCGAGAAGGTCCTGGGTTCGATCCCCGGGTCGGCTGTGGGGCCTTTCTGTGTGGAGTTTGCATTTTGTCCCCGTGTTCGTGGTATAATCACCGACACTGCACGGAAACCACACAAAGAAATTCTGGGTCCAAGGTGACACCTTGACTATTAATGTGTACATAGGGCACGTAAATGTGAAAGGAACACTAGCTATAAAATTGATGTATTTATCCAAAACTTGCTAAATGCTTAATTGTGAGTCAGGATGAACAGTAAAATATCAGTCTGTTGATCATTTCAGTAATGGTCATACACAGAAACATCCAAATGCTGTATTCCCGCTTGTTACTATGCTTCTAGGTGAGGCTGTTTTTACTAAACACAAAATCACCTGGAAAACTCATCAGTCCTTGTTGATCTTGGATATTTATTCATTTGACTTCCAGAACTTTCCTACCACTTTGGCATTCAGACAACCGTAGCCCCGCCTCAAGAGGAAATATTTGATAGAAAAACACATTTCCATCCAGGTTTTTCTATATAAGGTAATGACATTTGTTTGAGTGAGATGTTTTCAGCAGAAACAGAAGAAAATGAATGAGAAAATGTATGATTTATCTTTAAAAATCTCATCAAACAGGATGTGTTTGTATTTGATGGTTGTGAATTTCTTGTGCATCATAAATTATATTTTTGTCTTTTGCGTTGACAGACATTAAGATTTTTTGACTGTCACGCCTAATATTCTGAGAATCCTTTGGGGTTTTTACTTCAGGGAAAGGAAACGAATGTCTTAATAATTTACCATTTATCACCAAATGTACTTAAACACAGCAAGAAGACAGTGGCAATTTGTAAAATGAACCAAAAGACCATTTTAAGGATTAATCAAGTTTTTCTAATTGTCTAATCAGTCATTATTCTATCAGCATATTTTACATTTTCATGATAAACGATCATCTATGACCTCCCCTAACATCAAAAAACTGAAAATTTTATTCACTCCTAACCATAACCATACACAGCTTTGTCTTTCAAGTGGAAATCGTACTACGATTTTATATTCCAATTGTGACACTTACAGCTTAGTGTGATTTTCTACCTGCATATACTATCATCACATTCTTTTAGACAGTTCCTTCATGTTGGCTCCCAGAACGGTGGCTGTTTTATGAGATTTTAAAAGTGCTTGTATACTTTTTATGTATCGACCCTGTCTGCAATCTGTTGTTTAGGCATGTTCTACACCCTGCATGGCCTTTTTAAGCAACAAAGAAACGGCATCTCTGCCTGAGGCTTTCATCTTTTCCAATTAAACTGTGACAAAGAGCAGTGTTGTTGCTGCCAGACAAACAATAAAATCACATGACTGTGGGAGCCTTATAATTGTCTAAGGTGTACACACTTAACAACCCCATATGCACTTGCTGGAGAAGACACGTTCCAGATGTATTTTATTACATGCCACTTATTACATTCCCTTACATTACTACAGGGCAGTTGGTAGCATAACGGTTGGGCAGTTGACCCCTTGATCGGAAGGTCGCTGGTTTGAATCCCGGACTGGTAAAGGTTCTACTGTAAAGGTACTCATGAGCAGCACTGCTCCCTGAATGCTGCACAACAGGATCCTTCACAGATGGGTGAACTGCAGAGGTGACATTTGGTTGTGGTGCACTGGTGCTGTGGTGTGTTCACAATGACAAATAATCACTCACTTTCACTAGTAAAAGAAGTAAAACTTATTTTTGCAGTAACTAGTTACTGCAAAAGGTGGTAAAAAATTGTGAAATTAACACACCCACAAAATAACCATTGTAACTTACCTACTGTATATTAAGTTAAATAAATAAAAACCTGCTTACTTTAGCTTCATTACTAGAACAGGTTGAGTCTTTAATCTAGTTAACATATCTGACCAGCCTAACTCTTCCATTCTAATGAGCCTCACCTCAAATCATTGTGTTCAAGTAGACTCTGCTTATCCTCAATATACAAGCCAATAAATGGCTTCATCCACAGTAGATGGAGCTCTAGTTCCCATATTAAAAAATAATAATCACTCCAGAAAAATTAGCATCATTTTACTGCATCACATAATGTAACTATAATCATCAAAGTTAGCAACATTACGTACATAACTACTTTTTCAATAGCTTATCAATAATGAAGCTACTTTTAAAACACTTTTCCTGTATCTTTTTAATATACATAGTACTGTGCAAAAGTTTTAGGCAGGTGTGAAAAAATGCTGTAAACAAAGAATACTTTCAGAAATATAAATAATGATTGGTTATTTTTTATCAATTTACAAAATGCAAAGTGAGCAAACAAAGGAGAAATCTAAATCAAATCAATATTTGGTGTTACTACCTTTTGCCGTCAAACCAGCATCAATTCTTATAGGTACACTTGCACAAAGTCAGGGATTTTGTAGGATTATAGTCATTATATTATTTTGTAGGATTATAGTCATTATATTATTTTGTAGGATTATAGGATTATAGATCTGTGGTTAGTTCTCCAAGATGTTTGGAACAACCTACCAGCCGAGTTCCTTCAAAACCTGTGTGCAAGTGAACCTAGAAGAATTGATGCTGTTTTGAAGGCAAAGGGTGGTCACACCAAATATTGATTTGATTTAGATTTCTCTTTTGTTCATTCACTGCATTTTGTTGATTGATGAAAATAAATGATTAACACTTTCATTTTTGAAAGCATTCTTTGTTGACAGCATTTTTTCACACCTGCCTAAAACTTTTGCACAGTACTGTATATATATACAATATAGCAAAATGCCACATTGTCACATAAACATACTATTATTTTTCTCTCTTCACAAAGGCAGGCATTTTCAACTACCAGGTGTTTCTGATTGGTTTGAATTGACAAATTGGCATCTGGTAGACTACCATGCCTACATGGCACACTCTCATGCATCACAGCATGTTTTTAGAAGCTGAAATAGCTTCAGTGCAGTTTATAATGGTCTACTTTTAAAGTGTAGCTAACCACTACATGAAACCAGTAGATTGGCTGTAGCTGAATCATAACTACTGAAACGATACCGTTTAAAAGGAGTTTCCCCAGCACTGATAAATATTAGGTATGTTTCTCTAGTCACTTACAGCCTACTTTGGCCTGGAATATACTTGCTGTTAACTATGTACGTACGTACAGCCGCAATCCGTATCCTGCTTTTTTTGCCTCGGTTTTTGTGCGCGTACACAAAAATTAACGGAACGTATACAGAGATGCAATACCTGCGTAATTTATGGGGGGGCAGTGTTGCGAGACATGTTTGTTTGGAATAACAGGTGACGATTTTCAGATACAGGTATCCATTCATTTATTAGGTTTGCGGCCTCGACACTGACTCCTGGTGGTAAGGAGTACACACTACAGATTAGGACGCACAGTACGGACGCAAGTATATCAGCACAAACGTTAACAACGAAGCTGTGTACAATTACGCATACGTAGATCACAGCAAGTATATTCCAGGCCTTACTGTCTCTCACACACAGTGAGAGAGAAAACCAGTGACTCTGTTGGTAGAATGAGAGGAGGTGAGTTAGTGGAAAGAAACTAACAGGTGTTCATGGATTCGATTTGGTTTGGGAATTGCTTTCAGATACATTCCTTAATGCTGAAAAGCTGAAGGATGACCCTGATACAGGACACTTGAGGATTACTCACTACTTACAATCGAGTGAATCAGGTTTGGAGCCCAGTACAATGTCACCCCAACGTCCACGGCCAGTGTCAGCATAAGGTTGTGTTTAGTTAAGTGACTCTTGGTACTGCTTTACGTTGTTCTTTGCGAAATGACTCAGACAGTGAACTGACTGCAGTAATTTATGTTGGATCATATGTGTGGTTGTTAAAAGACTTAATTTACTTAAAATAATCATAAAACAATTTTTATATCTTCACTTTGTTAAAAATGATTAACAATTATTCTTGAACTAATGTTTACTTGTGTATTAAATGTTGCTTTGTGACGATAACTGTTGTTAAGAGCGCTATATAAATAAAAATTGTAATTAACACACTTTGACTTCATCAATTGAAGTCAAATAACAGCTAGGCTTTTAGTTACTGTTTCTTTGTTTCCTGATAAATCCTTCATTGCCTCATGGAATTCCATTGGTTTTGTGGAAATTTAGCGAAACACGCAAAACTGTGAAACTTTCCACAATGACAATAAATTACATACAATGAGGTGATAATGGTTTCCTGTTTTTTCACATCCATAGCAAATTAAAACACAGCTGCAATGTGTGGCAACAGCACGCTCAGGTTTCTAAGGATGAATATCATTTTTCTGGTTTGCTTAGCACTGTCTTCTTGGCCCATTACTTCACACTTAGCTCAAGCTCATGATATTTTGTTAATCAGACTGACTCTATCAGTTCCAGTTAATATCTCAAAATGCAGTGCTTTGTGAAGCAAAAAACAGTTTTTTTTAACGCTTTTTAAGCAAATGTATGAAAGTTAGTTCCTTAAGTTTTCTACATTGTCATCAAAGCTTGAGCAGTAACCAGTGAGCAGGCTTGGAGAAGACATGATGTTCCGATAAAGCTCTCGCTTTTTTGTGTTTAGCTCATTTTTCGGACTGTTTTATTCTGATGTCAAACAGGATTGAGCTGAACTATGATGTTCACGTCATATTGATTTCATGATAAGACCTCTGTCTTATCAGGCCCTGTCTGCTAACACTTTCCCTTTCACCATGATGCACACTGCTGACACATTGATGAGGAGTTACTGATAAATGATCCTCTCTATCAGCTACTTTGTCTTCAGAAAGAATGGTTGAGACAGGGAAGAAATGATGGACATGTTAATCTGTGCTTCTGACATCAGTATAACAAAGCACCTCTACCTCAGAACCTTTGCATTTTGTTTTTGAATGGGCATTTTATTGTGTAATAAACATATGTGATTAGTCACATTTATGTCTAGATATAATGGTTTGGGAAAACAATAAAATGTGCGCATAGCTGTCATTTGTATATTTAGCTTTTTAAGTTAAGAACGGTAAAGCTTTTGTTAGCTAGCAAGTAATGAAAGAAAACTGATCTACATTTGAGGTGCAACCAAATGTATGACTTATGCTACATTCGTTGGAGGCTTTAAAATATCAGTATTTAATGTAAATGGAAAATAAAAAAAAATACTTTAATGCAAAATATCACAAACTTTTTGGGGAGCATAAAAATGTGTTGCCAGTAATGTTATTAGTGTTATTTTTTAGTAGTAGTAGCCTTTGAAATCTTGAAAAATTTACAATAAACCATTACTAATAAAAAGTAATACTGCATTCTAAGTTTAGTAACAATGCATCTGTAAACAGAGAGCAAACATGCAGAACTTTCCCACAGCAGCCAACATTCATAATGTAACCCATATAACCGTGTCTGTGAAAGAGAAAATGAACTGTGTTAGACACGACCACCCTGAAGGAGAAATTGCCAAATTTCAGTGATTCTCCCTCAACCGCTCAATGAACATCTGCCTGCTGATGCTGGGGGATTATCAATGACTCATTTAACATCCTCTACCCTCACTCCCCCATACTCCCCCATCCCAAAATGTAAAACGCCTCTGCTAGAATGTTCCTGTAATTCATCCGCAACATTCTGGCTCCTATTACATACAGAACTATTCTTCTACAAATTGTTACCCAGAAAGTAGAGGTGAAGTTCGGATTGTGTTGTATGTGTGTTTTAAAAGCAGTGGCTATCTTCTCCTTATATTGTTATTCAGTCCAGAACTATTACACTATTACACACACAGACACACACACGGTCTCTATTAAATTACTGGCTAGAGGGTTGTCCTGGAATCTTCTTTTAATGGACGTGGTCCAGGCAGACTTTCACTCATCCACTGCAGACAGATTTTAGTGGAAAATCTGTGTCCATTTTTGCTGTGAAAACGCTCAAGAAGAACTGCTCAAAAGTTATACACAGAAAAGTCTTGCTGCTTCTATATGTCATAATACAAGGTGTCATAAAAGAAGGGTTCTAACCTGGTCGGTCTCTTCTTTAAAATGTATTACATTTTAGAATAGAAATCACATTACCACACTTTCACAATCCCTAAAAGGCTGCATTATGTAGCCTGTAGCCTTTACTAACTTTGTCCACTTAATTGGTCTAGTGATTCCTGTACTGTTATGTAACAGCTTGGCACTGTGCTGTTCGAAATCTTGAGGCAGATACTAAAATAAGATGAGAGAGATACATCACTATCAATAACATTTTACTGCTTTAAATACTCAGCAGACTGTAAGAAACTGGCTGAAGTTTCCTAAAAGCCACACTATTTCTTCTGACCAGTACGGTCAGGTTTACTACTGAAAAGTTTGGTATATATAAAGCACTGCCCTCCATAGTGAGAAGGTCCTGGGTTCGATCCTCGTGTCGATCGTAGGGTCTTTCTGTGTGCAGTTTGTGTGCTCTCCCTGTGTTTGTGTGGGTTTTCTTCCGGGTGCTCCGGTTTCCTCCCACAGTCCAAAAGCATGCGATGTAGGTTAGTTGGCGACTCTAAATTGGCCCCTTAAGGTGTGAGTGTGGTTGTATGAGCGTGTGTGCCATGTGGTGTGTTGCCGCCTGCCCAGGGTTGTCACCCCTGCTTATATATCAGATAACACAGCACTTCTCCAAGAAGATTGCTGCAATTACAAATACTTTGGTGTTGTGTTTATTTCTTTGGTTTGCCTTAGAAAAGCACAAAAACAGAAATAAAGCTAAACTGAGACATACCACAAAAACTGCTGTAAATGCTGTAAACAAAGAATGCTTTCAAAAATCATTTATTTTCATCAATCAACAAAATGCAGTGAATGAACAAAAGAGAAATCTAAATCAAATCAATATTTGGTGTGACCACCCTTTGCCTTCAAAACAGCATCAATTCTTCTAGGTACACTTGCACACAGTTCTTGAAGGAACTCGACTGGTAGGTTGTTTCAAACATCTTGGAGAACTAACCACAGATCTATAATCCTATAATCCTACAAAATAATATAATGACTATAATCCTACAAAATAATATAATGACTATAATCCTACAAAATCCCTGACTTTGTGCAAGTGTACCTATAAGAATTGATGCTGGTTTGAAGGCAAAAGGTAGTAACACCAAATATCGATTTGATTTAGATTTTTCTTTTGTTTGCTCACTTTGCATTTTGTAAATTGATAAAAATAAACAATCATTATTTATATTTCTGAAAGCATTCTTTGTTCACAGCATTTTTTCACACCTGCCTAAAACTTTTGCACAGTACTGTGTGTGTGTGTGTGTATATATATATGTATAGATAGAGAGAGAGAGCGAGAGAGAGATCCATGCAGGCATTTGATTTGATTCCCTAGGGAAATCAAATAAAACCCTTGATTTATCCATGGGAATTACCCTTAACAAAAGTATTTATAGTATGTTGGTTACAAAAGACAAAATGTCCACAAATTTTGATTAGGATATTTTATTCATGCATCATGAATTAAAACAAGAAAAGGCAAAAATGACATGGACAAATGTATTAGCACCTGGTCATTTATATTTAATAGTGTTCATTTTCTGAGCCATAACTGACAACAACCTCTTGGGATGGTCCTTGACAAGTTGGTCCATGGGACTTTGGTGCATTCTTCCATGGCAAATTGGTTCAGCTGGTCCAACTTGTGTGGTTTCTGAGCACAGACATTCCCTTTGAGCACCCACCACAGATTCTCAGTAAGACTGAGATTTGAACTCTGTGTAGGTCACTCCAGGACCTTGACCTTTTTGATATGTGCTTTGGGTTGTTGTCTTGTTGGAAGACCCAGCCAAGACCTGAGCCTAGACTGAGACCTAAGGCCTAGATTCAAAATGTCAGCGTAATTTTCTCTTTATCATGATGCCATGCACCTGAACTAGGTTCCCTGTTGCTGATGCGGCAGCTTAATGCTCCCACCTCTGTGTTTCACGGTGGGGACTATGTGCTTAGGGCAACATCCATGTGCCCAAACATCCAGTTTAGCCTCATCAGACCAAAGGACAGACCTAAGGACATGTCCTTAATTTTTAAATGTCCATGGGCAAACCTCAGTCTATCTTTAATGTGCTAGTCATTCGCTAGATCACCCTGAAGCCCACCATGATGAAGAGCCCTCGCAACCGTCTTCCTTGAAACACCAACGCCACAGTCATCATCGTTGCTGTATTTAATGTCAGGCTCAACTATGTCAAAATGTTTCAATTGTGAGTAAAGCCACTGTTCCTTCCCATTACTTCCAGTGGTTTAGGGTTAAGGTTAATGTTGAATGAAGAAAAAAGATGAAGTAAACAAGGTTAGACTAACAGAACAGTGAACGGGGAGAACTGAGAAAGAGACCTGAGCTCCACTATTTCTGGAAATAAGTTTCCGCTGTATAAATAACAAGTTGTAAGTTTTCCCTTTATAACGTTATGAGAGTGTCTGAGTCAAGGAAATAATAAAAGTCTCTTGTTTCTCACAGGATGGTATGCTGAAGTTGTCAGCTAGCCATAAGCCTAACTAAGAATGCCATCTATGGACATGTCTGCGCACTTAATGACCCGTCGCTGTCCCATATCTTCCCACTGAACTTTGAGCTCCCAGCCACTAGTTAGTCTCCAGGCCTTTAATATGCTTTAAATTAGAATCTGGTCTGAGGACACTTTTCCATGGTACAACAAAAGGATGCTCTGTAATACATGAATCGACTGACTGATCAAGGCTGTATGGATGCCATAAAGTTAAATAAATATCTGTGCTCTTATGATTTTAGATACACATTTTAATAGCAAGAAGTTGTAGTTATATAATAATAATAATAATAATAATAATAATAATAATAATAATAATAATAATAATAATAATAATAATTGTCATTTTGTGTGTATGAATGTGTGAATATTTATATTTAATGTTTTGCAGCTGTTTGCAGTAGAAAGTAGAGAAATGTTTCTGGAACCTTCCATAACTTTCCATGTGCAGTGTTACATAATAGAATTGCCGCAACACACGTTAAATGTACTAGTATGTAACAATAGAAGTAATGTGTGCCTAACGTGTCGTAATCTGAGGTATATGTATGATGTAAGAACGTAAAAGAGTTAGTTTCACATTGAATGTGATAGAGCTGAGAGCTCAGGAGCGTTACATTTTTTTGACCGTCACGTAACGCCACGTAAAGTATCTTTGTAGTCTTAGGGATTCATCTTTTGCTTGTAAAACTTTGAACTGTAGTAAAGAAAAGACAACAAAAGGCAATTCAAGACTCAAGACTCTTTTTTGGATACGTGTCGCGTACAAAGACAACTCAAGAGCTCACAGCAAATGAGACGGCGCGAGCTGCTCTCACGATAATAATAATAATAATAATAACATTGGATTACTTAATAAATGCCAAATTTTTCAAAGGTCTAATTAGCAGTATGGCTGCAACGACTAATTGACTATATTATAGTTTATTGTCGATTATTAAAATTGTCGCCAACTAATTAGCTAATGATTAGTGGTTGGATCATTATGTTGCCTAAAACATCACCGCGTTACTGAAATAAATGTAGCTGGCGCTTAGTTTCCAATAAACATAATTTAAACGGGACTGACATGACCTTGACATGATGCTTCTTCTTCTTTGGGGCTTCTCAGCTCTTCCACAGCTTCCACTTCTACACCAGCTACCCATAAGTCCTCTCTCTCACCACATCCGTTATCATTCTTTTAGGCCTTCCTCTTTTCTTCTTACCTGGCAGCTCCATCCTCAACATCCTTTTCCCAATATACTCATGATCTCTCCTCAGCACATGTCCAAACCACATCAATCTTGCCTCCCTGACTATGTCCTTAAATTGTCCAACCTGAGCTGACCCTCTTATTTACTAATTCCTAATCCTGTCCGTTCTGTTCTCCCCCAATCGCAAATCTTAACATCTTTAGCTCTGCCTCCTTTCTTTTTGTCAGTGCCACCCTTTCTAACTTAACTTGTGTGAGCGATAAAATTAATATTTTTGAGTCCAGCACTAACACGTGAATTTAAAATAATGACATCCAGTTATGTTTGATGTGATGGGAGCGTTCAGAACACAAGAAGTGTCCGTGGAATGATGTTGTGCAAAAACAAAGTCACGGCTGCGCTTGTTTCTGTCGTGTGATCCTCCAGGAAATGTGCTGTTTACAGGCAGTTTGCTGTGTAAATTTCATTCCAAGTAAGTGTTGGGGCAGTGTGGTCAAACTTATATTTGTTTTACTGGTTCAGAGCTAAGTCCAGATTTGTAGTTGTTTGTTCCTGTTTTATTCAATAAAACGTTCTTGCCTTCTGTACTCAGCCTGACAGCAAGGAATAAATGTTGTACGTTCAGTGGAGACCATCTGAAAAGACATCTGCAGTTTTCCATTTATAGCTAGTGGTTCAAATTGTTAACTTTTTAATGTTTCTAAAAGTTGCTGGGTGAAATGAGAGTGATAGAAAATGAGGCTCATAAAAGATGCTCCTCAGAGAACCAGTCACATCTAAATAAAGTGAGAGCAAACAAAGTGAGATATTTTCAGTATTTTTCTGTCCAAATCTGATATTGCACTGTTTGAAATAATTTTAGTTTGAAATGTTTGGTTTTTATCTCCATATTAGGCACATTTATTGGTTTCAGCTAATTTGTCACATGTAACAGTATTCTTGAATGAGAACTATACAGAAAGCGAGACCACAGTCAGTGTCTAAAGGACATTTTTCTTTAAGAATATGGGACTAACTATAAATTATAAGACATATTGACTTGCAATACGTCAGGTTTGAAGAATGTGGATAGTCTCAAGAGCTTCACAGACCTGAAGTATAGTCTCGTGGTTTGTAAACAAACGAAGGCTTCCTTTATTCCTAGCCTTTACTCTTCAGAAGGTCAGCACTTTTTCAGTGAAGGAAAACCTCAGTCTTCAGAACCGTTGCCCATATCAGGGACTGCTTTAAACATAATTATGGTTTGAAAGTTTACAGACCCCTGTTTTGGCCTCTTGTCTGTATCCCGCAAGCTTTAATCACATTAGTAATCATGTGTATGTAATCCATATTGAATCTGCTGTTCTCTTTGAACTGATGATACATAGGCTGCATAGCTTATTGTCATCAATACACTGTTTATTGTCCATTGAAGAGTGCTGTGCTGTGTTACCACACCATTTCTATTTCACTTGATTTCATACTCGGAAAATACTTAACTATCATTAGTGGGTCACATTCATTTCTAAGTAAATTTAGAAACCTCTGTTTATAAACCATTTCACAATGCACATTCACAGTTGCCTATTTAAAGTTTATGAGGGTTACGTATCCAATTACCAAAAGTGCTTAAGATGTTGTCACATCCAGATGGAAAATGTCTAATGCTTTTGGTATTTCCAATATTAAGTCTAAGCCTCAACATTTAGCAGATCTTAAAAATAAAGACAATAAAATCCGACTTAAAGACTCAAGCCAGGGTTGTTCAAAAAGGTCAAATTTGTCTAGAATGTTATATTAGGTGAAAACTACTGTATCATAAGGACATAGGATTTGTTAATAAATAATGGTCTGGGATGCCTAGAATGAAACTTGTGTTGAAACAATAGCTTAAAAGGTTAAATATGATTGTTGGGGGCATGAGAATCTAGTGCCTCAACTTTTCATATGTGGGTATTAGTAAATTATTTAATATCTAGTAAGTTATTCAACTTATTATATTACTTTACTTTAAAGTCATTAAAAAAGGGATTAAAAAATCTTTAGTCAGACCGAAAGACACAATTGTTCTCCTTCCCATTTTCACCAGACATAATTATGTAACATCTTTGCTTTTTTGTGGTTTGGATATGTTCTTCATGAATGACTTACTAAACAGGTGTTTCCTCATGAGTTCATGCACAGTTCCATTTCCAAGTCTCTCATATGACTGATGCTATTTATTAGTCTCAGGATATTACCAGAAGTGCTGATCTGTAGGTGGTGCAGATGCTGCAAATCCATTAATAAAGGAGGCCACAGGGTATAATTACAATCTTAATCCTGCAGACTTTTGTTGTGCTTTAAATATAGAAAATTGAATCTTCATTCATCAACTTTGTAGAAAATATTTTTGTGTAATATTTAAGTTGTGAACAATACCATAGATATATTGCAGTACATACGGTACATAAAATACATAAAAAGTAGAATTGTAAGTTATTACTAGTTAAATTATCCAATAACTAGTAAATATAGTAGTAGTAGTAGTAGTAGTAGTAGTGTGCAACTCCAACTAATGTAATTAGTGTTTAAATCCATTTAGACTGTGCAGCTTGAACGACAAGTTGCAAAAAGCTTCCAGAGATAGTGGAAGCTTTTGTCCAGACAGCAGACTGGACAAAGGTTTTGGGTTATATGCCTCCTCTTACATTGACAACTATGAGGTTAAGTTGTTATCAGCTAGCTAAGTTACCGCAGCTAACGTTAGCAGATTTCTGTGGGTTGATAGTAAAACATATCTCTGCTAACTTGTTTGGTAATTTTTCTGATTTACATCAATTATGTAGTTTGTCACAATCAACCTAGCACATCTTAACTAATCCTAGCTGGTTTATTCACCGTAAAAGTATGTTCGAGCTATATTAATTTTATTTCATGTATGTGCTTACCTTATTAAATATCACTTCTAGTTCAGTACTGAACTAGAACAAGGTTACCTTTCACTACTATGTTATTCTTGTATAACTATTTAACAAATAACTTTTTAATCTTGAATATGTTTTCATATTCTAACCAGTATTGATTCTCTTTATCCATGTCAAATTCGTGACTATTTGGAAACTACACTGCACTGGAACATTAAAAATATCGTTCTACATGATTTTATAGTCATGCAGAGAGACATCACACTGTACTGTATCTTCATTTGAATATTTATGGTAAAATGGGAATTTAGTTTGTAATGTTACTTGGTGAACTGCTAGATACTTGACTGAGTCTATTCTTAGTTCTTAGCTGCCTTGACTCAAGGAATCGGTTCTTTATGAAAGTGAGTACCAGCCTAGAGGACCCACAGGTTGCGTCCGAACCTGCGAGCTGCCAGTGGTTTGGGATGCGGCCGCCATTAGAGTTATTGGATTTAAATGGTCAAAAAAGGTGTGGAAGTGTGAAGATACACGCTTCGTCCCTGTAATTCACATTTAGAGATCCTGGACAATTCTAAAACCCCGGCCGGACGCAATTTCCAGATCTCAAAAAGAGGACATGTCCGGGGAAACGAGGGCGTCTGGTCACCCTAATTTACCTCGTCAAGTTAGCCTGCTAACACCAACTAAGCGTAACGCCGGCTGGCAGAGGCTGCTGTTATTGAGCATTTGTTTCATTGGGTGAACGTGTTGTCGCTCATTTTTCACCAGTAACATTTTCCTCGGCTGTACTTTGAGCACGTCCAGTTGTAGTGTTGGGGAGTAACAAGTTGCATGTAACAAAATTACGTAATTTAATTACAAAATAAAAGTAACAGCAATCAGTTAAATTACTTTGAAAAAATGTGTAATTAAATTACAGTTACTTTCAGGAAATATTCAGGATTACAATTTCAGTTACATCTCAATATCTTCTGCAGAAACATTGGCTATATGTTTAATAATATTATTGTTTTGCCATTTTTGCTTGTGCACAACATCCTCCATTTACAGCTGAAAGTCTGATACTATTCCGATATGTCTAATTGGTTCTCTTACCATGTTTGAATTTGCAGCACCCACTTGCTGCTGGATCTACAGCCTACAAGCGGTCTGAGCTGCAGTTGCGAGGAGGCCTGCAATGGAACTACAATGTAGGCCTAGCCCACTGCAGGAAATAAAAATTAGCTGTAGTGAGCAGACGCTATATCCACAATCAATCCCACACGAATAGACAACTGCTTATTCAGTGATGTTCACAGTGATGTTCATGTTGAATGTCAAATATTTGATTTAGCAGGCATAGGTATTGAAAGATCAGCATGATCTCACAGTAAAGCGGTGTTGAGGTGTTGAGGTCCGACACGGCTGTGACTGTGTTGAGGGAGTTTAAAAGGATTTTGACAGCAGTCAGTGTTGAGTAATGCTGTAAGGTTAACCAGGTTTCAAAAACTGAAAATGGTTGACAGTTGAGAAAATTCATTCAAAATGTAGAGAAGTAATCCAAAAGTAATCAGATGTAATTAGTTACATTACTTTGTTAAAGTAATTGAAATAGTTACACTACTATTATATTTGAGATAGGGTAACTTGTAATTGTAACGCAAGTAGCTTTCCCAACACTGTCCAGCTGTGAACTCGTATAAGTATTATGGCCCAAACAACATGGCTAGCGGCCAGATTAGCCCTCTCGTGTATAAAAATTCCAATGCTGAGTTAGTGGAAGACAGCTCTAGATCAAACCTCGTGACTCATACTGTAGTGAGGAGGGAGATTTCTCACTAATAACTTCAAAACCAAGCTGTGAAAAATATTTAAGCTCATCTAAATATCTTTCATTAGTCATGAAGCCCAAATACCTTGCTGCAGACAAAGCTATGAAGCTGTTTTCTCTCTATATCTTAAAGGACGTTTCTTCGTCTTTTACGTTACGCTTTAAACTCTGATTCGTTTTTTGTGTAACAGTTAAAAGTATATATTTTTTAATTTTTTCATTACAGTGAGAAGTAACTGAATCAAAGAAACCTACTGAGGCTGCATTTACAGGCTTGAGAAACGGCTACTGTTTAGTAGTCGACAAATTATCGCTGGATTTATAGCTGTTCTAATAAAATGCAGCCATGAATAATTCTAATCCCCAGTAAAAGAATCTTCCAGATTACGGTGTAACAGTGTAACAGCTTTAAGGGTAGACCTCTTCACAGCTCTGGAGCTGTGTTTGTGTAAACTGTTCATTGTATTTACAGTCAAAACATCTTAAACTTCAAGAGAATTATTTTCAGTCAGAACATTAGCTTCTAAGGAATAGGCCGGACTAGTGAATCTGCATTGGCATTTTATATACAGTCGTGGAATCTGTGATTTAAACAAAGGCTTTAACCAAATAATGTTTCCACGACAGCCAGTCACCAATGATCCATGAGTTTCTCAAATGAACGCTGCAGACGATTGACTGAGTTGTCCCGAAGGAGATATAAGTTCTACTGCAAACAAAGCAGTGGTCATTTTCTCTGCACATGGAGCTTTTGTTCCTCAGGGAGTCTCCTGCGCCTCATAAAGTCTACACCTATCAGACAGCAGAATCTAGCATTACCTGTTTCTGCAGACTCATAGAAAATCAATTCTAATAACATATGGTGTCATTTTCTACTCGGAACACTTTTTTCATCAACAAGGGGCAGTGTCAGCAAAATTGTCTCATTCTGCTTGAGTTGTGTTAAATCTGTTCAACCAAAAGAAAATCAGTACAGTTCTCTAGTCCTTTAAAAAGGAAAAGGAAACAAGGTGCTTTTGCAAACTATAGAGCTTGGATATGCATGAGTTTATCAGGACAGTTCCAGTAAATTGGTGGATAAATCGGATGATTTCTTATGCATTATTGATGTTTTACCACAGAAAGACTTCATTGTGTACTTTACTGTAATTCCAAGGTGATGGTTTCCAGTAATTCCTACTGCTGACATACAACCCATCAACCATGCGTCTGCCCTCAGCTACTGCTTTGCCTTTTCCATGATTCACACGATGCTGTGATTTAGGCCAGAGGAATTTTCCACACTGTGCCGCTTTTGGTCAGAGCCAAACCATTGCCAAAGGCTTTCTGTCTGCGCTAGAGGTGCCTCAATATTGTCATAAAACTTCTCCAAAACTGATAGCTTGGTGAGGAGATTCACCAGAGAAACAACATAGTATAAAATGTGATTTAGTGAGTTATTCTAATTTTACTGCACTTGACTACACTTCTCTTTTGGATTTGTTATAATTCAAGGCCAATACTAGAGTTCGTGGAGCTGAGAAAAAGTAGCTTTGTATGCCAACAGTAATGCCCATTTCTGGACCACATAGCTTGGGTTTATTGCATGAGAACAATGTAAGATCAAATACACACTGAGTATTTCTTCATTTGGATTATAAATGTACATTTGAAGCTTAGTATTAATAAGCTTAATATCATGAGGTAAAGTCAACTCCTATCCTCTACTTCCCAGTGCCTCAGTGTGAACCATGAATTGAACTAAATTTAATATCAATATTAACTAATGTTTTGATTGGTTTGAGTAAGACTAAACCTACATTACTGTTTAGCTTGACCACAGTTACCGTTTTAGCTTTACAGTTATATCAGGTATCATTTGATGAAAAGCTGATGAGAAGAGACCTATGTTTGTGGAAGTAAAGTTTTTTTTCAGATGGCGGTTTCTTTAGTAACACACAGGTAAATGTTGATATAGACGTAAACATCTAAAAACTCACTAGTTACAAGAGCTATTATTAAACCTTACATTTCCTCTAGGAATCTTCCACCCATTATGTAGCTGTTACTTACAGATTGAGTCACATAACAATCAAATAGTCAAATAAAACATTTTAGATTCTGTAAGACAACAAAGAACAAACTTTAAATTTCAGAACTGCTGCCATGGAATCAACCTTCCTTTTATTAGTGGTGTCGGTCATTTGCTAACCCTAGAAAATTGCATCATGGGTATGACCACAAATGAGACATGTACTTAAAGAAGGATTTGTGCACTTGCTAAATTGGTTCCCATGAACAAATTGTTTATAATAAGCGAGCTAAATATACTTACTGCATACTTTTTTCTTTTCTGGGATGTACATTTTTAAGGTCCTTTAGTAGTCATTCAGAATGATACAATGATTAGGCTGCATTTTAGATGTCGGCTATAGCGGTTTACTTGTCACCTAAGCGTTTATTTATGTAGGACCCACAGCTCTTTGGTTGGTCTAACCATTTTACTATGATTAAAAGAAAATTTATGAACTAGCTTGATTGTTTGTTTTTTCAACTTGGTGTTATTACATTGTTAGTTTATGCATAAAAGATCTAACAAGTGGTTGAGTTCTGGATGTAATGGTCATCTGGAGGCTGTTGTGTCTCTTATCCAAAACATGAAGTGCCTTAAAATGCTTGGAAAACAGTGATGGATGACTGATGGGTTTCTTAAAAACTGTCAACCAGATGAGGAGCATGGCATAAACTGTGAATGTGTCAAACAAAGAGGCTTCTCATAGATGTTTTGAAGACAAAAGTAAAAATGATCGAATTACATGCCTCTTCCAAGAATACCGAACTTGAGCGTGTACTGGGTTTTCAGTGGAACCTATTAATCATCTTTATTCATTGTGTAATCACTTGCAGAAACAGTATTCTGAAGTATCTTACAGCCAGAGCATAATTAACAGAAGTTATATACTGGCTCGTCTGGTACCATCACCCACCTCCCCGTGTGAGAACAACATCAAACTGTACTGACATATACATTGACTGATCAAGGACATTAGGACATGCCCGAGACGATGAAACTGTGGTTGGAAAAACATGAAAGCGGTACATGATGAAGAGAGAGGAGTTACCACAAGGGAACAGAGCATCCAAGACAACAAGTGATGGATCTTCAAATTATGAGGCAGTCATGAATCTAGGAGAAGAACAAGATCCCTGCACTGTCTCAGAGTAAGGCAACCTTGAAGAGTCAGCTGAACAGGAAGAACAAGATCAAAGCCATCAACACATTTGCCCTTAAAACACATGGCAGATGTTGGAGAAAAAACATGCAAACCCAAGTGCTAGGGATTGCACTGAAGGTCTACCACCAAGTAGCATATATCAGAATATGGCTTGTAAGACCAGCTGCAAGTGGACAAGTGGAAATCCAAGCTAGTCACAGTGGTGACAGGAGCACTTTGCATCTGATGAACTTGCATCAGTACAATTGCAGCAATGTCTGATAGGACATCAAAGAATGAGATGTTGAAGAGGGGTTCGGCTTTAGTTAGTTGGTAACTCTCATCTTCAGAAGCTTACTCTCTCTATAAAAATATTTGCTACAGCCATGTTTAAAATATTTGCAAACCCTGCCAAATGAAACAAGAATATGTTCTAAGTCTGAACTTTAGTAGATGGTGAACATTGGAAAATAACTCACATGAACCAGTCATTCCTAACTGAGACCACATGTATTTGGAGAACTTCAATGGAGCCTACAAACACGTGCAGTTATATCAAGCAGATCCTGCTTCAGGACATTTTGCTATTAATTACTTGCTATTTAAGTCACTATACGTTCTTGTGGATATCATAGTTTTTTTTTAGCTGTTTGTTATGTGCTGTCACTGAATACCGTAGTGGAGTTAAGTTCATATAAATTCACATAACATTTAGGCACCAAGTTCATTTAATTATCTGAAGACTAAATATAACCTCCTCTACTAAGTTACCTATGGACTATAAAATCAACTAGTTCTAGACAAGTTATGTTTTGAAACAAACTGCTAAGTTAGTTGAAAAAGCTGTACACAACTTCGAAATGTTTGTTTCCTTTGATCAGACAAATTATTCTCTGTAAATAGCTGTTTGTGATTTTAGAACAGTCTATAGCAGTATTCCTTGGGCAATTCAAAGAAAATGTCTGTGAAACATAAAACACCAGGAATTTCGATTATATAACAGGTATGTGAACTAAAGGAGCATTATGTAATCCTGGATTTGGCTGAAAATCTTCAGTGTGCCCCGTAAAAAATGTAATTACTTGAACGAAGTTTCCACTAAACGGAACGATTGATGTGCATTCAACTGAATTTTCTTTATAACAAACAGACATTGATACAATCAGATAATTGCAAAGTACATACGGTATTTGAGCTAATATCACTGTATTCTAACAGTCAGTTGTCTGGCTGAGGTTCTCACACACAGTTACACCCCTACCCTTTAAAATAAATTGAAAATTGTTCTTTGGAGTTTTAGTACAAAAGAACATTTAAATATATAACATGTAACATGAGCAAAGTTACTTGTAAAATGATCTAATTTATGTAAAATTTCAACGACGCTGCTCTCAAAAACAATGACTTTTAAATGTAACCTAAATAATGCCTCAGGAAAATGACTAACTACTTAGACTCCTTTAAGATCTACCGAAAATAAGGGAATTTTGCTCTGATGTTGTTCTTTAAGTGTAATTGAAGTCATTCTTCTTCTCCTTGAAGACAGTAGATCCCTTATGTCCTAAGTGTGGCAAACCATTTCATCTTATTACTCATGAACCAGGTTTAAGGGCAGAATAAACCACTGACAGGAGTAGTTTTCAGTAGTTTTATTGAAAAATGCCTCTTCTGATTCAGAAATAAATAAGAAAATAAGGCTGTGGAATTCACAATGTGCAGTTAAACAATTAAAGCAATTCTATGTCCATAGTCTTGCAACATATTCCAACTGCATTTGAGATTAATAAAAGAAACAGTATATTCTGGTTTTAAAATGTACTTACTAAATATACAACACAGTCATGCAATTCCGTTTTTTTTGGTAAAAATGAGCTGTGGGTTGATATACAACAGATAAATATTAATGATAATGAAACAAAAGCCAGGTCTAACAAGGCTTTAGAAATAAGGATGGAATTACAACCAAAAGCATTCAGTGATGAGAAGGAGGAGGGCATAACACAAACCTGCATCACAGTGAACAGTATTTTTTATAGATCCTGATTGGTGAGCATTACAACGGGTCAGTCTATACATCCTCCTTGTTAAACTTAATACTGATCATATGGTTAGTGCACTGAACAGGAGTCTCATATGAACATAAAAGGCAGTTATATTACAAGCAAAACTATTTTGGGCAGGGAATGAGCACACAGGTTTCTTTTACAGGAAATGAGGAATGAATATCAGCCTTATTCCAACTCGACCGTCTTCAATTTGCATGAGGACTTGATCCAGTAACAACATTCAGTTGTAACTGTTGTCCTTCACGCAAATAGGATTTAAAGATACATCTTTCTTGGCTTATATATTTATCCTTTTTTTATTCTGTGTTGATAGTGATCTCTTTCCACGCTGGTTTCGTAAACCCGGGGACTGTATCTCTGTCACAGTATCTTCTGATGGTTCTTCTGGCACTGGCACTACGCGGGTATCAGGCTCAGGTGGGTAGCGGCCTGGTTGGAAATATTATTTGGCCAATTGACCATGCAGAGTGTGTTTTATTTCATAATAGTTTGCTGGTATTTGCAGTAATATTTCAATTTAAACATAGTATTCTTGATGTTTGTATGCAACATTTACAATCATTGCCGGTTCTGTCCTATGAATCTAAATCTAGAATTAGTATACCACCGAAAAGGAAAACCAAAATGTGTGGTGGTCTCATCAAGACTACCAAGTTCTGAGTGAGCCGTCAGTGCTCTTCCTTATAGCACACTGAGGTATTATAGTATAATGATAAATTGCAATTAAAATAAGAGAAATGCGACTCGTTTGTGAACACAACATTCTGCAAACATAACCAAGGTCATGGTTATATATACAAATGCACATGCTACAATTTTACCTGAGCGGAGGCTGTATTCATCTAAGCAATGTAAAGGAAAAAAATATATATATATGTATAAAGGTTATGCTGGCAGTCAGCAAGAAGCAAGTTATGAGGCACAAGCTTGATGACAGATGTTAACCCATTTTATCTAACTGGAATTCATTTACAAAGCACAATTAGTTTATTTACAATCATGTCATCCTCATCCATTATCACCATTATCCAATTCAGCTACAAAATCCTCATGGTTAGTAGTTTTACTACATGCTTCTTCAGCAGAAGGAAGCTGTCTCTTTGCTGTTTGCTGCTTTGGAGTTCAAGATGCAACCAGGCCACATGTAGGTAGCCATCGCTTTTCACCTGTCTGATAGAGTAGCGGTGAGCTGTTAGTGGCAGTCCAGTCCTTTCTTTCTTTGGTTTGTTTTGGTTTTAAAGTTGGTCAGCAAGTGTTCGTTAATCAAATCCATGGTGGTTATCCTTAAAAGCTTACAAGCAAATGTGCTGATTTCTCAGACACAGGATTTTTTTTTTCAGGATTTCAATGTTTAAGGGATGCAGGCAGCTTAGTATGTATACTATGCCGAACCTGAAATAGGTTAAAGATGGTGTTAGTGCATTATTGTTTACTTCCTGCTGAAATAAATGACAAACATGCAATTCTCTATGTATTTGCTGCAACGTTTTCACATAGCTAGCAACCTGCCAGTTTACTTTTTAAGACATTTATGGCAGCTAAATCACCAGATTCCCTGTCGCCCTGCTTACCTGGGTATCCTTGCCCGTTGTAAGGAATGCCGACACACTGAGAGGAATCGCAATAACCTGGAGGTCCAGGTGGTCCCCTGACTCCTGGAGTACCCTGCCGTCCCGGTGGGCCACGAGCCCCATCTGAGCCTTGAGGACCAGGCGGCCCAGTTTGGGACGCGCCTTGTGGCCCTGGAAGAAACGCGAGGTACACAAAACTGTCAGGAGATGCACTGACACGAGTCTTAAATCTCAAATGGAAGTGGAAAGGGGGGGGGGAACTGGTTTCATGCACTGTAATTTAAATATTTTGACTGCTCAATTAAAAGGGAGTAAGGGGGGGGACAAAAAACCTCAGCGGAGAGCCCCTCCTGCCCCTTGCTGTCTAGACAGCATAAACCAAGTTTGGAATGATTTCAAATCCCTCCCTCACCCGCTCCCCGCATTCTCACACACTATGAAGTCAGCACATGTGTTGTCAATGAGGCCTCCGCTGGGAACACTTTCTGCAGCCGTCTGACTAACCCCTTACGAAAGGTGAATCATCACAAGCTTCCTTTTACTATATACAATCTTTGGCTGTGTCTAAAATTACGCACTGGCCAAAACCGTAGGCATGTTCTGTTTTGACAGGCTATTTAGTACAACACTATGCGCTTTCAGGCACAAAACATGCTCACCAAAAGGTCATTCAGGTTTCAGCTAGATTTGTTCAAACAGAGAAGGGCTTTAGTGGAGGGTTAGTAATAGCCATTTGGATAGCCAGATCTTTGCAGTCATCCCAGCTTAGGCACCCTCAGGGAGTTTGGCGTTCCCAGAGAAGCAAACAAATTATTTTTGTGACTTGTGGCAAAGCCAGAACATTTCTGTATCACTAGATGCTGAGATATGCTCGCTTTATAAAATGCCAAGTCTATGAACTTGTATTTTATTTCAAACATTAGTTTGGTTGGTAGTTTTGTAAAATGTATGATTATATTATGCTCCCTAATACAAGTTTTAATTTAGTCAACATAAAACTGCTTTCGTACCTCTAAATAATTTTACATTAATTTATTACAATAGGATTATTTTTAATCGTCCTGTGTGTCCAGATTCCAAGCTATAAATTAATAATGGAAGCTGAGTCCAGAAACGTGAGAGAACATCTGTGTGGGCCACTCACAGGCAACAGTGAAATAAATGTGTTGCTGCTGAAATAGTTTCGTTGGGAAACACGTAACTACAAAAACTGTTTATGATGCAGCTGAAGTTTATAAGGTGTATGTAGGTAAAGTTCAGTTCTCACATCCTACCCCTGACCCTCAGCCAAACGGTTGGAACAAGTAGACAGAGGCTTAATAAGCAGGTCATAATAGAGTCACAGTGAACAATGCTGGCTACAGATGCTGAGAAATAGGTCTATGAGAGATATGAGACACTAGAGCAAAATAAATACATTTCTTAGATTCATTCTGAGAGTTTAGTCTATTGATCAAATGAGCAGATACTTTTAAGATTTAAATGAAGGGAATCACTCACTGCTGATCATCAGTCTCAAATGGAACAATGACAGCTGACCCCCAATTGTCCTCCATAAATGAATGGAACTGAACTCAAGTGTTTCCCTCAAGTTCATTCATTACTTTTAAGATTACAACTTGGCCAACCCTCTATTCGGAACAATATGCTTTGAAACAACTGTCCAAAACATAGGCAGCTGCAAGATGTTGCTGTGCCGCCAAATACGCACCAGGTGGTCCGGGTAATCCTCTCTGTCCTCGAGTGCCAACGCCTGGACTGCCTCTCTCGCCTTTCTCTCCTGGCAACCCTGCAACATTGGAGGAGATTACGAAGGTACTTCAACCGGCCCAAGATCAGATTCAGCCAAAAACACCAAGTCGAGCATCATGGCCAACCAGTCTGACAAGGGAGATTTATTCCAGCTTTTCAAATGTGCAATAGTATGGAGAGATGCAAACACACCACAGTGATGACATCAGACAACCAGAAAGACATCTTAACTACTGAGACACGCTGAACTACAAGGCGTGCAAAATCACCTACTAGAAATATCCTGGGAAAGGAACATGTGGATGACATTAAAGCCAAAGGGGAAAAATGTAGCCTGGAAATAAACTTACTCTGTAGTTACTTAACCATTAAGTATGTTGCAACTATGCGCTATTATCAACCAACCAACAAGATCCCAGTTGGATGGTATAGAACTGCAAACTTTTCCAAATGACTCCATATGTTACAGTTTGACGTTCATTCTTCATTGAACAAAGGCTTTTCTGTTCTTTTACATTAGATCCAAACAATTTAATGAGCTATAAATCAGTATTCCCACATTTCATGTCAGTATGCAGCTGGATGTCTGTTCTCATATAAAGGATAACAGTAAATAGTTTTTGCACTAGTGAGCTGCTTCGACAGTACTTTGCACAGCAAGAGGACTGTAACCGAATAGCCACTCATGTTACACAGTCCGCAGGCATTGCCACTGCTATCACTCAAAAACAGCTTCCGTCATTCCCTATTCGCTAAGGACTGTACATCTAAGAACTCACACCACAGAGAATGTCATCGCAGTGAACGCTCCCATCAGTCACCGTGCTACACAAGGCTGTGTAGAGACTTGACATTAGAGAACAGTAATAAAAGCCCACATTCCTTGCAGTATTTAAGGAGCTCTTACCTCTCTCTCCCTGATTCCCTGGCAATCCAGGATTTCCAGGGAAGCCACTGCGTCCAGGCTGGCCCGGCTCTCCGCGTGATCCCTGGCTCCCAGGAGGTCCGGGAGGCCCTTGAGGACCCGGGTTGTTGTTGCGGTATCCGGTGGGGATCTGGTTCATCATCATATCAATTCTGCTCATTTGTCCTATAAAATATGAAATGTTTATGTTTACACTGAAATTCTTTTACAGTATCATATCACACCCGCCCACTGATGGCCAAACAAATACCGTCACGTGTCATCTGTTACGGAATACTCACTGTTAACTAACTGCTCACAGACTTGTCTTGCAATCGATCGCATCATATTCTGAGAGGCAGCGTCTCCCTGTGGAACAGTCACAAGCAAAATGAATAGGAATTCCGACACCTTAACTTTAGGCAGTTTATGAGTGCTAAAGTAACGCAATACGTACCCTCTCACCCTTTTCTCCTTTCATGCCAGCAGCGCCCTGTAATGGACATGCCACATACAACGTGAATTTGTTGAATGGAAGTGAAAAACATCAACACCAAGTGACTCTGCATAACCGACAAGATGATATATTTAATGCATCCTACAAGAGTTTATACATACTGGAAGTCCTGTGTCTCCAGGCTTCCCAGGATTTCCACTATTCCCAGGCATTCCAGGAGCTCCTGGGCTTCCCTACAAGATCAAAAAAGATATATTTTTCAGTGTGCTATATTTATTGACACTTAAGCTGCTTTCTTGGATCTATGGATAAGCAGAAACGTCTGTGAAAACTATAGTGCAGATCTTTAGTTCAATCTTTGGCTTGGTAAATGCAAACATATGAGAGAGTAAAACCTCCAGACAGGGGCTGGAGAACACGGAGTGTTTATAACATCACAATGTATGCGAATGAGGTTCTGGCATAATGCCCACCGGCATTGTGGAGGCCATTAACTGGAGTCAAGAGGAAACCACAGAAAAGAAAATGAGATGCAAGCTTGATTTTTACAATGAGTAGCCTGGATCTGTAATCTGTCTTGTACTACAGATGGTACAGATGAATCCTGAGGCAGATTAGAACTGCTCTACATCCTCTTAAAATGATGGTGCCTTGAATAGAAACCAGAAAGAAACAGTGCTTCCCCACTACCCACCATTGGTCCTGATGGGCCTCTAGGTCCGGATGGGCCTTCTGGTCCTGGTGGTCCCTGTACAGATAACAAGCTATTACAATCTGAACATGTGCATGTGACAGTTCTGGAAACAGTTTATCCAGTGCTTAAATGTATCCAAAAAGCTAACACAAGTTAAGCGAGGCCAGACACATCAAACTGTATTCAAAAAAAGTGTATATTGAACAAGAAATAAACTTCAGGCAAACAAAAAAGGCTGTCTTACCCTCGCTCCTGTTGGCCCAACAGGACCAATAGGCCCGGGAGGTCCAACAGAACCCTGGAAAAGAATGAAAAGACAAACAGCATGAGGCTAATTTCAAGTTTCTAGTTACCACAATATAATTCCCGTTAAAAGTTTCAGACACATTTTAAATGATAAGAAGCTTCCATTTTTCATCTGTCCTTTTGCACCCACATTTTACGGGACATGCACTTTGCAAAATGCACTAAGAGAAAACCAAAAAAGTCAAATGAATTTAACGTAAGGTGATGTTACTGTTTCTATATTTAAAGAGACAGAAAAGTCCTGCTTTAGAAACTAAATGTGCAGCCAGTTTTTCCATCTACCTGTTCACTGGACCATCTGAACTCAATTATTATTCGCTGTCTGTGGAGATGTGTTTGGAGTAAATCCTATCCCAGGCTTTCTACTATCTGAATGTGGAATTTCCAGTCCTGCTACTCTACATTGTATATCTGAAGACAGACTTTTGATTTAATTCAGGGAATACGACCCAATGTAGCAGTTACAGGGAGTGGAAATGCTTTTTTTTTGCTAACTATTGTCAAATGGAAACGAGATATAGCTGGTGCTAAACCAACTCTATTTCTTTAAAGCCCTTTCCACTCGCAGACATGTCATGTGAGTCATCATACATAAAACAAACACACTATTACAAATAATCCCTCATGCTATCCTAAATGAAAATGCATACATTGCTATACATCAACCATTTGGCTGATACTACAAAAAAGCTAAACTAAAGGAAGAACTTACTCTTTGGCCCGGTATTCCCGAGTCACCAGGATCTCCCTTTGGTCCAGGCCGTCCCTGAAAAAATTACAGGAAAGCAGTGAATTCACAAGTTGCATTGGAAGTACACATTTACTTCACTGAAACAGATTACAAACTGGAACACATTCTTCAGTTCAAAGAGGAAAGAAAAAGCAAAGAAAGTGCTGCCTTTGCTAAAACAAATGGGTCTGTATGATTGTGAATTAAGTCATGAATCAAGTCCATTCATTAAATTGTAGCCAGACACATTTTCAATCGCCTCACAGCATGTAACTCCTCCTGAGAGAGAAATGAAAACGCTAAGACCATCGGCAACAAGTGGAAAAGTCCATGAATAGAGCCTGGTGCAGGGGGAAAAGACACTCTTCAGAACTTTGTGTGCTTAACTCACAGGCTCTCCAGGAAGCGACAGTCCATTAGGGCCTTGTGGACCAGGGGGTCCAACTGGTCCTGGGGGACCCTGCTCACCTCGCGAACCCATAGATCCCTAAGTAGGGAAAAAGAAATGTAGTGAGTGAGTGTGCAACCGCCATATTAATCATCTTTTTAAGGGGCCCCCAAATAGTAGGATGAGTGAGAGGGAGCCGGCTGTACTGTTTAAAAAAAACAAACCCAAAGACCTCCAGGGCCTAAAAAGATGGAGCTGGTTAAGGTATTAAGGAAGTGGGTTTTGATCGCTTTGGGTGGTGTTTGGTTCAAGATCGGCTGCAAGGTCACAAAACACAAAGAGTATATTTGGCTGTGCTTACCGCAGGGCCAGAGTCTCCTCGATCACCTCGTGGGCCTTTCGAACCAGGACTGCCCTGGGGGAAAAAAAAAAAACAGAACACAGACTGACTCAAAGACTGTACAGGAATCCAGCACTAAACCACGCTGTCATGAGCACTCTTTGGGGATTAAGAGATTGCTCAGTTTGCATATCCAGGGCCTTTCCTGCAGCTTTCTCCTTTTTTGGCTCATAGCACATCTCCTGGTACATCCGTAAGCCACTAGCCCACGCCACGGTGCATGCTCATGAACATCAACGCCTTGACACGAGTCCAAGGACAATAGCACATAAAGAGGTAGCCCTGCTTTCTCACCCCTACACTTAATGAAAAGAGCAGAGGGCCAATTACAGTACTGGGGAGGGAAAATACCCCTCCATCCTTGAAATGCTACACCTCTCTGTCTTCATCATCAGAGGCGAGATCTGCTGCGCTTGCATAATGACTTTAGAGAGAGTGGAGGCGATGAGAATCTAATGGCTTTACCGTCGGGCCGGCAGGTCCCGGAGGGCCCACGCTATCCTGAGTACATGTGCAGGAGTGCGGAAGAGATGGACATTTGGCTTCGTCTCGCTGCAAAGAAAAGAGAAAACGTTACTGATGCTGTTGACTTTTATGCATTTATTTTTAAAAAAAGAGATGTTTAAGAAAATGTGGACAGTGCTAATAATGACCTCATGCAATTATGTCATCGAGTATATAGATGCAGCTAATAATAAACCAGCAAATAGGGGGAAATGAAAACTGACCACATGTAGCAGGAAATGAAATGTCCTACTTTAATTTAGAGTAAGGAAAGGTTAATAATAACAATAAAGGATTTTATTAGTATACTGCTTTCTTAAACAAAAAAGGGAATATCTTTCTGTATTTATTAAAGAATACAAAATAACTGAATGGTCATTAGTTCAACCAGTTACATACTTCTGAAATGAGTTTGCTTGTGCAGTTCATACATATGGACATGCTGGATTTTACTCAAGGATGGTGAAGTTATGTGATCCTTTACAGTATGTAACCATTTAAAATCTTGTTGGCATGCATTAAAATACAAACAATATGGTTTAAGTTAGTGCTGGGCGATAAAACGTTCTCGATATTTTATCGAGAAAAATGCGATGACGATAACGATGATAAACTAAGCTATAAAATTCGATCATACTTGTTTGTCCACTATGCGACAGCGCGTTGAGATAGACAGTATCTTTGGCCAATCACGTAGCTTGGCATAACGCCAGCACAACAGCCAATCGCGCCCAATGATGCAAATTTGCCCATAACACACGATAAAGCCGCGTGGTAAACATTAGTGGTCGCGTGCCGAGATATGCTTAACGTTCAGAGCGATTATGCGCGCGCATCATGGCTGGCACGCGTTCTTAGCGTTCTCTTGACGCATCCGCTGAGCATGTCGTCATAAATTTATGAGAGTTGCAATACCAGCAAAAATTGGGGCGGCTGCATGTTAAAGTTTTGCCACGTGACGTCAGCATCGTTGTTTACTATCAACACGGCTGAACGGTTTCACCGTTTTTTTCTCTTCCTCATTTCAAATGTTTTCTCTCACTGCCGCTTTCTACTTCTTCCTCTTCTTCCGTCACTTAACGGCAGACTGGACGCTTTTATGGTGTACACTGCCACCCGTTGGAGTCCTCAAGATTAAGCGCAAGCGCACCCATCACGTAGCGTTGAGTATGTCGCGGCCCTTAGAAAAGATGCCGCGGTGAGTGAAAAAGGCGATGAAAAAGCGCTTTATAGTTACGGCGGACGCTTTGACAACAAATGCCGCCTGAGAAAAAACTAATAAAATACGAACGTGAAAGTACCAGATGACGCTTTTCGTAACTTAGCCACATCAAGCACCGAGAAAGCGCTCTGGAAGTGAGGTGTTGACAGCTCTCTTTAGATGTTCTTTGGCAGCGGCAATTTTTTTTGCCCCAGTTCTCAGGGCTCTTCAAGTAGAAATTTGTTGAAAATTATTTGTTTAATATTGTTTGATTATTTTAACTTGTTCATTCAGTCTGTATAAGAATCCAAAAAAACAAAACATAAAAAAACACAATATGACAATATATCGTGATAATTATCGAAATCGATCAGTATGACAAAAAAATATTGTGATAATGTTTTTGTTCATATCGACCAGCTCTAGTTTAAGTCGATATAAAAAATGTCATGTTTTTATTTTCTGAACTGCTTAATCCCAAGCGGGGTTGCGGGTGTGTTCCCAATGAAAAATAATCATTCACTTCCACTTTATCCTAAACATAACACAACATCTCAAATGTTGAACTGGCATCCAAAATGCCTCCAGTAAAACACTGGCTAAAATCACTCACTCTGCTGATAAATCAAAATGTGTCATAATCCTCAGACGGCAACCAAAAAATATACAAAAAATTACAGCATAACGGTGAGATGGAGACCAGGAGTATTTTTTGTTCCGCACTTCAGTTGATATATCAACAGTGGCAACTGTACAGAAGCATTTCATTTAGGTTCCTATGCCTCATTGCACAACCTCTCAGCCCAAATAACTTTACTGACAACTTGCATCTGCACATCTGCAGAGGCTCTCAGTGTTCGCACGATATGTGATTAAAGCTTCACTATCCCAAAATGGAATCCACACACAGTCTGAAAGGATTTTTAACTCAAAGACCATAAAACATTAGAGAATATTATAGCACTCAAACAAAAAAATCAGAATCGTAGCTTCATAAGATCCAGAGCAGAGAACCATCCTCATGGACTGTCTTTACCAAGTAATGTCTTACCGTTGCTGGCAGGTCACAGCATTTGTCTCGGCTTGTCCAGCCCAGGCTGCAGACAATATCAAACATCTGGACCTGGAACTACAAGAGAGGGTAAAAGAAGGGAACGGGAACGGCTGTTACAGATGGCTTCCATTGAGTTGCAGGATTTAGAGACTAAAAAACATACCCACATGCACTGCACCCCCAGCGCACTGGAAAAGAACATAAACGTGCCTGGAGGTGCCGTCGGCACAATCTGCTGCTTTCCTAAGTTCTCATGTAGCGTACTATTTCAAATAGCAGGAAAATAAGCTTATAGTTTTAATAGTTCAGCTGTTCTTAATAATCTGGTATCTGTTGTTATCTACAGCACACTCTAAGCCAGTCATTTGCACAGGATATCGGCATAATTCTGTTTTTATAGAGCATCTAAATTACATTAGTTTTTCCTTCAATATATTTTTACACTATTCTATTTTCTCCATGTTATCTTATGCCCACTGATTCTAAAGACCAGTGCCAAGGAGAGGAGTACTGAAACTTAAAAACTCCCATTCAGACTTCTGGCACGTGCACCAAGTCTGTGCAACGGCAAGCATGTTAAGAATTAAAACATCAGCTCAGCCAACTTTCCTTAATACTGCTGCTTGCAAAAAATGGGAGCGCCTGCGTGGTAAAAGTAAAAAAAGTGAAAGGAAATTTTCAAAAAATACAACATCCACAAATGAAATAATGATTTTTTTTCTTCTGTCTGTTTAACATTTAGTGTTTGTGGTAAAGGAAAACTTACTGTAGCTGACTGCCTCTTTCCACCACCAGACCTTCCTATTTTACCCAGCACTTCATAGCCACTGGTGGTGATGTTGCTGGCCTCTTTGATCTCTTTCTCTGCTACTTCTTGGCAGTCAATGTTCAACTTGACGCTTTTTGGTGAAATTGAGATGTGAAGCTGAAAAGCAGGAAAAAAACAGTGATTCTCTGGCCTTTTAACACTGCAGCTCAGCCATAGCTCAAATGTGCACAGAAATTGAATATGTCTTTGTAAAGGAAGCCATTTAGACTAGGCAGTCAAATTTGATTGCTTTTCTATTGTGATCTCACCCTTGATGTCTAATCAGCAAACAATTACATCTAACCACATCTTTTCCATTCCAATCTGGACCACGTTCACATGCTGAAGCCGCCATTTCAACAAATGACCACAGGCCAATGGCACGTCTAAAGCCACACAGTCTAACTTGCCTCAACCTTTTTATACAGAACTTGATGAACCCACTTCCCCAGCAATTCAAAAAGACGTCCACTTTCAAGAATAAATCCTGCCAATAGCAGTTCTCACAGCAACGTTTCCTCCTTGTAATTATGTTAATTATAGATTTGCGTTAGTTACTGCTGATAGAGAATACAAGGGAAACTTTGTAGGCAGCATTAATTATGTTCCAGATGATTCAGCAGCAGCAGCAATTCTGCATTTGCATGTATGATACATGAACCTCTTCATGTGGCCCGACCTTCTACATGCCTTGTTTCCCATGCTGTTCTTGAACTGTAGCTTTCCCCTAATTTTGACATTACTGTAAAATGCACCACGTCTCCTTTTTTTCCCAATTCGTCTGTGGCTGGTCATCTAATGTAACCCTCTTTCCCTCTTTTGCAGCGTTGCATTTTTTGGGGTGAAAAAGCCTGGCAAGAATCAAGCAACACTAAACATGTCTTATATCTTGGCAAACACATGATACTTTATGGTCAACATCTCTGGCACATAAACCCACTATTTAACTGTCCACTAGGGGAATGGTCTGAGACTTTGGTCTGGACCCAGACATCACAACACACTTAAAGACATGTTTAGGGGAAAATAATCCCAGTCATTTTATTTCCATATAGAGCTGGGAACAGGAGTACAATCCCACAATCAGTTCAGTTGTGTGAATCTACTTTTTTATGTACCATCTAAATATTTCGGTATATTCATGTATATTTATCATCTATACCAGGTGTAGGCAACTTCCATCCTAACTAATCCATCTGTTCTGGTGGTTATCTACCTGAGACCAGGTGTGAATGTTCCAAAAACCAGTTGGATAGAACACCTCCAGAAATGCCTAACCCCGATCTATACAGAGCTCAAAACTAATTAAGTTACAATCTCTCATTATCTTTCTGTAATATTTCAGTTTTACTCATTATTTTCTAATCGAAAGTTCATAAAAAAGGGAATTCCTATTCCTAATCACGCTGAATAAAGGTCCAAAAGTGGAATGTCTGCATGATTTGTAGCCGTCACATTTGCTCCAGACCTCCCACTTTGGCTACTGTATCACTCTGCATGCAGCCAGCATGTGGTTTTATTCTGGTCCTCTTCTCGATCCTTTACTCTCCTACTAGGGTTTCTAACTGCCTCCATTTCACACTGGCTTGAGTATCTGCTTTTTCCCTCCATTTTCTGTTCTGAGCCTTGATGACAACTAAACCAAAATATCCAATGTCCAACACCTACTGTTACACCATCCCTTAGCGTTCAGGGACAAAACAAATTTGTAGCCAAGAAAGCCTGAAGTCTCAAGTGAAACTGGCCTTCTTGCGTACAAGAAAGGAAATGTAAGATGAATAAGCTTGAATGAAAATTAATCCACTACAACTATTACAGATTCTTTTTGGCAGAAGAAAATCTCACAATCTTTACAAGTTGGTGCAAAAGCATTTCACCACGTAATGCTTCCTTTGTTTGTCTAAGTGGTTTCATGAACCATTAAACCAAATGGTAACCTCATCTGAAGTATGGGATTTATAAAAGGGCACTGAATGGAATATAATAAAGAGGAGAAATGCTCTGTGCTATGTGGTATTGGGCTAAGGCAGTCAAAGAGGGCATTTAAAGCTGCTTTGATGGCTCAGTCTGACTGCTCTCATTGAAAGGGATGTGAACACTGGCTCAGGTCACAAAACGGCTCTATGAGTGGAAATCTGGACCTCACTGCAGATTATAATGCATCAATTGTAAGACTGGTGTGGGAAAACATAGAACACAGGGTAGCCAACTACTGAAAGTGTACAATCCAATTGACAAACGAAACCAGCAGCAAGAGAGTCGGGGTCAGCACGGTCTGAAGCTAATAGTGATGGGAGTAAAATCTGAGCTTGGAATCTCACTGCTGCTGCGGAAAATGTCAACCGAGCACCAGTGGTGTAAGCACAGCCGCAGCCAACCACTACACCATTGCTGGAAACCCTGCTGAATTGATGACAAGAGAGACCCTACAAAAGCCCCTTCAGGTTTCAGGGAAGTGGAAAGCCGTGGAAATAAGCCTACTTTTAAATAATACCAAGGTTTAACTCTAAATCATCCTCAGTCGTGTTGTTGAGGATGGCTACTCCTCCTAAGAACACCTAGGGTAAAGAAAACTCTAAATCTCAATATTTATATTTTAACCCTGCCAGAGACACAGTGAAAAACCACTTGACAGCGCTCAGCCATATTACTGCAAAGACCAGCCCCACACCATACTGGAGGTTTACATTATCTGCGGCTTCATGTTCTAGAGCAGGGGTTAGCATCTCCGCTCTTGGAAGGCCGGTGTCCTGGAGGTTTTGCATCCAGCTGGATTTCAGAATATTCACACCTGGCCTCAGGTAGATAACCACTAGAAAAGACTGATCAGGTAGGACGGAAACCCTCCAGGACACCGGCCCTCCAGGACCGGAGTTGCCTATCCCTGCTCTAGAGAGACATGAATGTATAAACTTTTCAAGTAATTATTTCTTAAACAGCAAAATGTCTTATGGTTTGCCAACACCAAGAGGTTTTCCTGCCATGTGACCAACCTGTAATCTTTTGACCATTTTGGTTTACTAAATACGGGCAACTCTTCGTAATGTTTCACAGTGTTGCGGTCCCCTGCAAAGCCCAAGTGCAGACGGGAGGAAGTCATTGAATACACAGAACACCACAGCTGCAAACCAAAGGCTTATCCAGCGCTGGACCACAGGCTGATTAATCCAAGCGAAGTCACTATCCAGGCTGGAAACACTTATGATGAACTCAGAGCTTTAATTCAATATTGCTGAAATCTGGCAACGATCAGGAAACAAATCAGTCTTTAAATCCCACTATCAGTAGTTAGATTCACAGATCCAACAGCAGTCTACAATAGTGTAGGAAATTTAACACAGACAACTTTCCAGTGTATGAGTATTCTTTTGAGTGTGATTACAAATTGTGACCCTGCACGGCAAAACCGCTTGTCGCTTGTCGCAAATTTTCTAAATTGAGTTATGTTTTCATGAAAGGGCATAAATCATCCTTCAAAACGATACCTATATGGAATGAATGGGACGACATATGACTGAGATATCAACATTCAAAGGAGTCGGGTTTCTCCTGTCACGCCAAGTGAGAAACGGAGAAATCTGCCTTTGAAGCTGACTATCGACGTACCACTCACAGACGCTCGGTGCGGTCGCGGCTACGTTTGCATTTACGGTAGCCTACGCTGCATTCACAGCCACACGGATAGCCTACCTGCGTTAGCTTAACTGAACTCGGGAGACGGGGATGGATTCCGGAGAAATATCTTCACGCTAGTCAACCAGTGGATTTAGCGTAAATATTGAAGTAGAGCGGTCAAAACACAAACTTTTAACATTCTGCTGGAATTGAATTCCTCACCTCAAGAAAGTCACGTTTTTAGGATGGAAAGGGTAAGTTCTTCAGCCAAATTTATTCACAACAGTACAGTATAGACCTTCCACTGTTTCAAAACACTAAAAACAAAGAATCCAAAATTTTACCCCACGCAACATAAACGCTCGTTTTTCTCAGAAACCTCCGTTGCGACAAGCGACTAGTTTTGCCGTGGAGGGTCACATATAGTTTGATGTACACATGTAATAAATCATGTAGTATTACATATAAATACACATATGTATCTTCTGGGTTCTTTTGGGAGTATAAAGTGAAATGCCACCACACCACAATCAACCAGCTTTTGGGCCAAAAAGCTCCAATTAGCAGCAAATCATGAAGAACAAAACCTTGTTACATAGAAAAAAGAAAAGTGACTTCTTTCATCTATTACATCTCAGCGTGTAGTACATGCTATATCATGTTTGGAAGGGTAATGAATCTTTGATGATATGATCAAAATAGTAATATCATCATCCACTTTCAAAGCGTTTAAAGTTGAGGTCAGTGCCTCGTGTTTCCATTTCTCACGCAGCATATCAACATGTTCTTTCAGGCACATTTAACCTGATCCTTCAGATGAACGATGATTATCAAAGCCATGTTGAAGCAGGACATGTGCACATGAGGTAGAAATAATATCTTAGCATAAATTAAACAGAAAGACCAACTGTGAGGTCCATTAGGTCAGACTTCATAAGTCAGAGCTGGCTATAATGTAATCAGTAAAGAACTATTACCCATCTGTCCACATTTATTAACGCAGCTTTTAAAAAACTGAACAAAAAAAAACAAATGTGACAGCTTAAAAAACGATACACATCATGATGTCCATTTTCTAGCCATGCAACATAAACCTCTTTGATTTGTCGTTGATTCAGCATACTCTGTATGCTTTCACTAAAGTAACGTCAATCCTCGAAGCAGATTTGGACATGAACACTTCTTCAAAAGAGTAATGAGATTCTAAACAGTAAGTGTGAAGTGTAAACAGTCTAAATTTGAGTCTCTCTCTAAATTATGTGAATGACATACGAGTTCTGCGTAACACCTTTGTGTGCACACTGTTTAAAAGAAGTCCTACCTTGTGAAAGCTTCCATGAAATATCTTCTTGACTTTGTCCTGATCAAAAGAAACTTTCTGGAGCTCTCCTCTGGTGTCCTTGTTGTAGAATGTGAGAACTCTGCTGGAAGCTGACCACAGAAAATAACAGATAGGGCAGTGTCAGACTGAACACAAGCAGTTGACCTAACACAGCATAAACATTCATTCATTCGTTCATTCATTTTCCGAACCGCTTCATCCCAGCTGGGGTCGCAGGGGGACCGGAGCCTATCCCGGGAACCGACGGGCGCAAGGCGGGGACCAACCCTGGGCAGGCGCCAACACACCGCAGGGCAGACACTCACACAATCACACTCACATTCACACATTACAGGGCCAATTTAGAGTCACCAATTAACCTACATTACATGCCTTTGGACTGTGGGAGGAAACTGGAACACCCGGAGAAAACCCACGTGAACACAGGGAGAGCATGCAAACTCCACACAGAAAGACCCTACGGCCGTCTCCGGGGTCCGAACCTTCTCACTGTGAGGCGGCAGCGCTAACCGCAGCGCCACCGTGCCGCCCTCAAAAGATAAACATGCCAAGAATAAAGCATTCCCTTTTCAAGAGACGTGCAATCTGTTTTTTAGGTGAACAAAGTGAGATCAGTTTGAACATTATCCAGTTCAAAAATATTACTGTGAGACATCTGAGGTGTTAGATATCAGGAGGAAGCTTTTAAACAAGTATAGTAGTAAATAAATAAAATCTCTCTTACGGTCAAGAGTAAGCCCAACTTCAGGGTTGTTATTGACATCAGCAATCTGCCACAGGTCAAAAGCATCTTTGGGAGTATCAGGCAGGAGCCGGAAGAGAAGGATGAGGGTGTAGGAAGGAGGAAGTCCATCTGGATGTATCTCCCTGAAAAGGAAACGCTCTTGAAATAAACCAAACAATAAAGCAAATGAAGGAAATGCAGTTGTAAACGATTATGATATTACGACAGTGACAGTGAACAGAGCAAAAAGTGTTGGGGAAGGTTCCACATCTGCCTGATATTAAGTGAGTGTAGGAGGCTGTGTGTGAAGCCTTATCTCTGGCCGCAGTAAAGAGGAAAACACTGTGTGGAGAATGGAGAAAGACTCCCATACTCCTATCACACTAGAGGAAAAAATGCTTGCAGACATAAGAATTACAACATGTTGAAAGTATTTTCCCCTTTACGTGCCGGTGCCAGAAAGGTTTCCATTTGCAAAGTCGTCTACCCACACACAAATACCAAATACAAAGGACACCGTAACTGATCATGGTTTTTGGCCGGGACCCTTCAGTGACTTTGCAGTATACCAAGAGCACTGACCTCAAGGAAAATTTTTGTTCCCTGACCTTAAAATGTCAAGGCTGCTCCCACATTAAAATGTGGTGATTTGTTCAGCATATTTGCTGATTTTTTGGTAAAGAAAGCATTTTTCCCCACTTGAGACGTCGTTTCCACAAAATGGAATGTGTTTCACCATTTCAGGCCATTACGGCGTATATGGGTGAAATGTTCAAGAGAATCAGAAGACACACAGTCCAACCTACTTTGTGGGCTGTGAGATGAAGGCGTCCTTATGAAGTCTGTAGGCAATGTAACTGTTGAAAGAGCCTGGCTCCATGGACACTCCATTCATACCAGCGAAGGTGCGGTCAGTGATGTTGAAAGCCTCAAGCATCCTGAAACCTTTAATATGACATTTGACAGGAAACATATTTTAATTAACTAAAAGTAAATGAGCAAATGATCCTGAATAATCTCATTTGTCTGCAGTTATCAGTCGGATGCTCCATCTGAAGATATTGACCGGTCCTTACCAGGTGATGTGAATCCATCCAGGTAAATCAAAGGACATGCTGCAAGAAAAAAGATAAAGGCACAACTGTAAACAACCCTCCTTCCGATGAGAGAATAAATGTAAGATCTTTTAACTTGTAACTTTTAAGGAAAAAGGTCTTACTTGATGTTGCTGTTTCACATATGAACGTAATGAGGTTGTCTTGGATCTTTGCAAATGCGTCGTAATCATCTACAACGAAGACATGTCTCTCGCTGGGCTTGCTTCCAATGTTCCTGAGTTCTGTTGTGTCCACATCTGCCACCCCCACGACAAACACACTGTATCCTGAGGAGAAAGAGAGTTGAGTGTTTATTTTAGACGCTCCAGACATTTTTTATCTGCAAATGTGGATGTGTGCTGTTTATGCTAGTTACTATAATTAATTCTCACCTGAATGCTGCAGTTTGGAAGCACTCTTCTTAACGTCATCCTGAGAGCGGCCATCGGTCACAACGACCAGAACTTTGGGAACATTCCTCCTCATGCCACTGTCTGAGGTGAACACCTTCTCCGCGATGTGCTTTAGAGCATGACCTGCAACATTCAAACACACACCAATGCCTTATTTATCACCTTCTAGTGATCACACATGATGTGATTTACAATATGATGCTAGGAACAGACAGGTTTACGTTTTCATAGTTTTAATCACCAATTTCTCAAGATTTCAGTTCATTTTCTTAATCCCTATCGGGGATTAATCACACTCATACTCCCATTCACACCTTACGGTGCCAAGTTAGAGTCACCAATCAACCTACAGAGTAAGCTTTAAGACTGTAGGAGGAAACTGGAGAAGCCGAAGGAAACCCACGCGAACACGGGGAGAGCACACAAACCCCACACTCCACCCGGGGATCGATTACAGGACCTTCTCGCTGTGAGGCGGCAGCGCTAACCACTGCGTCACCGTGCCGCCCAATTAGTCAAGATTAAATTTCAAAATATTATATGTTACAATAAGATTCTACTGGGACATTTTGAGTTCAGTAGCCTGCACAAGTTGGTCCCGTTAAAGCTTCTGGAGAAATAACAATATTATTCTAAGATATTTGAATGAAACCATTGTTTTCGCAGATTAATGAGAAGCACATACCTGTTTTAGTGTTCCCCCCTCTGTAGTTGATCATCTGCACTGCGGATAAAACCATTCCCTTGTCATGGTATGTGTTCAATTTGAACTCTGTCTTGGCATCATCGCTGTACTGCACAAAGGAAACCTGTTTCCAAAAGGGGAAAAAAGTGTGATGAATTAGAAGTTTTCCACAGGGAACTTGGACGACACTTCCCAAGTGCAAGTGAAAAGAGCGTCTGCGCACCCGTTGTTAATTATGGGACTGCAGACAGCTCACTTACCTGCATGCCCTGATGACTGATGACATCGAAAGCGCCAATCATGCTGAAAACAAACTGGAGCACTTTATTGAAGCTCTCGTCTCCAATACTCCAAGAACCATCGATGAGGAACACCAGGTCTGCTTTGGCACCCTTGCACACTGGATTAAAAACAGAAAATTCAGGATTCAACAGGAGGAAAATGGATAATAAACAAAAACCAACAGTGAGTTCATTTGGAATTAATGGCAAAGCCAGGTGTCCTTACCCTCGAGGGCAGCAGGGATGGTGGCAGGAGGAGGTGGGGTGGGTGGTGCTGTAGCGGGTACAGTGGGCTTCACCACTAACACAAAACACAAAGCAGTTAATAAACTGAATACACTGTTGGTTAATGTCGATCAAAAGCTTATTGAAGGTGAACCTACAAGTACGCTCTTTAACGCTGACTCCAGGTCCCTCCATGTTGGGAGTCTGTGTGTACACTGTGGCGTTGTAAAGCACATCAGGTGCCAGCCCATCGAAACAGTACTGGCTCTCTGCAGCGGTGATGGTAACCTCCTGAGCTCCCCTGTTAGAGGCTGGCCATGGAAAAGAGATGAGGAAGAGTCAGCGAGATGGCAAATTTAGAAACAAGTTAATAGTGCGTTGTCACTAGGGTTGGATACCGAGGTCGGTACTTTTAAAAGGTATCGACTGAATGTTGTTGGTACTACCGGGTATCGGTTCATGGAAAATCAAACGGTGCCAAATTTCGGTACGTTCACACGCTCATCAGCCACGGCGCGCTCGAGCCGAGCGGGACATGTGGAACTGGGTGAAGGGTTTAAATTACTGAACAGTTATCTCAGCGTTTCAATGCAATTTACATTTACAGCAGCAATAGGATAGAAATAGATATTCCCTGCAGTTAAATTTCCACTTGCTATCTCAGGTACAGTCTTAGCTTTGTTTACCATGACAACGGTTGCCAGGGGAAGAAAGCGCACGTGTGGAGAAACTGTATGTAAATCTGAAAACATGGCGACAAGCTGAACGCGTTTGACCGTGTGACTGCACTTTACTAAAATCGATGCAGACGGTGCGACATGCAACATTTACCAGGCAAAAAGCAGAACTGGAGCAAGCAATATGTCGAACTTGAGGAAACACCTCGTTAAATATAAAATATATTTACGGGCGGATGAGTGTGCAGTGTTTGAGTGCAGCGCCTATTTTTAATACAAATCCTATGAGCTTAAGCGCCTTCATGACTCTAAGGAACACGTTACAGTGTTTACATGACATAGGAACGAACGCGGAAGTGCCCGGTGATGCTTTTCGTAACTCAGCAACACGCCAAGAAAGCGCAAAAAACGCATTTGGTGGACACAGGCTCTTAAAGCTACAGCACCTGCACCGACAATCACTCCTGCAGTCAGCATTGACATCGAGAACATCGAATCGCCGATGATACAAACCAGGTCTTACAGATTCAGAGCAGGGTATCGAAATGAAGCACTGTTGAGTATCGGTACCGAACAGCAGGTAACGGTACCGATATCAGCTCAGATGTGAAAGGTAGCCAACACATATCACATATATTAACACATATATTAACATATTCAACTTACGGACAAAAGGGTTGACTTTAAGCCTGTACGAGGTAGCAGCCCGATGTGGAGTCCACTTAAGGCAGAATGAGTCATATCCCACATTGTAAGTGGAGAGGTCAGTAACATTAAGGTACACTGGATGGAAAGAAAACACCTTATGAGTGACAAAATACACTCAAATATACGTCTTAACTTATCTGAAGTATACATACAGGTAGTTCCGTCCCCTACGAGGGGCCCACTCATGCCAGCATCATACTGGGCAAAGACCTTGACGTCATACGTGGTGCCAGGGTCCAGGTTGGGCAGAATATAGGTGGTCACATCGCCAACAAACACTTCTGTGAACCTGTCAGTGCCTGTGAAGTACACAGAGAGTGCCATGCCTCAGGTTTTATAAGCCACCTAAAAGCTGCCAGCTCTGACCAAAGTGCAACTGACCGAAATCTTAACTCACCCTTTGGTGCATAGGCTAGCTTGTAACCGTTGACCCGGGCAGGAGCAGGATCCCAAGAGACACGGAAGCGAGTGTACCACTCATCTGACACACGTAGGTTGCGTGGTTCCACGAGACCCACTAAGAGCATTGCACATAAACGGAGGAAAAATCAGACTATAATATAACTGGAAAACATCTTTGAGAATAATTTAAAGGCATGAAGGGGATTTGCTGGTTCTAAGGGTTTATGATTGTTTTTGTTTCTGGATTAAGGGTAATTATTCTCCCTCCGCAGGCTCATGGCCGGAAACTGAGAGAAGACTGCTTTAGTGAAGAGCCAGTTCTTACTGTCTGGTCCAAGCAAAGAGATTTTTTTAATGTTTCCTGCAATTGAATCTAGCGTGTAAAGATTTATTATCTCTAATCTGGAATCTTCCAGGTCATGGATTTATTTTTTACCTTACATTATGAGTTTATGTCTCTACTGCATGCTTTGTCTTAAATATTTTTATGTGTGTATATGTGATTACATGTATGTCCATCTCCAGAAAGCTCTCCTCCAGGTCCATCTTGGTACATAGATACCACATTAATCCTATATGGCGTGTTTGGTTCTAGGTTCTCCAAGATGACGTTGTTTCTGTTGCCAGGAACACTCGTCTGTTGGTAAATGAAAACAGATCTGCTTTGTAAGTAAAAAAAATAAATAATTATATATATATATCTCATTGAAATAAACATTTTTTAAGCTGTTTTTGTGTCAACACCTGCCATCGCTACATTCTACACAACCATACTTACATATGCCTCGATGGGATCTCCAGTTGTGGGTGCGTAGGCAATACGGTACTCCTTCACTGGCCCAATCGCATGTTCCCAGCTGACTGTCAGAGTGTTGGTGGTGGGGTCATACACACGCATGTTCCTGGGGGCGCTTCGGGGTACTACAATCAGCGGCCAAAAATGATATCAATTTAAAGTCACACACAAGTAGTAACTATAAGGCTTACTAAATAGTAGATCAGTAATAGGACTTACAGGTTTTGCCGTTATCACTCACTGCAGAGCTCTCTCCATCCGCATAGACAGCAACCACCCCAACTGAGTAATCCGTGTTTGGCATTAGCTGCTCCAACAGGGCATTGTGGGTATTTCCTGGAACAAGGACCTGTAGGACAATAAAAAGCTTTTAAATGTACAGTACTGTGCAAAAGTTTTAGGCAGGTGTGAAAAAATGCTGTAAACAAAGAATGCTTTCAGAAATATAAATAATGATTGTTTATTTTTTATCAATTTACAAAATGCAAAGTTCATGAACAAAAGAAAAATCTAAATCAAATCAATATTTGGTGTTACTACCTTTTGCCTTCAAACCAGCATCAATTCTTATAGGTACACTTGCACAAAGTCAGGGATTTTGTAGGATTATAGTCATTATATTATTTTGTAGGATTATAGTCATTATATTATTTTGTAGGATTATAGGATTATAGATCTGTGGTTAGTTCTCCAAGATGTTTGGAACAACCTACCAGCCGAGTTCCTTCAAAAACTGTGTGCAAGTGTACCTAGAAGAATTGATGCTGTTTTGAAGGCAAAGGGTGGTCACAGCAAATATTGATTTGATTTAGATTTCTCTTTTGTTCATTCACTGCATTTTGTTGATTGATGAAAATAAATGATTAACACTTCCATTTTTGAAAGCATTCTTTGTTTACAGCATTTTTTTCACACCTGCCTAAAACTTATGCACAGTACTGTATATATACATCCAGCTGCATTTACAAAATGTATGAATAATAGTAAGAAAATATCAATTCTTATAATGGTCTTATAATGGTCTAGACGAAGGACGGCTTGTTAACCTAAAAGTAAATCTAAAAAAGATTGGTATTTAACATGTTTGCAAAATACATAAAGGATTCATTTTAAAACAAGAATATTTAACTTTAACGTTGCTGGAACGCTGCCTTTTGAATGTATTTTTATACACGTCTAATCCATGTAAACCGAATACTGCTCAAAGAAATTCTTATGTGAATGGTTTAAATACATTTACACTGTAGTGGTAACTACAAGAATCTACTAGAAGAGATGATGATTTTATAATGGTGCAAATATGTCATTGTAATTTGAAATCTTGCATCACTCATTATTTAGGAGCTACTGAGTGAGTGATGTTTTAGTCATTGTGAACACAACTCAGCACGGTTTAGCGCACAGTGCACCACAACGAAATCTGACCTCTGCATTTACCCATCCGTGAAAGAGCAGTGGGCAGTTTTGGCAGCGTCTGGGGAACAGTGCTTAAGTACGTTCTCATGAGTGAGTGGTACCTCTACGGTTATGGGGCTTGAACCGGCGACCATCTGATCACGGGACCAACTCTCTAACCATTACACTACCAACTGCCCCTTCTGTTAGCACTTCATAATGAATGTAAATCTGAAAAAACACAATTGGATTTTTCAAAAATTTACTTTTGGTTGCTAAACTTGATTGGTTACTGAAACTTTAATTTATTGTAAGTCCTTCTGTTTAAACTCACCGCTTATGAGAGGAATTCAAGGTACTCTCTCTCTGTCTGTCTCTCTCTTTGCTTTGTCTAACATTTGCCAAAAGGTGACATCATACATGAAAAACCTCCATTCTCAGTCTCACACGTCTTCATTTTTAAGACTTACAAATAAATAATCTGTCTTGGATTCTCAGGATTTGGTGTTCTCTTAGTTTCACCTGAAATTGAGCAGGGTCACTGCCAGATAGGTCAAGATGTGTCAGCATTTTATGAAATTTGCCACATTGCACTGGCTAAGGAAAACTGGCTACAAGAGTGGAAAAACCAGGTCTGAATTCTATAACTGTTCTCCACTAAGAGGGGAGAAAATGATGGCATCAGATAAGAGAATACTTCTGATAATAAAAAGTGGAACAACGTCACTGTACGAACCATTTATTGCCAAACTCTCTAATAAAACACGTTTGTACTAAAAGTTCACAAAGATGTGGATGTGGCTGTTGATGTGTCGTACACGGGGGGCTTTAAGCCTTCCATTTTATACAGAGACAGGCCATAAAGACAAATAATTCTAATCTTATGAGTATAAATCTGCTGACAAAATATGTCCAGACATATGACACATAAACACAGTGCCTAGACTATATCTTGATTAGTCTTAGGATAAGCAACTCTTTCTCAGTGTCTGTAATCAGCATTCGTCGTACCCCTAAACCATAGCCATCATGTCTGCTTAATGACTCATTAACTCACCGACTCTGAAGGTCGGGTTCCAGTGAGAGGAGCGTAGACGACTCTGTACTGCAGCACATCTCCTGATGCGGGTTCCCAGCGCACGTTGAGAGTGTTTGTGGTGGGGTTGTAAACATTAATGTTCCGCACCGGGGTGCGCGCCACTGTGTGAAAGACATGAAGAAGGAGAAGGTGAAGCAGTGTTGTGAAAAGCAGAACAGCGGAAAGCAGTAAACTGGTGGGAGGAAGGAGACAAATTCTTACACCATTTAACTTAAGCTCCAGTGAGATCTGTGTAGATGGTACACATTTGTGTGAATTAAAAAGAAAATGGAAACATTAAATTTTTTTCTCAAAAGTTCTTAAGAAGAAAGGGATGAATGGCAACTAAAAAAAACATTATCCCAATATCACATTCCGAAATGATCAAGGTCCTGTTTACAGGTATGCGGATATTTTTATAAACGCATATTTTTTAATATGTTTGGACCTTGCGTTTACACATAAACAGATTTTAGCCACCACAAACGCACCCTCCAAAGTGAAGATTTTTCAAAACGCTGGATTCTGTGGATACATGTCAACGAAAGACCCAAACGTATAAAAATATATACGTTTATAAAAAATATCCACTTGCGTGTAAACAGGGCTTTTCTTAACCGAATGGCATGTAAACGCAATTTAAAAAATTAATGTACATAAAAATGTGTGTTTATAAAAATATCTGCCTACATGTGAACAGGCACTAACACACTAACACCAATGAACTTGTAACTGAGTGACAGGGAAACAATGGCAAACATTAAAAGCTGTTAGTTTCACATGGCACGAGGGGCACTGGGGTGAAGGCAGTAAAAAGTCAACTTTTGTGGCTACTGCCCCTCGCTGGGCTTTCCATTTAGGTCAACACATTACTCACAGACCCCCTAAAATCCAGCAACATCACTACCAGTCACTATAGCCCCATAAATTGGGCCTCATTAAGCCCTGTCTGGAGACACATTTATAGAGTTGCCAACACATCGGCATTCCTCCCCTAGTGATCAATCCAGTAAAGCTGACTCACGTTCTGAGTCTGACGCTCAAAAAGCCCTATTTATAGCTTGAATGAACAACTTAGTTGAAAGAAAGACCAACATTAAGCTAAGGTTCTAGCGTAATGTGAGCAACAGTATACAGCTGTTGTGAGATTTGGCTGGAAAGCTTTATAGACTCACATGTCTTTCCATTCTCAGTCATCCGTTTGCCCTCCCCTGCAGCATAGACTGGCACTACGGTGACGGCGTACACCGTGTCAGATTGTAGATTCTTCAACACTGTGTTGAAAGTGTTTCCAGAGACCTGAACCTGAGGGAACAGTTTCCAAAATGGTTCATATCTTGTTTAGAAAATCAGGACCGTGCCTCATAGATCTAAGTCAAGTTCATCATTGCATCATGGTGGTTTAATGAAACCAAGAAAGACAATGCTTGAAAATACTACATCAGGTCAGTTAGCAAAATAGATTTTTCAGAGTTGGTTCATAATCACAGGACAAAGAAAGAGTGACTTATGATCAGATTTCAACAAAAAACCTTCCGACTTTGAAAATGAGGTACTTTACCATGTCCTCTGGGCCACCAGGTGCCGCCTGGTAGTAGATTCTGTACTGCCTGACGCTGCCCTCAGCTGGCTCCCAAAACACATTCAGAGTGCTGGTAGTAGGATCAGTGACTCTGAGGTTACGGACTCCTCCAAGGGACACTAGTAAAATAAATGAATTAAAAAGGGTACCAGTACCATGTCCCTTTTCCCAACATTAGAATAACAAAAAGTGAAGTGGTATTTGAGTGGTATTCAGGAACATCCGGGTCACGTACATGTCTTTCCTTGACCGGATATGTCCCTAGATTCTCCAGATGCGTATATGGCAGCCACAGTGATGGAATAGGGAGTGTCGGGAGTCAGCTTCTGGAGAGTAACACTATTCTTCTTTCCACCGATTTGAGTCTGTGTGGAAACAGTTGACATTTACCCAGAAGTCCTGTCAGATACCCAGACTCTGTGTCTATTTGTGAGTAAGTTCTCCTACTGGGATTAAAGGACAGAACATTCTCTTTCCTTATTAGTACCTTTCTAAGGCCAACAAAGACTCCTCTGCATTTCTGAAAGCTTATTAACAAACAAAGCCAACATAACTCTTGCTTGTCACGAATGGCTTAAAAAAGACCCGCCATGACAATCATGCAGGTCATACTGGGGGAATCAGGGATTCCCACACATTTAAAACAGCTCTGAGGTCAGCCTTCTGGTTAAATATGTTTACATTCATAATAAAGCATGGAAATGAGGTGAATTTTCTACAACATTGACATGAAATGTTTTTAAAAAAAATTTAAATCTTGTTTATATAGTGATATGGCTGAATTACCTTGTTTAGATAAATTGCACCAGTGTGGCAAGTAATAAATTGCAGAAAAGCAATACTTTTTGTCAATTTCAGATGTTTTAATCACAAAAAATAATTGAATGAGACAAATTATAATTTTACATTACAGTCGGCCCTCGTTTATCGCGGTTAATCAGTTTCAGACTCTAACGCGATGAGTTAATTTCCGCGAATACATTTTTTATTTATAAATCAAATATTTGCATAGTTAGGGCAAATCGAAAACCTGTTTACGACCTTCGAAATACGGGTTTTAACATTATTAGAGCCTTCTAGACATGAAATAACACCCTTTACTCACCATCACACTCGTATTACCCAATATATTAGACAAGAGCAAAGATGCGTAGCGATGTAGAAGCGTGAATGACAGAAACGAACTTGCGTGAGGCTGAGCCAAGGAGTGGTCGAGCGGCTGCACCTGGCGTTAAAGGATTTACGGGGGTGCTCGAATACATAGGCCTACAGTACATACGTACAGTAATTTTAATTTTAACTGTAATACAGGGGTGTATAATTGACTCAGACAACCAAGCGCGCCCTGTATCATTTTCACTGTCTCGATCAACTTTTTTAATGAATATATTTGGGGAAAAAAACGCGAGTGAAGCCGCAAAAGTCGAAGAGCGAAGTGGCGAGGGACGACTGTATTACCTAATTTGGCTGTGATTACCATTTCTTATTCCTTTTCCAAAATTAATCCACTGGAAAATGGAACTGCTTAATTACAGTCATTTAACAATAATTGAACTTCTTAAATTATAACCATATGTTTAGCAGATGCAGCTCAATTCTGTCTTATCAGGAGGTCTAATCTAATGTAGTGTCAAACTTTCCAATTAATACAAAACAGATTTTTTTGTATCACACACCATGTGTGTGCTGTGTATGCCCTCATGTCCTAAACAGACATGTCCAAAAAAATGGTTCCCAAAGCGCCTCATACACGGTAAACGACTAACAAAGTACAAGAACTCTTGGCTGGCTTCTGTTTCTTTGCTTCCAGTTTTCCAGCATTGCTTCAACAGTTTGTCTGCTTGTGATTGCATTGCTATAATTGACTGTTATCTTAACAGAATGGCTCTGTTCTCATCTTTAAAAAAGCCATTCAGTTCCAATTTCAATGGATTTTTTGAATCATCAAATACATTCACCAACAAGCCTTTAATAAACATAAGGGGGAAAATATATCAGCATTCAGTTAAAGTGATGTTAAGTTGTCACAAGTCAGCCCTGAGTAAAATAAGACCACAGAGTGGAAACACTAAAAGCATTAATCATTAAGGAGGAGCACGATGAAACCATAATTATATAGCTATGAATCACTTTCCTACTCTTTGCAACGTTAGATCGAAATGCTTCAATGTGCTGCCAAAACTATGCACCAGAGAATTTAAACCCTCCACATCTGATAAGAATCTTAGACAAGGCACTGCTCAGGATTACAGAGCATCACTGCTGATTAACCCTTTCAGCCACTGTGTCTCTACTTGGATAATATCAGACGTTAGTGTGAAAAAACAATCTGTGAAGGATTTAAACTCTAAATAGTGGGGGGCAAATTGGTGTTCTGTCCTAAACAGTTTGCAACATCCAATTGTTTCATTACGAAGAACGGAATGCTTCTATTTTCCTTTACAAACAGCACTCGGTTCTTGGAGGAACTGCATAAAATAGAAGAAAAGTTACGCTATTTACCGACAGAGTCTTTCCTCCCGCAACGGGCATATATGTGATCCTGTAGTTCTGAACTTTGCCTGGGGCGTGATCCCATTTTACCGTGAGGGATGTGGTGGTGGCATTATAAACCTGTAGGTTCTGTGGAGGACCACTGGGAGCTGTGGATAAACGTGATCAGGTTTGATTTTTCATGGCATATGATTAAAAACAGCCTTATATGATCGGTTTAGTGTGTAAGATTAAAATACTCACTGGGTGTGATTATATTGGACACTAAAGGAGGTAGAGATAAAAGAGAAATAATTCAGTTGTAGTGTAATGTGTTTTATCGAACCATAACGATATTAATACTGAATATTAGCCAATAATAAAAAACGCGATTGAGAAAATGTTCCACAAAACAATGTTGAACTTGGCTGCAAAATAGGACTTACATGTGCGCTGGCTTCCAATCAGGTCTTCGCTCTCAGACTCATCTGGGTAAATAGCAGTGATCGAAATGTCGTACAGGGTGGACGGGTCTAGATTCTCCAAAACATGACTGGTCTCATCATTGTTCAAGATATCCTGAGAGAAATGATAATCAAGATGTGAGATTTCAAGAAATGACGTTCACGGAGCTTTTATCCTTTCATTCCTATGATTTGGAGAACGTACATATACAAAGTTGTTCTCTCCTGACTTTGTCGAGCCAAGGCGAAACAGGGCCACATCAGGGGCGCCATGCTCCCAGTGGACTTTGAAGCTGGTCTGGGTCACCTGGGAGAACCTTAAATTCTTTGGAGCTGGGACAACATCTACAGGGTTGGAGACATAACGGAAAATTTTGAGCAAGAAGAGGATACAGTAAAAAGAATTCCCTAAAGGCAATTACCTAAAAGCAGGTTATACGTTTAATTTAATTAACTTTAACTGTAAAGAATTTGAATAAACTCTGCTTTTACTCTTTTATTTGCATGTTATCCTTTTCTATTCTGTTATGCTACTGTGTAAAATCAATCTGGCATTTTAACACTATGGCTTTCACCTGTGATTGCTTGGTTGAGCATTGGGTTTCCAGTTCCGGAGGAATAAACTGGAGTAACGGCCACGTCATACTCAGTCTGAGACTTGAGGTTATCTAGTAATCTTGTCGTCACATCACCATTCACTTCAAGCTGCAAATGAAAGTGTTTGAAACGAACATGAATAGCACTGCATTTTCAGATTTTTTATAGTATATCTTTCAACTTGAGCACAATTTTTTTCTGAGATGTTCAGTTCTCAACCTTATTTCTCAGCAATAGCAAGAACTGCCCCCGAACTCGTAAACCTGATAGAGCTTCTATCTTAGTGTGAGATAAACTTGGAGGGAACATTTCCAAAACTACTCCAGAAAGATTAACCCAAAAGCACTTCCAGTTCTAGCACAGTCATGTCTGAGCTTTTCGATCTGATAGGGTGCCGTCATTTATCAGGTAAAGGACGGTGATGGTGTTTTCTCCAAACCTGGTCCACCAGCAGCTCAGCATGACTCATGGTGTTTATTTCATCTTTTTTTGTCTCAGCATTTAGAATTACGAGCAGCAATGTGGTCTGATTTATGGCTCAGGATGTAGCGTGCTTCTTCTTCCAGAACCCCTCCCACCAAAAAAAAACAACACTGTAGCAATAAAACACATCTAAAAGCCGTAATGCTCTAAAAGCGACATGGACGCTGCACGCCACTCAAAAATCTGAGTTCCATCCTCATGTGGTGACATCTGCTTCCTCTATTTTTTGCTAGTAGCACGATCCCTCCTTGGCCTTGTCTTTCGCTCCATAAAGAAAAGCCCTTGAGATCGGCGGCGCGGTCTGTCTGCAGCTGCTGCGTCCATTGCGTTGCATAACATTTGCTGCAGTGATAAGTTAAGGGATTTGTATCCATCAACAAGCCTCTCCTTCTTTGGTCACAGGTCTGGTGTATTGCACAAACAGACATCTTTCCAGACGCTGCACTGACACAGCCCGATTCGAGGAGTGACCCAGCATGTGACCCTAACCTCAATGTGAAGGTGTGATCGTGACCAATAGCCTCAATGAAATGAACAGCACTCTCACCAAAATCCTGGAGTACTAATAACTATGGAGAGATCGTGTGCTGTTATTGTATAGAGATTTCCTGACAATGCTCACCTCTTTAATTTCTCCTTCCTCGGGTTTGTAAGTGATGATGTATTTGCGCACACGGCCGGGTGCAGCGTCCCAGTTGAGCAGCATGGCACTGTGGGTGACATCGGTGATCCTCAGCTCGCCAGCCGGCGGGATCGGCACTGCGGTTGGGAGGGAGAGATAAACACAGAGAGACAAACAGAGACGCTGTGAGAATCTAAAGATCATGGCGAACGTCCCTGCTTTGGGGTAGCATGCTCTAGCGCCACCTACGGGTCACCCCCCGATCTGTGAGAGGGTCGCTGGCCAAATCGCCGTGCAGGGCAAAGATGGTGATGCTGTAGGCTGTGTTGGGGAGGAGCTTCGTCAGCTGCACGTCCGTGACCTTGGCTTTCACGCGCATCTGTGAATGTTAACCACATCAAAAGTCAGAGCGCCAGTGTCTGATAAAGAGTAGGGAAGGGGATCACTCCAGGAGATTCAGTTAGCATTCGTAGTGTGGAGCATAGTGGTTCGCAATTCAGTTCTTGGAGACCTGCAGCCAGTTCACATTTTTTTCTGATACTCCACTGGGTAAAAGCAGGTAGCTGTCACTCCACAGCAATTGATTAAGTAAATATGTTGAATTGGGAAAATAATACAACTGGAATTCCTTTGCGGTCCAAAAGCACTAGAGGGTGTAGAGTGCCCTTATGTCATACTCAAACACAGAGGAGCAAATGTGAAGTCTGCACTACTGTGCTCCTCAAGGAATACAAGTTAACAGATGAGGAACAGATTGTTAATAGTATTGCCTTTGTGAAACTTTTTATTTTAAACGAGGTATTGTAGATGGTGGACTTCCTGCTTAAGTATAAGGTTAACGTTCTGTACACTTTGTGTCAACTACCCACTTATTCCAGAACAGTATCTATAAAGCACATAAATGGAAAATATCTTTTTGAAAAAACTTATTATGATCTACTCTCTCTAATCTGAAATGATTGAACAGTTTGTAAACATCCTTCTTCTAAGACTTGGGTGAACATCTGGATTAGGTTCATTGTATATCATTTACAAGCCAGCACAAACTTGATTTATTTCATATTTTCACCACATAACAGATGGTTTCTCTAAGGGTTTAAAACGCCAGCACTAACTTGTTATTTGCTAATACTTAGTGGACTGATGAAAACTATACAGCATCTAAAAATCAATACTCTTCAAAAAAATCAATACTCTTTGCTGCTTCCCTGTTTACCTAGAGGAATTTAGCTGCGCAATCTCTGTGTTGTGCTGGACACAGAATTCTTTTTGTATGATTTTACAATTTTAAAATAACAGAAGACAATCTTTTCTTTTGGCAGTTGAAAAATGTCGTCTTAGGAGAAAACCTTGGTGATGGTGTTGCTTATTTTAGGTTTGAACAAATCTTTCTCTCCACAACACTACAAAAAGATGTTTACTGTACTTTAATTGAATTTTCTCAGCTCATGGCAATCCCATGGCATTGATACAGTTCACAGAAAGTGGTCTATCGATTAATGCCATGACAGTAAAAATCCATGGCTTCACCATCCCGTCCGATCGAAGAAGCGCTGACGTAATACGGGAGGAAAGGATGTGGCAGCTCTTAAATGAGAAACTTTAGCTGAAACACAGACCATACCTCTTGGTCGGTGGAGGGTTCAGTGGCATTTATAGCGCTGTAAAGCAGCATGTAGCCCGTGGCTCCCTCGGCCGGCTCCCATTTCACCTTCATGGTGGTGGAGCGCACGTTGTAGATGACCATACTCCTTGCAACATTTAGAGGCACTGCACAGGGGACACACATCTTTTCTCTAATTCTGTTAGCGTTTTCTTTTTGTCTATCTGTTCCCTGATGCGGGCAGCCGTGCTAATGGATGGATTGCGCATTCTGGAAGGCCATGATGGGCACATGAACAAGACGGAGGAATTGAAGACTGTGGCTTGATGGATGGATGGATGGATGGATGGATGGATGGATGGACAGGTGGACAGATGAATGGATAAATGGAAATGGATGGATGGATGGATGGATGGATGAAGGAATGAATGAATGGCAACATCTTTGATATACTCATGTGGCAACAAATGAAGATAACAAACAGCAAAGAAAAACAGCACAGAGACGGTAACATAATCGCAAAAGCTGCATGTTGCTACATAACAACAACAGCAATAATACAAAGGGAGAAGGCATGAAGAAAACCAACAACACTGTCCTGTGCCATGCAGCATCATGCTATTTACAACAATAACATTCCCGGCACTGTGAAGGTAATGATGATGATTAAGCTTAGCCTCATGGTCATGGCATTCAACATAACATCTGTAAATGTGACAACTAAGCACAAAAGCAACAAACAAACACAACTGCACAACTTTTTTCTCTTTCTGGCTTAACAACCAGACGTTGCCGTAACAAACCCTTATGCTGTACGATTATAATGAAGACTTGGTTTCAAATGGTCTCCTGGACCTTTAAACCAAAAGGAAAATCATTTATAAATGTGTCACAAAAATGGTTCAGTTTTCAGGCAGCAGACCATAACCTTCTATAAATCATCTCACGTACATTTTGAACACAGTTCTGCTGTCAGACTTAATGTTACCCTTAAGATTTCCAATCATTAAATAAAACATTCCGGGAGCAAATTTATATGTTCCTTATTAAGGACAATAAAACCAAAGACTTAATAAACAGCAGAGGATTTGCTACAGCAACAGACAATCATTCATTAAAGGCATAAGGAAACTAAGCCAAAGTCTCTTAACACATTTAAATTTGGGAGAAAAGGCAAATTAAATGATATGATGTCAAAACGCATCACAGATGTTAATGGACTGACATTACTGATTTTCAGGAATTACAGTAAAAGGCTTGCAATCTGTTGTAAATGTGTAAAAATAAGATTGAAATCCCTCGGTTTAATGTTACTGATGTTGAGACTTTGGCTGAGCCTTTATTAAAAGATCTATGTGATGGAAATACTCTTACATGTGGTTTCTATGCCTCTCAGAGGCTCACTGCTCTCCTCTCCAACCACAGAGTAAACGTTCACTGCATATTCGGTCAGAGCATCCAGACCGTCAAGCACCACGGTGGTGACTGCTCCGGGCACAAAAATCTGTACGAAGAGACATAAAAGGACAAACGGTAAAGGTGAAGAATCCACTGGATGTGCAGTTTTATTGAAAAGTCTGCAGGCATGCTTAGGAGAGAATTTCAAACCAGCAGCATAAAAACATGTAGAACTGAACAAACACATTTTTATTCAAAACGACTGTATCTGAAAAGAGTTCTGTAACTCTTCATCAGTGTAATCTGTAATAGTATTCACACAAAAGTGAAAACTTACAGTCTGCTGTGAATACTGTGGAGGCAATATTTACTAAATAATTTCATACTACCCTAGGCAGTAACATGTCAAGCTATTTAGAAAACTAAACTGTTCATTTAAAATCCGCTCTCAAAGGATAAAAGCAGGCCTGGAACTGATGCAAAAATCCTTTTCTCTCTCAAACATTCTTCATACTACAGTAAAAGTAAAATATACCATCACTGCCTGGACATAAAAAAATAGAATGTCAGAAACCAGAAAATTATAGTAAACTATATTCATATGTTTACACTAATGACAAATTGGACATCACACTCGTTTATACTCTCTAAAAAGAAGCAAAAAATGACAAAAGTTAACTTGCAGCAGCCAGGAGCACTTCTCCAATATTTTAAATACAATCTGAGAATTCCCTTGTTGCTCTCAAAAATTTCCATAACATTATGCCTAAATTTCTCAGCATGGAGCGATTTTAATAAAGCTTATAACTGGGTCCTGGAATGCTCAACATACTTTTATTTGACTCCCTAAACCAATCCCAAACAAATAAACAGCCAAATTTATACAAATACTGATTTTGAATTTATCTTAGTGGATTTTCAAAGAGGGGCTCTGAGCGGTGGAGTTTTCCTGTGTGAAGATGAGCCTGATACCTCCTGAGCCTGGCCTCCAGCTGCCGGCATGTACTCTATACGGTACTGTTCAACAGGACCCTCGGGGGCAGTCCAGGTGGCACGGAAAGAGTAGTGGGTCACATCAGAGGTCACCAGGTCAGTGGGTGATGCTGGTCCCCCTCCTAAAGTGAACATTAACATTTGACCTTTATAACAATCATACTTAAAAAGAGATGAACAGGAAAAATTGCTTTCCAACTTTTTTCCATGACCTTTCACTTATTGCCGTCATTAGACTCCCACAGACAAAAGTATTCTGTTGTTCATGACTCTTAGCTCAATTTCTCAAGAGACTTTGACGAAAATGCCCCTGTTCCTTCAGTGGAAAAAAATCCTCTCTTAATCCAAAGGTATTTAAAAAGGACAGGAGAAAATTAAACGACATCCTTATGAGACAGGAACTTGGCTTCAGGACAGTCTCAGGTTTCCTCCCTCTGTGAGGTGGACAGCTTTCACTGGTATTTAGACAACTATTAAAAACAATAAGAACATATCATTCTGAATATCTGATCAAGTCATTAGCCTTTCTTTCATCAGTCCCACACTGAAGCAGCTCCTTTCTGCTACCAGGGCTCAAGTCCTTCTGCGAGAGTCTTCAAAGACTCTGCCAAAACTGAAATGAACATACTGGAGACCTTTATAGGGAACTCCATTAGACTTACCGTCACCTTTGACACTCTTACAGAGGTTGTCTGTCAGTTCGTCGACAATGTCCAGAAGGAAGGAGAAGTCTGCCACGTTGTACATGTGGATCTCATCGGGATCAGAGGCGATCGAGCGCAGCTCGTTTTCGTCAGCATTCTTCACCCCTACGTAGCAAAGATGAGCACATGATTTTTTTTTCCCCAAATACAGATAAAAATAACAATAAACCAGCTTGCGTAATTACCTCAGCTAAAAATGTATATAAAATTAATTCAAACTGAATCTTTTTAAGAAGGCTGTCAATATCAGTGTGCATTTTGTCAAAAGATGACTCACCAATAGCGTAGAGTTCAATTCCCTGGTCACGCAGATTCTGAGAATTTGTAATGATGTCATCCTGTGATTTGCCATCAGTGACGAGGACACCAATTTTACGCGAGTTGGCACGCATGCCCACGTTAGCTTTGAAATTGTTCTGCAGGATGTAGTTCAAAGCGAGACCTGTGGGGGAAAAAATCAAGCAATAAACCTATTTAGTCATGTGGATATAACAAGATGGACAAAAAGCAAGGCTGCACAAAGAATATAACAGACAAAGTCAAATATCTTGTACAACACAAGACTGATAAAGTTCGTTAAAATACCTGTCAACGTGTTGCCTCCTTTGTATGGCAGATTGGCAACAGCCTCCAGCAGGGATTCTCTTGTTTTGTGTGCATTCAGATGCCATTCAGTCTTTGGGTCTCCACTATACTGAGCCAAACCTGAGCAGAAAAACAAACATGACCTTCCTCACCTGCCTCCAGGCACAAATCCACTCTGCCTTCCACTTTGATGAAAGAGTGCCTTACCTATCTGAACCCGGTCCGGGCCAATATCAAAAACGCCCACCATGCGGGCAATAAAGGCCCTGATGGTCTTGAAATTCAGACGGCCGATACTCCAGGAGCCGTCCACTAGCAGGACGATATCAGCTTGGGCAGTGGTTTTGCACATTACATCTGAGTAAGGAGAGCACAGCAGAGTGAGAGTGGATCTAAACAAACACAGAGTAAGTGATGTTATCTAAGCTGAAGGAGATGAGGTCAGAGGCCAGAAGACACTTGTTGAAAGAATGCATGTTGTGGGGCACAAAAGAAAATGAGCCGCACACAGCACAAGCTTTCCAGAAACTGAAAGAAAGACAAGACCACCAAAAATTTAATAGTAGTTTATTAAATGATTTTCTCTGTAGTTTAAGTGCATCCTATACATGACACATTTCAACATATTAATAAATATGATGTAAAGTAAACTTTGACATTTATATAACCACAGACACTAATGTAGCCTCTTTCATGGTGAGAAGAGAGCCTTTGTGCATTCCCACTTCTCTCATTTTTTCCACTTTTCTCAGACACCTGAATGTGGGTCCGCTGGCGCCTGTCTGTCCCTGCTCAGGAAAAAATGCAGCCACATGCAACTCAAACACAGGACAAGAGAACACTAAAAACAGATTGCAAGTTTTTCTGATTTATAGACTCCCGAAGGCAACAAAAAAGGCCCAGCCCGGAGACTGGGGGATCATGTTAACATTCAATAGTACTGTGAAAACTTGAAGAACAAAGGTTTGATACACATACAAGATGTTCCCTTCACTTGTTTGTGCTCAGAATACTGTGTTACAAAGAGAATAATCTGAGGCAAATAAAGCGCAGGAGTAGACAAACAAGCTAAACAGATGTTTGCGCCTGTATTGAATGATTGTTACTAAAAAACAAATAAATCACCACGAAAAGTTGATGACAAGTGTGATGTAAATGATTAAAGAATGATGTTTTTTTATTTAGTTTTGCTTTTCATGTGAGCGCATATGATAATTATGTATCTCACAATAAAGTCATATTGCAATGGCACGACCTCATGCCGTTGACACAGACTTTCTCAAGTGGACCTCTATATATAATGAGATGTTGGCATTTGAGCAGTACAGCTAGGAATAGACTCCTGTGAGCACACACTGGTTACTTGGCAATTTCAGCTTGTACAAACACATGGCTTGCTTTCATCTTATTCTGACAGCACATAATTTAGCACATCATTTTTGAGTTTACATGCCATCTAATATGCCGAACAACAAGCGAGAACCTGCATCAAATCAAGGCCAACTCATGGTTTTATAACATGCTGGCTTTATGTGATTTTTGCCTTTTCCAAATTCAGACGCTAATGTTATACAGCAGGGTTAGGCATCTCCGGTCCTGGAGGTCTGGTGTCCTGGATTTAAGAACATCCACACCTGGTCTCAGGTAGATAACCACCAGGTAGGATGGAAAACCTCCAGGACCGGAGTTTCCTACCCCGTTATGTAGTATGAGGATAAATTAGCTTACCATAATGCTTAAAACGACAATAAACGTATCAAATTTCTTTTCCTTGTCTTTTCTTGTTCTAGGAGAATCCTAAATGTATTTAACAACTGACTGTGTTAGGGGACTGCCTATAAAGTTATAATGAGATTTACACTGAGAGAAAAGGGCAGGGTTGGAACTCAAGATCTGCTTTTTTTCATCTTATCTTCCTCCTCGTGCTCAAGTCCACTCACTGGATCTGCTCCCAATTAGAAGCTACATTCCAGAAGGAGGTCACCAATCCGGTCTCAAAACCTTCACTCTATGTAAGATTTTCCTCTCACACGCACACATACACAAGCTTGCACACATCTGCACACGCGCACACACTTTCCTCACTGGGTTGTAAAACACAAAATCTTAAACAGACCAGAATTTTCTTGTGTCTAAGCTCAAACTGAATTTGAGCAGCCTGACATGTTCTTATGTGAAAAGTGATTGCACAATAAGCTAAAAGTTAGCAGTAAACATGTAAACTGTCAAGCGTTATAGTGTCTCTTCATACATCTGAACAAACTTTACTAAACTGTCCCAGGATTTAAAACTAAACCTAATTTCCTCTGTCTGTACTAGAGAATGTTAGTGGGCCAACTGTTTAGGTTACCTGGAGACTCAATACTTGGAGAAGAAGGTTCATCAGAGAGAGTGGTCTTTTCTTCTCCAGCCAGGGGCATGCTCTCTCCTCCCTCAAATATGCCAAACACATTTACGGTGTACTTGGTCCCAGCTCTGTGTGGTAAAAATTAAGAGGATCGTAGCCTTCACACAAGTCCGGCAACCATCAAACGTTCATCAAAACATTGGCGTATCACCTACCGGAGCTCCTCCAGAACCACTGTGTTGTCAAAGGGCCCAACCGTGTATTCTCCCAAGTTCACTTCTTCACCAAAGGGATGGAAGATGACCTTATAGCCCTTGACATCACCAGGTGCATGGTCCCATGACACCCTAAAACTGGTCTTAGTTGGCTCTGATGTTTGCAAGTTTCTTGGAGATTTGTATGGTGATACTGAAAATAAGGAAAGACGTCAGTTCAGTCACTAGAGAATACATATAATGGTAGCTATGGACTTACAGCGAAAGGTAAACATAAGTTAGACCAAATACTTTCAAAGGACACTTTATGTCATATCTTTATTATATGACAAATATTTTCATACTATTTTTAAAGAATATGATCAATAATAATGGATTCTCTGTTCTCCCTGATGCTGCACTAAAGACAGCATTCTCTTTGGTTTATTTGTATTGTTTAAGCAGTTAATTTATACCAAAGAACTGTGTTCTGTAGTTGAAGCTCAATAAATTTTTATAAATGTCCAAGCAGTGAAATGAAAAATCAAAACTACTTATCATGCAGGTTAAACATACATGTGGTTCCCGCTCCGTGCCTCACTTTTCCATCACCGTGCTTGTAAACAGGGACCACTGCGATATCATAGGTGGTCTTGGGCTGCAGGCGGCGCAGAACAATGGTGGTGGTGCCACCTGGAGTTTTGGAGAGCATCGGGCGCTCTCCATGCTGAGACTTGTATGTAACCCGGTAATTAACTACATTGCCGGGTGCTGGTTGCCATGTTGCTCGCATGCTTCCCTCTGTCTCTTCAGTGACCGTAATGGCTTTGGCCGAAGCTGACACTGTTAAAGAAATGAATGGAAGTGAATGAATGCTAAAGGCTGTGATGACCTTTGCCAAATCAATTCTTTGGCAGTAACTTCCTAAGCATTCAATCCAGTACATGAGAGCATTATATAATAAGCAGAGATTTCGTTCCTCAGCTGCTGGTAAACACCCTCTGGAAAATCTAACCATCTTTCTGGTAAAAGCACATCTGTCAAAGTGCTCTCCATCCAGCTGAAAGGCCTCCATCCAGACCTAGCGAGAACAGACGCGTCGGGTTGCACTTTTGAGCCAAACACGGACTTTCTGTGTCTACCCACAATGTTCTCTTTCCATACCGTGAGTCCAGGGTGTTTTCAGTACAGGAAGGAGTCGAATGAATTGTCAGAGCCTTAAATGATCCATGGAACGCTTTCAGATACAGAAAGTGAGGGGGTTTATGGGTGGAAAATATGATTTCCAAGTTTCTGAAAATGCAGACTGACCCAAACGGACACAATATGTCACTGAGAAGGCAGAAGGAAAGGAGAGACCAAGGACATAAAACACACAGTCCCCTAGTGCCATGTGAGGCTTGTTTTGACTCAAATGGCACCTGGTGGACTCACCAGAGTCAATAAACAAATGGGCAAACGGCACGTTTTTCCACTCAGACATTTGCTTGTGGTAATCATTCGGTTAAATTCCCCCAAATCGGCCCAAATTTCCGACCATGTGCTTTTCTCATTTTGGCCCAAATAGTGTGAGGTAAGCTAAGGAGACAATGTCAGTCTATGGTGTATTTCTAAGCTCTACATCCCGCTGTTAACAAAGAGCAGGTGTGACACATTACATCAACAGTTCACACACAAGTTCACCAACACACACTCGTAAATTTACACCATTAGTATGTCAGTGGCACGTCAGAGAGAACGGTCATGCCAACAATGACGCCACTCTTAAATGTGTGAAGAGTTTTTCTAAGTGAAAAAGTCACTTTTTCACTTTTTCCACATCTCACCATACATTTAAAATCGTTGCTAGGTTCTAAAGGTTCTAGTGCAGTTTGGTAAATTTATCTGTTTAAACAAGACCAAGCCGCCATTCTGCTCTGTCATACGCAGATGGTTGAACAAGGACTCTGGCCTTAATGATCTTAATTTATAACACAATTACTTTAATAATTTCCTCTTTGTTGCTGTTTGGCCAGTGTTGGTTCCTCATTCATGAGATTCATGATCCATTATATGTCGGGAAGCAATGATTTTAATGTTAATGTTTTAACAATTAATACATGACCTTTTCTTGGTGCAGTTAGAACCAAGAAAAGGTAATGTATTAATTGTTAAAACATCAACTCCCTGTTAGATTTTTAACAAAAAATAATCATTTATTATATAAATTTTGCTGTCTCATGCTGGAACTTTCTGTGTTTCACCTACTTGCTTTAATGGAAGTGTGTATATATACTATGTGAACAAATACATCTTATCTTATCTTATCGGAGTCTGTAATCTCAACCAGGTGTTCACATACATATTCCCCTGTGAGGTCATGGCCTAGGTTCACATTATTCACAGTATATCTTAATAGATTTCACCTTTATGTCATGACTGAGGTAACCTCGGGACGAGGGGCCCCTCTCAGACAGCGGGGAGAAAGGTGAGCAAGGTCTGCTGCTCTGGTGGACTCATTACGCGGGTGGCAATGGACTTACCATCTGTGGTTTCCTCTCCCACCAGCGGCTCCCCCTCGCCACGGCCGTAGGCTGCATAGACGGAAACCTTGTAGCGCGTTTCTGGCGTGAGCCCATCTAGCACGGTGGTGGTGACATCACCAGGGACTATCTTCTCCCCAGCCTCTTCGGTGAACAGGGATGCCCAGGTGACTCGGTAGCTACGAACGTTGCCAGGTGCAGCGGTCCATGAGGCGGTAAAGCTGGTCTCAGTGACATCCTTAGTTTCCAAGTCTTTAGGAGAACCAAGTACTGGAGAAAGCAAGCAGGCCAAAAAAAAAAACTAATTAGTAGATTGATGCTCTTCCAGGATCAGCTGTAATCAAAACCAAATATTCCTGTCTTCACATCATATAATATCAGTCAAATATGCTTTTGAAAACATTTGTTTTGGGCTACAGAGGTTTTGAATTGATGGAAAATTACAGATCAGGCACCAGTCCATTGTAATCAAGCAAAGTTTATTGTCGCTACTTGTAAACCATGGAACTGTGACAGTTCTGAAAGAGTCTGCTGTCTTCCACAAAAAAAAAAATTACAGCTATTCTGTGAACATGTAACTAAATCTGAACCAGTCCAGAAGTCCCCTCAGCGTAACCCTTTGGGTGCTTTTGATCAAAGTGATATGGTCTGTTAATAATACGTCACCACGTACAGAGCTCTGCAAAACAGATTACTCTGTCTGGGGATCTATGGATCTGAGCATGTCACCACTTTTTATTTTCCATCCGACAAGTAACTCAATCCATTAAACACTGCTTGCTAAAATTGCAGATGCTGCTTTCTTTTTACCCGCCCATTCTTAACCCCCTCCCCCGACCCCCTCACCTGTCTCTCATCTCACCGGAGCACGTATCGAGAAGACAGCAGGAGACGGGAAAGAGAGGGGGGAAAGAGAAATGTGAGGGAAGTGATCTGACAGAATGCCAGGGAATATTTGGCAGCCAGCTGACGCCTCGCTGTGATGGCCTCTGGCTTAGCGCACTGTGAGACACACTGACCACAGGCTGGCTACTCGATTCCCACACCCTACAACACCGCCGACAAAACTCTGCTCAGCTTACACCACTGTTTATTGCCGTTTATGTGAGTTAATCAGTGGCTCAAAAGCATAAAGTGACTGGGCACCATTCCTGAATATGTCCAACAGGTACATTGATCGGATATTTTAAATGATATTTTTATATTAATATGGATTAGGAAATCTTATTTTAAACAACTCTGGTCTATGTTTTTTAACATTTACTGCATTTATCGTAAGCCCCTGCTCAGGACAACTTAGGAGCAATTGGGCGTTATGGACTTTATTCAGAGGCCCAAAAGTGTTTATTTAGGCTCTGCTTGAACTGAAACATCCAAACATATGGTCTCTAACACATAATTTCAGTCACAATAAAAATGGTTAGCAGATCTTGCAACAGTCTGTCTCTAACTACTCAGCATTCTCAGCTGCTATTTATCTTAACGTTATTGTGCACACTGGGTGGTTAGATTTACTTGAAGAGATAATCCAGGCATGAGAAGTAATGAATTCTACAAGGAAGTGATAGAGCATTCCAAGCTTTCAAACATAATTAACCATGGCAACCACAGCTGCCAAGCTGTCTTGATCCAAGATGGACCTCCACATCCAAGCTCAGAAAGCTGACTTTACCAGAACACTGCAGGGACCAGACCACATACTAATGACTTCAGCAGAAAATAGTTCTCTTTTCATCATTAATATGTAGAAAAGGCTAAAGAGCTAACGCACACAGCTGTTCAAGCTACATGTGCTAGATCCACTTTGATTTCTGAGATCCTTTCAGCGCCTTTTCGAAGTAATGGTGCGTTCAAAAATTTAACCAGAGATACAGCTTAAGTATAAACCCCAACACGCAACGCATGTGAATCCTGCAAAAACAAAGCAGATATCACACAAAAAAATATTAGCAAAACTGAAACTTGTGAATTGGTTTAACTTGAGGCTGGCACTGCTCTGGACGGGAAAGAGGTGACTGGTGCAGTTTCACTGAGCAGCTGCGAGCACTGAGCATTTGTTTCTTCCGCACACCCCACCCCCTCAAACAGTAAAAGCAAACCACCTCAGACTCATTAAAGTCTCCCATTCACCCTGATTTATGAGAACCAATAATACCAGGCATGGCGTCCAACACAGCGTGTCCCCTTCTGCTCTGCAGCTTAATCCTCACAGGTTTAAACCTGATCAAATCAAACAAATAACTAACGTGTACTAGAGCCTGCCAAAAGCTCTGGATCTGGTGGAGGTTTCTGTTGGTGCAGACCCCAAATTCCCTGTTCAAAATGAGCATGGACAAAGCCCAGAACAATATTATAACACATTAAGAAGCTGAGTTAAAGTTTTCAGTAGTAAACCAGAGACAGAAGGCTTTCAAATGAGTGCCAGAATTCAAGGTACTGTTGTGTTGATCTGTTTTGATCTGTGTTGAACTATCATTTTTATTCAAGTCCTATTTAAAAACACGAGAAGCTCAGAACTTCAATTTTACAGCTTGCAGACAGCAGTGAAAGAGAATCAGATTTGTTTCTCTCTTTCCTTCCAGGATCTCACAGTATAGGAAACATTCAGACACTGCCCAGTGTGAGAAAACTGAGACAACCATATGCCCCTGGTTGTCAACCACACACACACATTTTCGGCCTGTTTACCTTCAGTTCTATCACACAGAGTTTTAAAAAAATTCTTCAGCTTATTTATTGCTTCTACGCCCCCACACGTAAGTGCACTGTGCTTTTTCTAGCTTAACTGTCTCGTCCAGACCAGTTTGAGAGATATGAGCTCCAGGGCAAACATAAACTGCAAAACCACCTTCTATTCATTCAAACTTTGACAGTGAAAAGAGTCACCAACTGCAGTGACCAGGTGATTATTACAATAAAATACAACAGCAATATGGACATTGTTAGATTGTGAAAATACCTAATTTTAAAAGTGACTATAAACATACTGATTCCAAACCACAACACTGGCGCTGCTCACAGGAAGAAAAAGACCACAGAGACAACACAGCAGGCAGTGTTCAGATTTGTTCTATTGAATAACTACTTCCAAATGCCTGGCAACCTTTAGCATTTTAATACATCAACCCTGAAGGCATTTAGGGCTGACTTTTCACTTCCTTCTTCTTCTTTCACTCCAGCCAACTGGTAACATTGCTCACTTGCAACATCAGTTGGTGGTACCCACAAGTGCTGGTTGGCAACAAGCTAATTATATGTGCCTTCCACAGAGGGCCAGTGTTTATGGGGGGATTCTCACCCAGTCTTAACCAAGTCTCTCTCAGGGCCCTCCCTACTATGTGCAGACCATGACTTGCCTTCCACTGAGGGTTTCTGGAAGTTGGTGGTGGTGCCTAACACAAGGTGGCTGTTTGTCAGCGTGACTTCGAGCTAAATGGTGCATGGTTTGGAGAAGACATGTCATCACAGAGAGAAATGAGGCTTTTGACCCAATTGCGTGGGAGGCGCATCCGACGCTGAGTCAGCATAAACAAATCTGGAAGTTAAACACAGAACTGTGTTGTGTTTTCATTCATGCAAGGAGAGGAAAACCATTCCTGACAGAAAACCAAGGTCAAAACCAAGAATGAACATGAGGTATTAAAAGGGAAAACTGTAATAGTGGTAGTGCATGAACAGCAGGCTGGTGACGCTTATTTTATATTCAGGGAGAAAAATGTCTGTGATAGATTTCTTAATTTTTTTTCTTTCAAATGATTAAACTAGTGTCTAACTGCCACTATGGCATATGGAAAGGTACAAATTTGAATGCCAGGCCTTCCATGGCGGTGACATAGCCAGCATTTAATGTGACGAAGTGTACAGTTAGCTGTGGGGGGAAAGGGCTTGGTTTTGGCTCTATGGACCTGTATTCAGGCAACTCTTTCATTTAAACTCAGTAGGGCAGTGTGTGTGGTGGTGACATGGCTCCTGGTGCCATGGAAATCATAATGTCTCCAGGAGGTAGCTTATCATGGTTTCACTGGATTGTATTTTCCACAAAGAAAAGGAGCGAGGTAATAGCATGTTCGCATTCAAAGCTAGCACAGCCAATAATAAGAAGCACAGATTGCAGCAAAGTAGACCAAAATCTCTGAGAACACCACTGTCTTCAGCAGTAAACCAACATCAACATCATCTCATCATCATCTCATCACATGCTGCCCAAACTCCAGCAAACTTCAGCACTGATGTACAACACTTCCTGCCATCACTCACCTCCCCAGCCACCACCACTCCAAACAACCTTCAAGTGTGTATGTTCACATCAGCAAGTAACTTAAACTCTACCACAGGGGAAACATTCCTCTGTGTAGTCACCTCTTCCAACGTCCTCTCATTACCCCTCTGTCTCCTTTCCAATCATCAGTCCACCTAATGACATACTGATTATGTGACCAGGCGTGTGTAACTCAACACCAACGAAGCCAACTCTCTTCCTGCCCTTTCTCCACATTCACAGTGCCGAGTGAAACTTAGGCAGTTCGGGTCGAGTCCGGATGTGGGGGGAATCCCAGTGGGCAAGCAGGGAAAACCCTTGGTAAACTCTAGTGCTTTAGCCCAATCACTAGAGTTGACTCATGCATGACGAATCACTGAGCCGACGCTCCACTGCGTGCCCTGACAGAGGAGCTGTTGTTTCAGTATAGATGGGAACAGACCTTGCCTGACCCTGGCCGTAACCTAATGGCACTGAGGGCTGCCCTATAGCAGAACCAGATGTACCCCTGCTTTCATTGTTTATTATTGCAATCCAACGGTCATACAATTGCGATTTCAAAACCCAAATAACCTGAGCGAATTTCAAAGTAGACATTTGCAAATGTGACTTCAATATGTGGCTTCACTTTTGCACAAGGCCAGTTTGTGCCCTTAAAAAGAACGAGAAGCAAATCATTAAGAACGCTGAAAGCGTATGTTCCTCCTAGCGGAGCATTCTCACTTTACGAGGCTCTCTCGTAACTGCCGTATGTAGCAGAGGACTTACATAAAGCCTGTTTCTCAAGCAACATATGCCGTAGATTTTCAATGCTTCTGGCATGGCTAAAAGCAGTGCCTACAGTGATAGCGTAGGAGTATTATGATCTGGTGCTCAGTGATCCTTCATTACTCTTCACAAATTACCAAATAGGTGATAATCAATGTAATATACTAGCATCACTGGTCATAATTAAAATTGGACAAAAATTCCCTTACCTTCAAGTGTTGTGCCTTTTCCTAGAAGTGGATCTCCAAGGCCTGAGGAGTAGCGAGCACTAACAAAAATTTCATATTCCGTGTCTGGAATCAGATTCTTAAGCATGGCAGCTGTGTAGTCTCCTTTAACAGCAATCTCTTTCCTTTCTCCACCCTCAGGTTTGTAAGCGATGCGATACTGAAGCACATTTCCAGGAGCAGCCCGCCATGACAGCCTCATGGTGTGTTCTGTCTGATTGAAGACCCTTAGATCGCGTGGTGAGCCCTTAGCTGAAAGAAGATTGTTTAAATGAGATTACATTTTGGCAAAATAAGAATGTGCATGTGAAACAATGAGGATAGATTTTATGGAAACTCATTTTAGATTTGTATTGCACTATGGGAAGTAAGAGGTACATTATATACTGAGGTTTAGAAGAACCACATGTGCACCACCACAAGCGTCACCCACACTGACCTTCTTTGGTAGTACCCTGAGTGTCCATTGAGGCCCCACTGGTAGATGCATACTCAGCTAAAACAGTCACACGGTAGGTGGTGATGGGAAACAGCTCCTGAAGTACAATGGTGGTCTGGCTGCCATCAGTCTCTGCCTCTAGTTTGTCTCCACCACCCACTGGCTCATAGTACAGTCTGTAGCGCAGAACTGACCCTGGAGCTGCCTGCCATGATACTCTGAAACTGTCTGTGGTCTCCTCTGTTACTCGGAGGTTACGGACTGGTCCTGTCTCTTTATTGGAAAAGAAAAATTGTCCAATATAGAGTAAAAATCAGAAAGAAAACAAAAAAGCAAAAAGCAAAATAATCTTCATGAAAAAACATTTTTTACATTACGATCTAACAATTTTCTAATTACTGACCTTCTAAAGTGGTTTCTTCTCCTGTTAATGGAAAACTGTCTCCTTTCTCATACTGGGCAAAGACATTGACTTCATATGTGGTGAGTGGAGTGAGATGGGGCAAGACAACGGTGGGGGTGTCAGCAGGCACAGCCATAGAGATATATTCTCCAGTTACATCAGCAGCTGGCCGGTAACGCACCAGGTAAGACAGGACATCACTGGCATCAGAGACCCAAGTAGCCCTAAAGCTCCTGGACGTTATCTCAGAGAATGTTAAGGACTTTGGTGGAAGCAGACCTGAAAGGGAAGTTATAAATATATTAACTATATATTTTGAAATTTACAACTGTAAAATCACACAAAATGAAACCTGAGACTAAACTGGTGCTAGTAACTGATGAGCTGGCATTTATATAGGTCTCTAATTAGAAGAAGGTTACAAAAACACTGCCCCTGCTGTTATAGTGTTGGGAAAACGGTGAAGAACATACGGTGTAAAGGGTCCTCTGGGGTCTAGCACATGGTTCTCTGGTATTCTGACCAATGTTCTCTCAGGAGATTTAAACCAATCAAAGCTTTACTGTTGTGGACTGGACAAAAGACCAGCTGGACAACATGAGAATGTTCCAAAGTTATTGTTATACCTCAAATGTGTTTTGCACACTTCATGAGGACCTGCCCTACAACTGAATATATATTCATAGTGACTCTAAATCCTACCATGTGCTTCTTAAACCAAAATGCTGATTGCTTAAAAACGGTTTGGGCATCTTGAATCACCATTTAAATTGGTCCACAAACATAAACTTCCCACTCGTCAGCTAAAGAGATGTTTTAGAACTTTACCAGCAATCATGTTTAAGATGTGTTATAAACCTTTAACCTGCTTAACCATCATCATCTAAGGAGAAGCCATCCATCATAAACCAAAATACATTTTGTATTGGCCTACAGTTGTTTTTATTTATTAGCAAAATTGCACTGCTTTTCCATAAATACTGGTTAGAGAAAATAAGAGTTTCATACTTCTCTTTCTGATGTTGAGGAGCTCCTGCTCAATCCTAAGGCAGATGGACTGGGTCAGCTCCTTAGAGATCCTTTCAAAAGCATCAAAGTCCTCCACCTCAAACACATGAGTCTCAGCAGGGGGGTTGGCAATGGCCTCCAATTCTGATCGCACAGCATCCTTAACTCCAACAGCAAAGATCTCCACATCGGCATTCCTCAAGTTGGTGGCAGGGTCTTTGAAGGAGTCAGAAGACTTGCCATCGGTGATGAGCACCATGACTCGTGGCACGTTGTGACGGGCACCCCGGCTTGACACAAAAATCTTTTCCCTCACATAGGTCATGGCTTTGCCAGTGTTGGTGGAGCCTCCACGGTAGGGGAAGGTACGGATGGCCTTCACCACTGCAGAAATGTCATGATGCTTGTTAAGGGCAAACTCAGTGTGAGGGTCCCTGCTATACTGCACCAAGCTGATCTGCACTTTGCTGGGTCCAATGTCAAAGGAGTTAACCAATACTTCAAGGAAAGATCTCACTTTTGCAAAGTTGGCCAATCCAATGCTGTACGAACCATCAACCAGAAGCACAACATCTGCTTGAACGTCAACTCCCAGAGAACATTCTGCAGGGGTAAAAAAAATTATTTAGTTTTTTTTTTTTCCTTCTCAATCAAATGGTTATTATGGAATGACCTTACCAAAAGACACTTTGATAGGCTGGGTCTTTTCCATGGCCATCACAGGCTCACTTGGGGTAAGACCTTTAAGGGCAAACAGACTGATCTCATATTCTGTCTCTGGAGAAAGGTCCCTGACGATCACAGATGTGTGAGTGGGTCCTGTATACAGTTCCTGTCTTTTGCTGCCTGCAAGCATTGGCATGAGTTGCAGTTTGTATCCTGTGACATCACCATATGACGCATCCCATGTCACCCTCATGGACTTGGAGGAGATCTCTGTCACCTGAAGATTTGAGGCAGGCTCAACAACTGCAGAAATACACAACTCCATTAGGCGTCATCCTTACCATGTGGGTTACATAGGAATGGGCAAAAAAGGGTGAACTATATCTCTGTTGAGTCCTACCTTCTTCTCCACTTGCAAGGGAACCGAGCTGCTCTTCCACCCCTGCACACACCTCTGTGATGAGCTGTTTCTGTACTTGGTTAATTAAATCAAAGTCTAGCACGTTGTACACATGCTTTCTGTGAGGAGTGGAAGCTATTTCCTTTAGTTCATCAGCATCTGCACCTTTGATGCCTATGAAGTATACAAATAGCAATAACACAATGTGAAGGATTTTTTTACAAGAAGGTATTTTAAGGTGACAGCTATTAAACAGCCTTGTAATAACATGACCGAGGCATTCAAACATAACCCAACCCTAAACGTACCCAAGACAAAAATCTCAACTCCAATGTTCCTCAGTCTTCTGGCATACTCATCCACAGGGTCCTGGGATTTTCCATCTGTGATGATCATTGCCACTTTGGGGAAACTTTTCCTGGCTCCAGCTGCCTCAGTGAAAATGTTTTTCACTAGATAGTCCATGGCCTCACCTGCCATTACATTTAAGATGTTAAAAAGAATAAAATGCCAGAGATTTTGTTTACGAGCAGAGGTAGGTATAAGGCGATAGTCCCGGAGGTTGAGGACAGTCATCGTTCAAAGTCTGTCATAGACAAAACCACACATACACACACACACATAAACACACCTGTCATGGTGTTGCCCCCTTTGTAGGGCAGGTTTTTGATGGCTCGGAGTAGATCTGCTCTCCTGAAATACTGATTAAGGGTGAACTCCGTCCTGGTGTCTGTGCTATACTGCACCACAGCCACTCTCGTCTTGTCCTCTCCAATATCAAAGGCACCCGCCATGGCTCCAATGAAATTTCGAATAAATTTGAAGTTTTCCCTTCCCACACTCCAGGAGCCGTCCACCAGGAAAACCAGATCTGCTATGGCGCTCACAGAGCACTCTGCTCACAGGATGGGGGGAAGCAAAGGAGAAAAGCAAACAGAGATTTTCCAACACTGAATAATAATAAAAAATGATCTGTCAGACATGTATCATCCAAACCTGATTGTCAGATAGTAATGAAAGGGATGAGAAAAGACATTAGACATTAGTCAGTAGCAAATAACCTCCCTAAACTAAACCACTCCCTAAACTATGAGCTTCATAACAATTCAACACTGAATTCTGGAATTTATGTTAATGTACCAGTTGTTTTAGCAACGGCTCTCCTGTTAGGGGTAAATACACTGAGCATTCACAAACTGACCGGATATGAAAATACGCATCTCACACAGATTTTTATGAATGGCTCTATTGAGGTAATTGACATGAGTCATTATTAAGTAGTGCTGATGTCAGTCCTTAGGGATCTTTTCAACCCACATCCCACAGCTGTCCATGGCAATGAGAATTTCCACTTAAGATTTTTCAATGTCTTGGGACAGCAATTCGTAACTCTACTTATTTCAACTAGGAAACTTTAGTTCTGAGCCCATTGTGATGAATACAAACATATTCTTTGTATGGAGAAACTGAACAATATTCTGTAGGAAATGTGGAATATAGAATATATAATATTGCAGGGGGAAAAGCTCTGGTCTGTTTAAACAGCTCAAACTTTTTCCACAGAAAAAGAGAGAAAAAGGTTTAGAGATTTGCCTATAATTAACAATTTGGCGCACTTACTGATGGCATCTGTAACATGCGGTTTCTTTGGTGTCCCAGTGGTGTTACTTGACTGAACTGGAAGGCAAAAGGGAGAGTGTTACAGTAATTAAATCACACCAATTGTCTGTTGTGATGTGTTAGTTTACATTGAGCCGTCACACTTCTTCACTGATAAGACACACCATTTGGTGGCAATTAAAAAGTAAGACTTTAGGCTTACAGTTTTGTCTACAAGTAAAATAAACTTTAAAAAAGGAAAAATGTCTTGGCAAAATAATTATTAAACAAAGATTTACACTTACTTGTAATTTGGCCAAATATGTGTATACTTTCTTCTGCACCATAGTAAGAGAAGATTGACACTGAGTAATCTACATCTGGAGTAAGATCTGTAATGTCTGTGCTTGTGGCCGAGGGAGGGAGTGTATATTCTTTTGGATCATCTGTGTAAAAAAAAGGAACACATAGTAACACATCTCGAGATATGACGGATCGGAAAGACCGATGCATTCCTCTGATATGTGATGACAGGAGTGATCACTTACCATAATCTGATACTACTTGTATTCTGTAACCTTGTATTTGGGAGGATGGCCTCCTCCATGACATTTCCACTGTGTTTTCACTTAAGATTTTAAATTTCAAATCTGATGGAGGCTCCACTGCAAACAAAACAGTCACATGTTAGCACAAGTGTCAAGCAACACTAATGAAAATGTAAAAGAGCTATAACTTATTTGAAGACATCAAAAGTATAATCAACATTGTCCCAACAGCAAACACTTCAAGACTGAAGCTGGTTTGTTCATTGTTGGGCAGGTCAACACAGTGGTATGGGTGACAAAAAGGCAACACAACAACAAAAGGAAGGTGAGGGAAGCCATTTTTGAGTAAAATGGCTTTTGCTTGAGTTGCCCGGCCCAGAAACCCTTGGCCAGCAGCTGAAGCAGGAAAACTAAACAGACTCCAATCAGATCCATTCTGAAAAGTTCATCCACCAAACTCCAGTGCAGACATTAAGTGGACCATCCAACACATGCTGTATGCAATCAAATCACAGGCATGCCCATTCAGCCACCGGTAAATCTGAATCAAATTGAATTACAAATTTGTGAGAATGTGACACAGTCATTCACAACATAATGATTATACAATGGAATCCAAGTTGAAGAATAACAACAAGATGACCCTATTAGAAATAAGGGATATATGTTATATATACAGTGAATGTATATATACACATATATATGAACAAGACTTAAAGTATTATAGACTTTTACATACAATATTATTGGTGCATTACATCCATTGCAAACCTCATAAAAAGAATACACAATTTGTCGACAGAGACTCTTGTGTACTTCCTTTTCATTGAGTGAGTATACAGTGAGCCGTGAGGCGACGGGACAATGCGTGAGTGCTGACATTGAGAGTACAGAGGAGAATATACATCACTGAATAAAAACTATCCAACCACATGAGGTGAGGTCTAACAAAACAAGAGAGAGAGAGAAAATTGTTCCCATGACTGGTTCTAACAGTGTCATGCACATGTACATGAGAAAGTTGTTGAAGAACAACTTTGTGAGTCGGACAAAAGTTTTCATGTACATGGGAGACCATAGATACAAAGAGTACAATATATTTCAAAATGATATTCTTTCAAGTGGAGCTTTACATGCAGCATATGCTTGGGTTTTCCAAAGTAAAATATTTCAACAGATGTATACTAGGATTCTATCATACAAGGCAACATCTGTGTGAGGGCTGGACATGCTAATGCATGTCTCATCAAATAGATCTTATTTGAGTAAGGGAATGATCAAAGGGAATGACTATTCACTGCACGATATTACTTGAGTGGGTGTGTGGAGCCGATTAAAGGGCTAGAATGTTGAATTGTCAGATGATGCCTTGGTGGGTTTGAGTAATGAGTTAGTATAATGCAAGTGATATTATACTATATGATTAGGGAAGTGTTGGCAATTATTTCAAAACAGAGTAAGAGTGTCTAGTAACCCAGACATCACTGCCTATTATTATTCAATGTCCACCACTTAATATACTTCATGCAAATGTGGGATGGTGGGTGTAGGAGTAAAAGGAGAGAAGCATGCAAGGTGGGCAGCTGGTGGTCGGAGTCCCAGAATATCATTCTAAAATATGTGGTGGGTCAGCCATAGCTCACAAAACAAAACACTGAATGCACAGGCAGACAAAAAAAAGAACAACCTAAGTATCATGGAGGCTGTTGGAAAGGTGGCTCACCAATCTGGCGCATCACCCTCTAGACGCCTGAGCAGATTCCCCTCATGTCCGAACAGGCCTCATCTCCAAACCATGAGTCTTCACTTACTCTCTTGCATGAGGTGTCAAGTCTATCTAAAACTCAACATTGGTGGCTAAGCTAACATGGCTTAAACAGATGCTAGGACAAATTGGCTGGTGACTTGAGTAGGCATTGGAAATCAATGATGGCTCCATGTGAAGATTTTTTTTTCAGAATGTTGAGGGAAAGAAGACATCAGAAGAAAACCCCTCCCATTCCTCAGGGAAGGACTGGGTACTGGACAGTAACCTCTGTCTCCACCCAGCCAGGCATTCTTGTTGACTTACACTGTTGCCAGGCAGCTCGGAAAAAAGGCTGAAGTCTCCAAAAGAAGTCCACCAGATGCCAAAGTAATTCCACAACGTGTGCTGACATTAAACATTACTGCATGTTAACTTTCCATATGGATTTGCAACTCAGCATTTTTGGAAAAATGGCTGTAAGGAACCTAAAAAGGCTCTTTGTGCTGTATGAGCACTAATTTGGACTTTTCATAGCATCTTACCAATCTCTTACCAAGCAGACATGACAGAGATATTAAATTCTCAAAAGGCTTTTAAAGGAAAGATTACACATACTGCAAGTCTAGATTTTATTTCTTTTTCCTGCAAATCAAATGCTTTTCGCATCTACTTGGCCTTTCTTTAAAATACTGACATGGTTTACATTTTTAAAAAAATACACATGCATAATTAACACAACTCATAATCAGAGGGTAAAATACACTCACAGTTGCTCATGTGATGAAGAATATGGTCATAAATGTAAATATATTTTCTCTGCACACAATAGTTCATCTTAGATAACACTCAAGCAGCTTTTCCTATTTAATTAGCATAGTTAAACTAAAAGTAAATCTGAGAACAACACTAGAATTAATAAAATAATTGGTTAAAGTAGCTCTTTACATGTTCTTTTCATGAAATAGAGGAATTTTGGAATCCTAGCAACAGACAGATTACTCCACTAAATCATTACACAAGAATCAACTTGTTAGTGGAGACAGTTACGAGATTAGCTCGTCTTAAAAAGATTTGCCTCATCAAAACCTCTCTAATACTTACCTAAAAATCATTTACTTTTATAATGCACAATTCTGGTTTTAGTTTTGCATTCAACATAAATTGAGTTTTCTTTTTACAATAATGGAGGTGTGTAACAATACAAATGTCTGCTCGTATATGTCTTTAATTTAAACAATGTTTATGAAGATACTAGGTGGTAAAAACGCCTAGAATGAAATCAACGGAATGTAATCAAAAGCAAACAAAAAACGGTGTTATAGAGCATCATAAGATATCAGATACTAATTAGTTTATTGGACTTAATTACATGTGTAGCTGTCTTTGCGATTTTGGACGAGGATTATTTCTCAACAAAAATCAAACTTAAGTACGTTTTTACAGGGGAAAAGCAATTAAGAGGAGGAAAATGGAAACTGAGACCATGTTTAAAGGTTAAGACAAAGGGGAGAAAGTGTAAGACAGAAGTGTATTTGAGGCAATGAGCAATACCTTGCGCTTGAACAGTATTCAGTAATATTGTGAGGAGCGCAGCAGCGGCCAGTGGCAGCCTGATCTTCATCTTTAAACGTTGACTCAGCAGCACATGAATTGATCTAAAAAAAACCCACAAAATTCACATTCGGACATAATTAGTTACGAGTATCAAATGTGTACGCGCAATAAGGCTTAGAAATTCCTAAAAGCATTTACTTGATAAAGCATTTAAATACATATAAAAAGAGATTTATTTCTCAATTCTCAAATTGTGAAACTAATTAAAAATTTGAATCTGCTTAGTCTACACAAGTCTCCGATCTGACTCTATCACAGGTCTTGAACGCCGCCTGGTGGATCTTGTACGACAAACCGTGCTCGCATAACGCTACAAAAAAGTACAAAATAATAACTACACCGGAATCTGGATATATACATATTAAATATATGTAAATTACTATAACATAATAAGAACACAAACTTCTTTTTTCTGGTTAGAATTGTAAGAATGGTATGTATTCGTAAGCCAGATAAAGTCCATAAGATAAAACACATTAAAATGGACAATAAGACGGGTTAAAATTAAAATTCCCAGCTTAAACTTACTAAAGGACGTAATATAAGAATTGATTACCGGTTAGCCGACCACGCATTTTCACTCATTTTTATTATTGTTTAAAATTCTACTATTCATTTTGGATCCTGCAAACTTCTATAAAATAGTACAGACTCGTAAAATCTCTTAAAATGGACAGGAACTCGAGAAAACAAAGAGGAAAAGTAGAAAACAACACTACCTCGAATATGGAGTTTATAGAACTAACTTGGCGCTTCTCCACGACTCGGGCGCGCTCGTGTCGGAGAACCTCGCGCTGGCCACGGCGGGCTCGTGAGCTCTACGTCTTAAAGCGCGAGCCTCTCTTCAAGGGGGAGGTATTTGTGCGCAACCTGCTACTTAATAATAGGGGGCTGTTCCCAGCATACTTCCCCACCGCAGACCCTTACGAAAGACTGGAAGAATGGCAGTCCCACTTTTAAATGACTTCAGAGACTCTCGTCTGTTTCATTCCATCGGTTGTGCGCAACGTAATCGAACTTTCTGCCTGCCTTCACTTTCATCCAGCTACATTCCGACACACAGCTTGTTATACAACTGAAATATTCCCTAGTATTCTTTCACATTCTTATACTCCCACATACACACACACACATTCAGTGTAAAAAATGTCAAAGAAACCAGACACAATGTGGACACAGTTTTATTTTCAGCCTGTCACATGGTTAATCCACAGGACAATCAATAAATATTGATTCCATGTATCAAAAATACTTCAAATTAGTTATACATTTTCACAACATTTTTTGGAGTAATATCACACGATGGAGCTTGTTCTCATTTCCTGGGCATTGCTGCTCTAACCAGCTCGTATATAACATACACACTGCCTGTAAAGAGAAAACCAAATCAATTAAGTACAACAAATTGGACAATTAAGAAAAACTACAGACATTTACATGCTTATAAAGGACTAAAACTACCACAAACCTGCTCCTTAATCATTTCATTTTAAAATACTTTCCTAATATTAGATACTTCACTAACAGTAGCATCCATACTAACTCACCAAAAACCGTAAGAGCCATAGTAGCCCTATACAGCAGAGCATCTGCGGTGCCGCCCTTCAGGTGAACTGGCAAACCATTGTCCTCCTGGAAAATAAATGAATGTTATCTCATACTATTATCTCATTCAGACTTACGTAAACATATGTTCACATGCAATATATTGATACTTGGATTTAATCTTAAATCCAACATTTTCATTTGACGACAATTAAAGTATGTTCATTGGGTGTCATTTACAGTTAACCCATATATAATGGGAACACTGTGACCAACAAGTGTGAAATCCTCATATTTGACTTTCAAAGTCCCTTTGCAGCTTTAATAGAAATACATTGATCATTTTAGCTTCTACAGGGCCCCCTTATTCATTACAACAGACTCAAAAGAAAGCCATCCTCTCAGCTGTGGCTCAAGGGAAGCAGAATGTGTCAGCATCAAAAATGATAATATTGCAGCCATAAACCTGTAAGTAAAGCTTTTGGATGATTGATGTGCTTCTCATTTGAACACCACACACATGCAAAGATTAGTAAATCCAGTCCATTCTACATGTGAAACCCCTATAAGCAAATGTCAGCTCTATATACTTATCTGAATTCCTACAGAGAGAGGAAAAAATACAAGAATATCAAATAAGAAAATCACACATGATAACTATAGAAATAACTTAAATCATCAGCAAATTTCAACAATAACGTTTAAAAAAAAAAAATAGATGACTTCATTATTTTTCCCCCCATCAACAAATAATGTATTGGTCATTCTGTACAATGCCTTGTGACTTGCATCAAGATACAGTAAAAGTGTAGCGATCATTTGTCTCAACTTTATTCATAACTCCCATTGCATGTTCAATTTCATCTTTCCCCAGACTTCAACTGTCTTCCATCAGGTGTCAACCAATCATATTTATAATCTGTAATTTTAAATCAGTCAATAAATCTTAGCTGTGATGCCTCATATTAAAAGGTTTACAGTTTGTTTTTTAAGTGGAAAAATACTGGCCACTTTTGAAACATCGCTTTCATTGAAATAGATCAGCAAATACTAGCACTTCCTATAATTACTTACTTTCTTTTCATTAGTGTCCATATAAATTTAAACCTTGGAACTTTTCTGATTAACTGACCCATGGGTGAAAAAGGACTGAAACAACATAAAACACTCCAGAGTGGAGTTAGAGGTCTTCGATGCAGATGAAATCTAGAGATTAAGTAAGAACTGAGTAATAAATCTGCCTCATTGAAGAGACAATACTTCATACCACAGTCATGTTAAATATGTCATGAGGTATCTGGAATGCTTTGACTTTGTTCACTATTCAAATAAGACATACATTAAATTACTATATTCCTTTAAATATTGTGTATTAAAGCAGAAGAGTATTTAAACGGGTACATTTTTGACTTCTCAAGTATTGCTTGGAAAAGGGAGCTGACTGGCTTCTGCATACACTTACCTGAAATAACTTCTGCTTTTCTGGGACTTTGTTAACCTGCCTACGAACACTACTGGAGAATGTTCGACTGGACACCTGTCGAGCCGCCTGTTTGACAGAGTAAAGGTTAGACACAAGACAGGATTTAATTTATTAGAAATACAAATAACACAGGAATATCACCTAGAACTTAAGTATAGCTTCACTTGGTTTCAATAAAACAGCACATATAGCCTACTAAAGCACTGTATCTACATAGGACTTAGGATGCATTTAGCTTCTGTAACAAATTCTGTATAGTATGTCCACTTTACTGCTACAGGGAAGATGTAACCACATATTATTGAAAAGGGGGAAATTATCCACCAACAAAATATGCAAGACCGATTCTGGTCTGATGAACATCGACAAGCTCGTCAGATTAACTAAAGAATTGCTTCTTTCTAAATCAAATATTTTTTATTATTATTATACTGCAAAACATATCGTTGAAAAGAAATATTACAATGTAAGAGAGAGTACGTAGACATGACAGGATTTCTGCAAATTTCATTGTTGCTGCTCAATTTTTTTACGTTTAAACTATCTTGTTCTTTAGGTATGAACTTGAACACTGTGAGGTGTAGAAATGCAAAGGGGTTAACAAAATAAAGTTACGTTAACAGTTCTTTAGTAAACCCTCTAGCAGCCCCTTGCTAATGTTAGCAAAACGGCTAGCCAGACAGTGGAGGTCGCAGTTAGCTTTGCTGGCTAGCTCCACGTCTTTAAAACATCGCTTTCATTAAAACACACCGATTTGTTTAATCCAACTGTCAAAATCAAGAACAACAAAGAGCATCCAGCTACTCACTGTTAGGAACCTAAACATGATGAACACAAGCAGTAACTTGCTAACAGCACAAGGACACTTTCCTAACGCTTCCTGGAGTATCCCAAGAGTCTTAGCAAATATGACGTTTTCCGAACCACGCCGCCCACTACTGTTGCGCCACACATAAACCTTAAACCTAAACAGCCACAGAGAAAATAAAAACATTCCAAATTTTACAACTTCAATTTTATTTCAATTTTTAAAAAACCTCGTTTACTTGGATTTAAGTCCCTTGTCAAAGGGACCAGTGATGGCAGAATAAAGTTGGATGGAGGGGCAGCGAATGAATGACGTTGAACCTGAACTAACGGTGGCCGTCGCACAGTTTGCATCCCCGATTTGTTCAGGTTTTAGGGGTTTTTTCTTCTAATTTCAGAGAGCGTGTTTAAAACCACAAAACTCATATTTTAAGTACAATTTTGGGCAGTGAAACCATTTTGATGAAACATGTTACAAGTACTCTGAAAACTATTCTAAATGCAGTTTAATCATATGAACTCCTCCACTGGTGCAGTTTCTAGCGCAGATGTTTATTTGACTGAAGCCTGACTTTTACGGAGAATAAGCATCAACCGCGTCCAGCTGTTTCTCGGATAAAGACGCGGCAGCTCGCCCTCATTATAAAGCAGATCTGAGTAGCTGTTGGGCGCTAATAAGGCGGTGTGCTCGAAATAGAGGGTGTGTAGAAAAGTCTGGGGACCACTTAAGAGCAGGGAGACAGACCGAGAAGCCTTCCAAATCCAAATTCAGCAACTTCGTTAGAATGATGTCTGTTGAATAGTTCGTGTGTCAATGTCTCCCTCTAGAGGACTAGAATGGAAGTGTATCTGATACGTTGAAGTCCCTCCTTCGAAGTTGCAGCTCGTAATTTCGATTTTTTAATCTCATAACTGAGACTTTTAATCTCATAATTATGACTTTGTACCTCGTAATTTCGACATTTTATCTCGTAATTTCGACTTTTTATCTCATAATTTCGACTTTTTATCTCATAATTATGACTTTATCTCGTAATTTCTACTTTTTATCTCATAATTTCGACTTTTTATCTCATAATTATGACTTTATCTCGTAATTTCGAATTTTTCCTTTACAAGTTTGAATTTTTTATCTCATAATTTCGAATTTTTATCTCATAATTATGACTTTTTATCTCGTAATTTCGATTTTTTTTTATCTCATAATTATGACTTTTTATCTCTTAATTTCGACTTCTTTTCGTTGGGATTTTTTCTTTAACTGGCGGAAATGGGCTTCCATATCTATCAGTTTGTATGTGGGATTCGAAACAAGTAAGTCTTCATGCAGTAAAGTTACTCTGTTGCATCTGATAAACAACACTCACTTCCCCAGCTCCAGGTTCCTGTCTGAATAAAAGCCTGCCCTACAGCCGAGATAAACAAAGGCTGTGATGAACAATCCAGCAAGAAATGAAATGTCTATAAAGAGAAGCCACACATATATGTATATTAATATATACTGTATATATGAAAGTGATTATTTGTCAATGTGAACACAGCACAGCATACAGTGCACCACAACAAAATGTGACCTTTGCATTTGACCCATCCATGAAGGAGCAGAGGGCAGCCGACATGGGCAGCACCCGGGGAGCAGTGCTTAGGGACAGTGCTTTGTTCATGAGTACCTCAGTGGTACATTTACTGGCCCGGGTTTCAAACCGGCAATCGTCCAATCACAGGTCAAGCTCAAGTTCACAGTTCAAGACTAAATGACTAAAAAAAGGCTGAAAGGGTGAAGTTGATTCACCTCTTTTATATTTCTAAGAAAGACTGAAAAATAAATTAGTTTTTAATTTTTAGTGGCAAATTTATTTCTTTGCACATAGCTGTTGCATGTACACCACACCTTTGGTCAAACATTGGAGTCCTTAAAAAGGACAGAACATTAAAGCGTCACTTCATTTCCTAACAAAATAATGTTTACATGCATGAGGAAGCAGCAAACATCCTTCACTTGCAATTCACTGCAAGTTTACAACTCAGTCACAGTTACTTACAAGCAGAGTATAATAATCATAAAATAATATTCTGTAATTTGCATAAATAAAAGACATTCATTTCTTATTTCATTGAAATGCAAACGGTCTAAGGTGTTGCACACTGGACAGATTTAAGATGCATCTATAGTGCCCTTTTCTGCAATACCATTGCAGATACAGCAATATCAACAGGAATCTTCATAACAGGTACAGAACACATTTTGTTTAAAAAGATGCACCAACACGTCCTTTTAAACCCTTCTCATGAATATAGACACTTCTCATGAATACATTTCCTTATTTTTGCTATTTTACAGTGTTACCAAGTTTCAAGCTTTATCCATCAACTGACAATACTGTGCATAATATTGCACTCAAAATATGACCAGAAGTCTTTCTGCCATTTTAAACAGGGCTTTTGCATAAAATACATACACATTTAAAACACTTAAGAGACACTTAAAAATACCAGTGCTTGAACATGAAACGAATATGTCCTCCTGGACATCTACATATGCACACAGGCGCATTTTTTGGCATGAGACAGCAGAAGTCAGACTGTAAGGGAATGTCGTGCAACAGAGTGATGATGACGTCTCATGTCGATAAGCAGCTCCAATTCATAAGCTGCTGCCATCTTGAGGCTCTAGTTGGGGATGTCAGCACTGTTGCTGCGGTTGCCATATTTGTGGTGAATGACCAAAAGCACCACACCCAGGAAGAAGCACACAGAGCCCACAGTGATGTAGGCTATCCCCAGAAAGGGGTTCTTCCCACCCATCCAGGAGACTGTGCTGAGGATCATGCGTTTGCGGCCATCAAAGCTTCGTACCGGGTAGTCTGAGTTACATTATCAAGGAATATTATTGTGATAACACTTTATGGAAAAGCAAACTCTGACATTGAGAAAAATGAAATATTAACACACCTTTGTAGCAGAGCCAGACCTATTAATCAGGGTGTTGATATTTTTGAATTGATGAGGGCTAATTAACTGATACATTTGTACAAATGCTTATAATAGCTTATAAAAACATAACTGATTTGTTTTTACATGTAACTTAAAACATACAGTACATGTTGTTGTACTTTTGGTTTGATCTATCAGGCTTTACCATGTACTTTCTGTGAAAGCCACATTCTTTGTAAAGAGTGTTTACCAAAAGTAGTGCTAAATTTAAAATCTTTAGTCCAACAACCTCCCTGAAATCAATCATGACACATTTCATGCAACAATGTAGAAGGATACTGTAAGCAATTTCCAGTGTGTAATTTCCAGGAGGAAGTGTTGGGGTCAGGTTGTCCTTCTTCTTTTGAATGATGCGATACAGTTTTCTGAAGGTGGGCAGAGCAGCTGTTCTCATCCATACTATGAAGTCCTCATTGATAAAGCCGTTGTTGTCGGGATCAGTGGGATCCAACTCATATACAGGCTTATGCCAGTTGACAGGTTTGGTAGTATCTGTAATCAAAATAAATACACCACAAAATAAAACAAGACGAACTGACTGAGCCAAAAAAAGATAATATTTCAGTGGAATCAAAAAGTGAATTAAACTTGAATTAACATTTAATTCAAGACAGTCAATAGACCTTGGAATATTACTGTGAGGTTCTCATCATTCACTTGAGGATTTCTGAACTTGACATGCTTGTCAGTCCACCAAGCAATGCCCTTCTTCACAAGAGGGATACGAATTGGAGTGCCATTTGGATAATTGTAAAATAGCTCCAAAGTGTCTGAAAGCATAAGAGCAATTGGGAGACATAAATTGAAATCTGTCAAATTTTTACAAACAGAGAGATATATAATTTGCAAATCAATGTAATTAAAAAGTTTATTACCATTAAAAAGACTGTTAGCAATAGCCCCACATGGTGCGATGGGTTTCTTATCATTCGTGCGGTATGGTTCACACTCTTGGCTAGGATTCTGTTCCAACATATAAAGATATTCAAAATTAAACAAATGCAAAAATGTCTTTTATCCAGACAGCAAAATGGAACAACCACCTGCTACTTACAGTTAAGGAGCTTTTATCTCCATTTAGCTGACTGTCATCTCTGGATTTAACATATCGTCTGTGGTTCTGATAGAAGTTGGACAGTCCGTAGTACATAAACACATTGCTCTAGGAGACAATATGAAAAAGCATTACTCTGAGTTTGAAAATAATATATATATATATATATACACACACTACATACTGTACATTGAAACCATGATTCGAAAGAATGAGATCAATAATTCAACCTCTAAGTGCAACTGAATAATGAATGAAACCAAGGGAAGACTTTAATGGTCAATTTGCTTGGTCAGGCTTTAATGGTTAGTTAATTACATTTTATAGATCCATTTTTCACACTAATGGCTAAATATGTAAGTTCCAATAAATGATTCTATATAAGGATTAGAAATGTCATGACTGCTGCTCATGCTGACACTAAATGGACAAGCAGACTATGAAATTATTATGAAAATTCAGTATTAACACACCTATACAGCAGAACCCAACTGAAAAAATCCTTATTCTGATATTTTTGACCAATAGGAGATAATCACAGATAAACCAATGTAATGGATCATTTTACAAGTGTGGCCACAGCATAGTTAGTTGGGCAGTACAACATCACTGCTGGCTTTCTTTGTTTGTTTTTTTTAACTAGTGCTAGAAATTGATTAAGACATTTACTGTGCTAATCATAGCAATTACTCATGATTAAGAAGATTAATTGAAAGTTTAAAATACATGTTCTTTTTTTTACTATATAAACCTAATAAATATACTGTACTATAATAAAAGAAGCATTTTAAGAATGATATGTTTAGTTTTTAAACTTTTTGGGATAGTTGGTAGAGAAACGGTTAGGCTTTTTGCTCTGTGATAGGAAGGTCGCTGGTTTGACTCCCGGATTGATAAAGGTACCACTGAGGTACTCCTGAGAAAGGTAATGCCCCTAAGCACTACTCCCCAGGCGCTGCCCGTCAGCTGCCCACTGCTCCTTTGCAGAAGGGTCAAATGCAGAGGTCACATTTCATTGTGGTGCACTATGTGCTGTGCTCACCATGACAAATAATCGCTCACTTCCAGCTCGCCATTGCCCTTAACATTTATAATAAGCTGCAGACGTAACAACCAAGTTAGAATAGAATAGAAAGCTCTTATCGTCATTATACCCAAAAAGACATGCTACAATTACAACAAAATTGCAGGGGCTACTTCAAGGGTGCATATAAAAACAGACAATAATAACACACAGTGTTAAGATCATTTAAAAAATAAACCGTGATGTACAGACTGATTGTGTTTTAGTGCAGTAGCCTATGTGCACTATGTCCAGTTATATTGATAAGGACGTGTAAAGGTCCTGAGAAAACATGGCGGATCAGGAAGCGCTAGAAGTTCTACCTGGTGGGTGGAGCTTCTCAGATACGGGGGTGGAGTTACTCAGATGATCCCTACTGTGACGTAAAAGTAGGGAAGAAATCTAAACGACTCGTTTAAACACATGATTTCTGACTTTCAGTGTGTGTAGATGCAGTACCAAATGGGTGTCCAAAAAACAGGTTCATAATATGGAAGCTTTAAATAATTACACACAACAACCTATAGTTAAAATATTAGTTTCACTTGAATTACGTAGGTACAAAATGTAAAAAGGTGGCACTGCAAGATGTATATTATTTAAATTGCCGAATCGTCCTGCCACGCATGCGCCAAGGTATGAACCCACAAAAGATATTTTGTGCAGACTTCACACCTCAAATGGCTGGTCGAGGCTGAACGGTACAGAGCATCTGCATGAGGTGTTCCAGTTTTCCACATGTGCGCACTGGAAACACGGACTGCTGGATTCAACACCAGTGTAATCGATCTGCAAAGAAGAAAACATTTTAACACGGTTAAATTGGGATTATTTTTAGCAAATCGATGAGCGGTATTACAAGTTTTCCGCAATTCTATAAAAGGTACCGCAACGTTTGCAGACATAAGAACATCTTTATACAGTTTATTGTCTTAGGTGTGTGTATATATATATGTGTGTGTGTGTGTGTGTGACCCGATCTGCCGCAATGAGTCGGAAGTCGGCGTTCTATTCATTTAGTTACGGGCCGATTATGTTGAAAAACATCACAAAAATATTGATTTTTCTTTTTTGGAGACCAGATTAATTTTGAAGACCTTTTCTTTCATATAAGACCAAAAAAGAAAAATCGATTTTTTTGATGTTTGTCAACATAATCGGCCTGTATCTAAATAAATAGAACGCCGACTTCCGACTCATTACGGCAGATCGGGTATACTACTTAGGTATTATTGCATGTTCTTAACTTCCTTTACAGTAATCGCCTGCTTTTACTAAATTAACAAAGTGTTCTTTCAGTTGTGTCTCATGTTTACACTGCACTGCATACACTCGTATTATCAGATATGTATATGACAATTGAAGAATCTTGAATTTAACTCGATCGTAATCGTACCTCAAACTCCTTGATGTTGTTTGACGTCACGAATAGGCCGATGCCGATGGGGATGAAGATGAGTCCGATAATAAAGAAGGCCGGCAGGACGGTACCGGCTGTCAGTATGGGCTGCCAGGCCGGTAGACGCTGCTGCTTAAACGCCGTGTTATCGGGCTTTTTACTCCTCACCGTCCCCGCTGCCCCCGGGCCGACCGAGCCGGAATGGTGTCCGTCCTCCTCCTTCGCGTTGTAGCTGGACGCCATCATGGCTTCGTCTGATCTCTTCAGCTAGCAAGCTGTAAGCAAGGCTGGAAAAAAATACTCAACCAAGCCAATGAATGAAAAACCCCAGAACGATCTGAGTTCTGATATTTATGAGTTGTCAGCGTCCACAGACCGTATGCACAGAGCACAGGAACTCGACCGAGGAGTACCCGAGGTTAGCGCGAAGCAGAACGAGGCATAAACAAGGAAGTGTCGAAGACGAGTTTGAGCCAATCGTATTACGTACTGTTGATGACGTAATATTTTAAGTAAATAATTCATGAGCTCGTGCCCGAGAGTTAATAAGCACGCGTACGTTGTTCATCGTCTGTGAGGTGAAGACTGTTCCGACCATCTGTATAAAACTAACTGCAAAAATACACTTTGTATTGATTGATATACAGTTACATTCACATTTTAGAAAGAGTAACTACCTAAAAGGTTTACTAAAATATTCATGATTGATATACAGTGAATATACAGCCGGAATGTTAGAGAGAAAGTGATCCGAGTAATGCGTCATTTCATGGTGTTTCATGTAAACACTGCGGCCGAAAAAAAGGACTAAGAGTGTGCATGTTTCTACAGAAAAACGTTCTTGAAGCATAATATTTAAAAGCAAGCAACTTTTATTTGTTGTTTTATAAACAAAGTAAAAACATGTTTTTGCACATTAAGAAGGTTGGCCTCTGTAATATTATTAACACTGACATATATACATTGCAATAGATAAGCCCACTATGTGAGCATGAACAAGTCATACATTCATTTTGATCTCTGGCATATATATTAGAGGAGAACTAAAGCTGAGTCTACGTGTGATAGTTGCCAAATGGCATTAGTTGAGAGAATCTATACAGAGAAAACAAGCCTGATGTTTCTTAAAAAGGAAGACTATCGACAGTTTAACTTCATTTAGCACAAAAAGTTCTGAATAGACTATAATTCATTGAGAAACCAAATAACAGCAAAGGTATTATGTACATATTATACACGTATATACACTGTTCATTCAATCTTGGGTGATTGTTCTACTTAAAAACAGAATAAAACTATGCAATCGAGTCCCCTCCTCCTAAAGAACAAATCTGCCTTAATGAATCTCACAGCTCAAAGACAAATTCTGCATGGTGCCTGGGGTTTGTGTGACTCTTTCAGCTTTTCCCACAATTCGGAAAGACTGCACTGCTAACAGATGGTTTCTTCAACTCAATACGCATAGACTGGCTTTCTCCTTTTGATTCCATTTTCACACCCAGTGCCCCAAGTACAGCCTTCCCAGTTTTCATGTTTCGAGACATGGGAATGCGAGTGAGGCCAGATCGGGGCTGCTGCGGTTCCATTACAGGCTGCTGAATAGTTAAAAAAGAGAAAGCAAGAGAAAGAAATTGGCAGAAGTCTGTCCATTCTAGAAATAATAAAAGTAAAACATTTCTTTCTCTAAATATTTAAAAGGTTTAGACCATAAAATGTCATTAATCAAATAATCAAATAAAATAGTAATAACTTTGGTTAGTAGGTGATTGCAGGTGAACAGAGTACATTGCAAAAGGAAGCACTGATTTCAAATTTGAGTGTATTGTTCCAGTGCAACATTTTAATCCAATTAGTTAGAACAGGAGTCTTCAACCGGTCATTCGCGGCCCCCTGGTAGTCTCCGGCAGCAATGCAGGTGGACCGTGTCATGCAATCCAATTTCACTACTGAAATATTCAGTATTTATAGTTATATATTTAACTAAGGAATATTAGTTAAATATTCCTTTAACTAATGGTTTAAATGAGGCACATTACTTACCATTGAAAGTGTTGGTCTGGCTGGTGTTGTGGTGACCTGGGTGATAGTAAGACTGCTTGTTACTTTGCTTGATGTTGATTTACTGACAGTGCTGTGACGTGGTGAGCGCAGCACTGTACCCATAGAAAGTTCTTTGCTTTCTGCTGCAACAGCGACAGGCCTGGCCACGACCACTGCAGTTTCAGAAGACTTTTTGATCTGGGAGCCTAAGTGAATGTGAATCTTATTGTCCTCTGTAGTGATTATATTGGCGTTCAAGTTACATTTTTTAATGGGTGTAGGAACCATTCGTTTCTCAGGAGTCACTTTAAAAACAGCTCTACCTGTGATCATTTCATGCGGCTCTGGCGAGCTGGATATATCGGACAGTGTAGATGAGGGCGATGTTGGTCTGTCAGCTGAGGAGGACTTAGCAGTCTCTGGGGACTTTGATCTTGAGATTGTTGTGATGGCCAGTGGAGACTTAGCTCTCCCTGGGGACATTGGTTCTTTGACATTTTCACTGGGAGATATAGTAGAAGGAATGATAGTTATTCGTGGCTTCTGAATAGCCTGTGTGGGTGTGGCTATGGCACTCTTGAAGATGGTGTCTGAAGGAGGGCTGCTAATCTGTAGCATTGCCTTGCCATTCTGGTGCTCAGGAGTCACACGAATGTGTAATGGATGGCCTTGTTTTTGAGTCATTTTAATTTCTGAATGTATGGCCTCCTCATTTACTTCAGCAGATTTTTCTGCAGTGCTCTGAACATGGCTCTCCTTCTTCCTAATCCAAGGAATCCATGATTTCTTTAAAGTAAGGTCACTAGAAGCTGCAGGGTACAGTTCACGTACCGACGGTCTTTCAGCGGGCTTCTTAAGACTTCTCTGTAGAAGGCTGCTCATGATGTGGTTCTCTTCTTGTACTGATTTTTTTATGAAAACAGCAGGTGTGTCCTCGTCAGTTGTCTCATTTTCAGCAGGATCAGTCTGCACCCCTGTTGACGTCATTGGAACGTCCATCATCCTTCTTCCATTGTTGCCGGGCCTTAGGACTCGACTGTAGCGTTTTGTGACCTCAAGTTCTTTAGTAAGATTGAGAACCTCATTGCTTATGCTCTTTTTCTTGTCCTCCTCTTCAAGGAACTTTTGCTGTAAGACAGAGTAATCCACCTGTAGTTGGGAGAGCTGGTCCTCCTTGTTCATAAGTTCATGGATCTTCTCTTTGAGAGCCTGAACATCTGCCTGCAGGTCTAGGTTTTTTGACTCTTCTAATCTGTACCTCCACCGTAACTCTGCCTCTTGGCTTACTGTCTCTACTCTTTCTATTCCCTTATTCAAGGCAATCTGACTTCTCATTTCCTCAACCTGCTGGGAAAGGGAATTTGCTTTCTCTTGCTCACTCTTAAACCTCTTCTCCAGCATATCATACTCATCTTCAGTCTTCATAAGATCTCCCTCAACAACCTCAAGCTGCTTTAGACGATTTCTCAACTTTTCAATTTCCACTGTCAATTCTCTTACTTTATTTTCCTCCTTTCTCTTTAAATTGAAAATACTCTCCACATCTTTGTCTAACACCTTGCCCTTAGATTCCATTCCTTCCTCTTTCCCCCCATCATTTATGTGTTTCATTGTACAAACCTTACAACTCAGCTCTTTACTTTTCACTTGATCTTTTGTAAGCTGGACTTTCAGGTCTTCTTTTTCTTTGGCCAAGCTTGCAACTTTTGCCTCCATTTCTGATTTCAGTTTGAGGAGTCTTTTACTCTCCTCTATCAACCTCTCAGTAACCTCCATAACCTTTTCCTGTTCTGCCTTTAACAACTTCTCGAGATCTTGTCTCCTTTTTTCTTCAGACCTCACTCTCTCTGCCATGTTCTTGCGTTCATTAACCATCATTACAGTGACAGACTTGAGCTTCATTATCTCTTCTTTCAGACCTAACTCTGCCTTTTCCAGTTTCAGCTCAGTTGACTCCAGCTCTTTCATACGTATTTTAACGGCCACTAGTTCATCTGATAGTTCTTTTGCCAGGCTTTTTTCTTTGTCTAATGCACCCTGCAACTGGGCACATTCAGTTCTGCCCATACTGAAAGCTACCTCCAGCTTCTCTAGATCTGTCATCCTCTTTTGGAGTTTTTCCACCTCTGACTTCAATTCTATATTGTGGGTTTCCTCAGTCTCAAGCTTCTTTTTTAGATCTCTGCACTGATTCTCAGTTTTGGTGATCTCCTCATCCTTATGCTCCATCTCTAAGACTCTCTTTCGCAAGTTTTCCAGCTCTGCCATCAGGTTTGAGTTGCCACATTCCCCTTTTTTAATTTTGTCTCTCAACTCCTGTAGCTCCTCTGCTGATTTCTGCATGGCAATATTCCTCTCTTCCAGTTCCACTATTTTTTGTAAGAGTGATTCTTGTTTCTGGCATAACAGTCGGTTCTGACTCTCTTGGCTAGCCAGTTTAGTGGTCATTTCATCATGCTGTGTGGCAAATTTGGAAATGCTGACCTCTAACTCAACCTCCAGTTTTAACAGTTTCTGGCTGTCCTCTTTGGCTTTGCCCTCAACCTCAGTCACCTTCTGTTCTTTTTCCTGGAGCTTTTGAATGAGTTCTTGAATCTTTTGGCTTTGTTGGTCGATCTGCTCTAGGTGGAGTTGTTGTTCATCCACCAGCATCAGTGCAAAAGACTTCAGTTTGATCAGCTCTCCCCGCACTTTCTGCAGCCGTTTAGAGTGCTCCTTTTCTTTTCGGGTTTGGTATGTTTTTTCTTGCTTTAGTAACCGCTTTAATCTAAAAAGAAAGTTAATTAAGTGAGTGATTATTTGTCATTGTCAATACACATTTCTATTCACATGTGAAGCGTGGCAGACTCTTGATAACTAGAATGAGTAATTCAGTCCAAAAACTCCTTAAGGGTTTTACCAAAAGTCCAAAATGCAAGTGAAGAATCCATGAAGAATCCAGGTGTCAATAAAATAGTGTGGTAAAGACTTCTAATACTAACATGTATGGATGACAGTTGGTTTTTATATCACCACAACAGGCTCATTAATGAGTGTCGTCCTCATTGTATCTTTTTTCCTGGCACATCCTACTGGACAGCATTGGTTACTATGAATGTCTCTGAGAACTGAGACCCCATGAACTATGATTAAGATATGCTGTGACTACTACTCACTTAGCAACTCTATACTCAAAAAAACCATGAAGTGATCATCTGAGCTCAGGCTGGTTCTAATTATTGTGATAACGTTAATCGTCATAAAGAAATTTCTGTTATTTTTAGCAATGTGATAGCGAATTGTTACTAATGCACTTTACTCATTTCTGGAAAATCACAGAGCTATATGGGAGAGATCACATAACAGTCATTTTTTGGCCAGTGAGGCTTAACTGTTACTCTCTGAACTTATGCACATTTTATGTATATCTGCAATGATTCTGCTTAGTGCAAAACCTTCTTGTAATCAAAGCTCTGGAATAAAAAATATTGGACTATATTGGAACTTTATTGGACATTATGGTTCACTGGGGACAGGAGTATCACCTGGCACATTGAGCTGGTACTATGTTCAATGAATCCAATCCTCATTAAGTTTCAAAGGTCATACAGCTCACATTTAAATTCTGCTATGAATGTAATCAACTGGTTTTCAATACCAAGCACAACTTTCAAAATGCACGTTAAAATTTGTTGCAACAATAGTTATCAATGTTAAATTAATATTCATTTGCACTATAACCACTGTGTCAACATTGTCTGGATTTTGCAAAAAATCAATTTTGCTCTATATGTTATTGCTGAGATGATTTTTTATAATAATGTGATTATCAATGCTTGTCTTAAAGTACCTCTGTTCACATTTAATTCTTATTGCAAATGCGATGAGTTTTAAATGGATGTGTTATTATAACAGGAACCCAAAATAATTGTTATTCACAGCATTTATTAGATGCTCTTGTCCCTTGAGCAACTTGGACTTAAGGACCTTTATATCACCACAACAGGCTCATTAATGAGTGTCGTCCTCATTGTATCTTTTTTCCTGGCACATCCTACTGGACAGCATTGGTTACTATGAATGTCTCTGAGAACTGAGACCCCATGAACTATGATTAAGATATGCTGTGACTACTACTCACTTAGCAACTCTATACTCAAAAAAACCATGAAGTGATCATCTGAGCTCAGGCTGGTTCTAATTATTGTGATAACGTTAATCGTCATAAAGAAATTTCTGTTATTTTTAGCAATGTGATAGCGAATTGTTACTAATGCACTTTACTCATTTCTGGAAAATCACAGAGCTATATGGGAGAGATCACATAACAGTCATTTTTTGGCCAGTGAGGCTTAACTGTTACTCTCTGAACTTATGCACATTTTATGTATATCTGCAATGATTCTGCTTAGTGCAAAACCTTCTTGTAATCAAAGCTCTGGAATAAAAAATATTGGACTATATTGGAACTTTATTGGACATTATGGTTCACTGGGGACAGGAGTATCACCTGGCACATTGAGCTGGTACTATGTTCAATGAATCCAATCCTCATTAAGTTTCAAAGGTCATACAGCTCACATTTAAATTCTGCTATGAATGTAATCAACTGGTTTTCAATACCAAGCACAACTTTCAAAATGCACGTTAAAATTTGTTGCAACAATAGTTATCAATGTTAAATTAATATTCATTTGCACTATAACCACTGTGTCAACATTGTCTGGATTTTGCAAAAAATCAATTTTGCTCTATATGTTATTGCTGAGATGATTTTTTATAATAATGTGATTATCAATGCTTGTCTTAAAGTACCTCTGTTCACATTTAATTCTTATTGCAAATGCGATGAGTTTTAAATGGATGTGTTATTATAACAGGAACCCAAAATAATTGTTATTCACAGCATTTATTAGATGCTCTTGTCCCTTGAGCAACTTGGACTTAAGGACCTTAGTGTCTTAGTGGTAGCAGGGCTGTGGTGGGAGACAGCTAGTCTCAGATCCGCAACCACTTGGAACATAAAATATCCTACCACTAGACCATTAAATCACAAAATAATTCCTAAAGGTCTTTGATGATTGAATGTTGAAAGTGAAATATGTTCTCTTACCCTCAGTACTTTCATCTAGAAGAAAAAAAATGATTAACTGCATGCCATAAACTTTGCCAGGGTGAAGGTACTCACTGTAATGTTTTATGGCTTGTGGGACAATGCTGAGGTCTTGACTCTGAGTTTGATGTTGAAAAATGAGCAGTGGTTGCCTAAAGATTATACCAAGTATTCCTTTATCTGTCATCTAGTTGATCTGCCAGTGTTCAGAGCACTTAGGATGAGGGCTAAACTGGATCTAAATTGAGAGGGACTTGGAAGGTCATGTGGAAAAAGGCAAAACAAAGGTTTCAAATCAGGAAATGGAAGAATTCACCAAACCTGAATATGTATGTGTGGTATACAATGAAGAGCCAATACCGTCTTTCACCTTTCCTACACAAGTAGTGGACTTAAGCAGAAAGTATTGCTAGGAAAATAAAACGGTGGAGCTGGACCATGTTTTGGATCCTTAATATGTTGCCAGTCAACACTCACACAGTATATTGGCTGCATAGTAGATGGTGTGGCCACACAGAACCTGGCAGATCTTAAAGCCTACGATGGCTGCTTTCCCATTGGTGTCCATCTTGTAATATAAATTGTTCATTCTAAATTCTATTGGATTCTGTGTGTTCATTGTGTCCATGAGACTAGTCCCTGGAACAGTCTAATGCCTGCCTCTTAATTTTTAAAGCAATCCTAATTTTCATAAATTTTATTGAAGGAAATTGTGCATAACTATATTATCGGAACCGTTCTCATACCTTTCCCTTTCTTGTTCAAGAAGGCTGGTGAAGTCATCGCTCTTGTTCATGTAGTCAATGTGCTTGCGTTTTTCCGTGTCCAACTCATGAATGGTACGCCTATGGCATTTCTCAGCTAGCAGAAGCTGTTCCAGCATACGTCGGTACGTTTCCCTGTGCTTATTTTGCAGCCTGTCCAACTGAATGACAAACAAAGAACAACAGAGGCGTGCAATAGCCAAAATTTTAACATTTTGAACAATCCGTACAACCTTATTTACAATGAATTGATCTGGTATAAAATGAATACAAAAATTAAGATGGCACGTCATGTTTGAGAACTTTCAGTAACGAGTTTGCATGTTTTTTAAGATTTAAAGATTATTTTTCCATTATGAATTACCATATACTACTTTTTTATGACTGTGACACTAATAGAAAGCTACTTTAACACTGCAGTAGAATACTGAAGTGTTTTAAAAATTTTACTGTACGCAAGCATAGCTACACAAAAGCAAAATCTTTGATAAATTAACAATGTTAGACATTACCTCAGCCATTGGCTTTTCATACACATCATCTTGTTGCATGTGTTTTCTGATGAGCAAACCATCTCTCTGCAGGGCCTGGAGGGGTTTGCTAGGCCCCGCTGAGCCATACCGAGACTGCAACACATCAGGACTGATGCCAGGTGTTAACAATCGTATCACATCCTCTCGAGCCTATGGAGTGAGTGTGAAACTCAAGAATAACAATTTACACCGATACCAAATTCCTTTATTCAAGATGCAAGTGCAGAAATAATCTGGTATTGTGAATACATAGCTTGTCGTACTACATGAATTTTTCTTTAAAAAAATTTACAGCACTTTGAGTTAAGGACAATATTTCTGGACACACTAGATGGAGCCAAATTGCCCTAAATATTACCCTTAGGACAAAGAAATGCCTGTAAAAACTATTTCACATTACTCTTGATTCACTCTAGATTTACAAAAACTATAGTCTTAGAACAATGTTCTCAAAGACTGAAGACATCATCAGCAAACAACTTGCCTTAAAGAAATTAAGTCTACAGTCATCTCTCCCTAGCTATCCATCCTTTAATAGCATACATGTCTGAGGTGTGACTTGCATTGCTTGACTTGTTCACACTCTGTTCCTATTCTGTTGGATCTCCACAGGGGAGTCATAGTGTGATGAAGTGTTAATGCCTCTCTGTCAGGGCCCGAGGGCAAATGGACCGACCGAGAGCCAAGTGCAGGCTTGGCCTAGAGCCTAACCAGTTGACAAGAGGTCCAGACTGGAGCCCAGTGCTCTAATACAGAGAGCGCTCTCCTCATTCTACTCACACCATTAATCGTTCTAATGAAAGCCTTGTCAGAGATATGAAGGAACACTCCCAGCACAGATCAGTTTTCAGAAAAACAAGAATTTGGACCAATCGAGTCAAACTGAAATGTTTAATGTGTCCTTTAAACAGAGGTGGAAAAAGTACTGAAAAATTGTAATTAGGTAAAAGTATCTTTACTTTGCTTAAATTCAACTCAAGTAAAAGTAAAAGTACCCATCTAAAAATCTACTCGAGTAAAAGTAAAAAAGTACTTAATTTAAAATTTACTTTGAGTAAAAGTTACTACTTTCAATTACTTGATGTAATAAAAGGATTAGTCATAAATCCAGTCCAGCACTAGTTGTTTTTAATCAACTTTTAGCCGGTATAATGTGTAAACTTTGTTTAGACCACCCCATAAAACACGTTCAAATACAAGTGGCATAAGCTGCAGAACCAAACTCAAAGTGTCCAGGACACTCACATGTTAAAGACAACTGAGCGATTCCACAGTAACACTGTGTAACACTTTTATAGAAAATATAATTGACAAATTAACTGCATAATGTTTACAACCTGTCGAGAGGTATAATGTGCAATCTACCTCTTGCTCGGCACCAGGCGTCATCCAATGATTAAAATAGTGGGAACGCCGTGCCAATGCCCACGCAATTTCCTTTCGGTTCTGGATTGGTTTTTTTCCGCGTTTCATTTTTTACTCAGTAACGGGGGGGTTTTCCAATGTAGCGAAGTAAAATACTTGGGTCAAAATGTACTTGAGTAAAAGTAAAATTACCTATTTCAAGAACTACTTAAAAAATTACAAATTACTCACAAAAACTACTTTGTTACAGTAACGTGAGTAAATGTAATTCATGACTTTCAACCTCTGCCTTTAAAGAACCCATATTCTGCATTTTCTACAAATCTATGTGCTCCACTAAACATGTCTCTTAAGTAGTTTGCTGTAAACACCTCTCAGATCAGGCATTTTCACCTGCTTTTTACTCCTCTTTTTCAGTCCCTTTCAGAACAGGCTGTATCTCACTAGTATTCCTAAATGCAAATGAGTCACTGCTTGCCACACCCCTCACTCCAGAACTGGGTGTAGTGTAGACAGCACGGCGAGAGTTTACCTCACGTGAAAATAATCCACATGGTGCTGCTAACAGACCATCCATACAGCCGTACATGTTCAACACAACGCTTCACCGCTAGACTTCTTCACTGTGATTCCTACACCAGCGCTAGCAGTTCTACCTGGTGGGCGGAGCTTCTCAAATATGAGGGTGGACTTATTCAAATGTCCCCTACTGTGACGTAGAAGTAGGGGAGAAATCTAAACAGTTTGTTTAAGCACACGATTTCTCACACTCGTAAATCAATACTAACACAATTGACCAATTTTACCACACTTACAGTGTGTGTAGAGGCAGCACAGACCCAAATGGATGTCCAAAGAACAGAAAAAGGGAATTTTTCATAATATGGGACCTTTAACTTCAGCTTTAGCTCATTATTGTTGATATAAACATCATCAGAATAATCATCAATCCTTATGACATTACAACGTAATTGCCTATTTCTTGTTAAGAAAATAGGACTCATTAGATCTTTGGGAAATGTTTGAATGTTTGAAAGACCATACCTGGATTTCCCCTTCCATAATTCCCAAGAGCTTCAGAAGTTCATCTTTGGACAGATCCTTCAGGCCTAATTTATAATCATTATTCTTAGTAGATTTATCATCAGCTTCTGCAGTCAGATTTTCCACATCTTCCATCTGCTGAACTTTGCCCTTTACGCTCTTCTCAGTGGTCTGCAGTCTTCCCTCCACCTCCACAACTTCACTTATCTCATGGATTGCATGGGGAACAACCACAACTGCTTTAGATGAGCTGTCCACGCCATTGCTTTTGGACCTCATGTTGCCTGGGGTTTGGACAATGACAAATTAGGACTACTTTGGTATTCCTGTGCATTATACTCACATCACACCCACATAAAAACTAAATATATAACCATGAAAATGTGGATTTGAAAATAAGTTAACTGAGTTGGATACAAGAGGTGGATTATGTGATTTATTACAGAGTGAATGTGACAGAAAATAGTTTAATTATCTGCATTTCTTTCAACAAAAACTTCTCAGTCATAACCAATCTGCCTCAAGTGCGTAGCACTGGTCTCGTGTGGGTTGGAAAATCTCATATTGTCTCTGGCTACAAGTCTTTCTCAGCACATTTGATGTATTAACTGAATTAAGGAACATGACGCTGAAACAGAGACTTTGACTAACACTCAGGAATTGCATCATTCCATTCACTATTCAAAAGGGCTCCAGTGAAGTGCACTTTGACTCATACTTAGTGCTGAGCTCATTGGCTCAGACAAATCAAACAAAATTCTTCCTCATTGCTCTCTGAGGTTTATAGCTTTTCTCGGCTAGAAGTGGGTTACCCTCTTTGTTTGCAGAAGAGTAAAGTTCTTAGTGGGAGGCTGTGAACTGGGAACTGTTGCCAACTATGACATACAGCTTTCCTATTTTGTTAACTGCTTATAACAAAATAATAACAAAGGGAAGAGCATTGAATTAGGTGTGAACTAAAACATATGATTGTCATTGTGAACACAGCACAGTACACAGTGTATTTGACTGTATTTGACCCATCCGTGAAGGAACAATGGGCAGCTGAAGGGCAATTCCTGGTGATGGTTCCATGCTCACGGGTACCATCATGCTAGCACGATTTTATATTCATGGATTAAAAATATTAAAAGTGTCATCAGATCTAAATAGCACAAAAAATAATGAAAGTAGTACATAAAAGGGTTAACTCTGGATTGCTTTCAAACCAGTTGGCAATAAGGTGGACAGTATGTCTCTGTGGAAATGGTCTGGCATCTTTAGGTCATAATTAACTTGACAGTTTAGCACCCAACAACAACAACATGGTCAAAACCATGAGCATCAGCCACAAAAACTGCCAGTCCTATTCATTCTTGCACTGACCTATGATCCCTATATAGAACATGAAAAGAGCTATGCATGTAAAAATACAACTTCAGAGGAGGTGCTAAGTGACCTGTGGGAGTGTGAAGGAATGCTGTTGTAATTCTCTGCTGTCACTCTAATTTGCACACAGAGATATCTGTTTCTGTCTATTGTCCAGGGGAAACTGGCCAGACAGAGCTGAAAATACCACTGGTGTTTATACAAAAATGGGTGTATTAAATATCTGAAACAAACCACCAAGGTTAAGTCAACGAGTGGACTCACAAACCTATGTTTAAGGGCGCCATCATGCTATGGTCAAGAACTGCTGAAATGTCACTATAAAAGCACAGCTTCTCATGTTCATGTGCATTTCCAATTATAATGGAATCTTTTTCACAGCTTCCAGTCATCCATGACGGACTGAACATGCCTCTGCGCAGAACTACAGCAGACAGTATAAAACTTCATAGATGCAATCAATCATTTACAGTTTCTTGACCAGAATATGGTTTGAATTCAGTTGGCCACTCCTGAAACTGGACTACAGTTTCAAGAAAATGTCATACTTCTTCTTCTTATAGTACAGTAGAACCGTCAGAAACAACCTTGAATGAACCTTGCTATAAACCCCTACTGAGGCTCTTAAAAGATCTGCTGAGGCTCTTAAAAGATCTACATAATCTTGGAATATTGTTGAGTATTGTTGCATTGGAGAGAGAAATAGAAGTCTCACTGTTTCACCAAGTGAACACATGAATCCTATAATGCAATAGGAGTCAATAAAAGTATTAGTATATATGTTTGATGGGAGGGTCAAAGGCAAATCTGTTTTTCTAAGTTTGCATGACAAATTTTACAATTAATTTAATTATCCGCTAAAAACTGGGCATAAACTAATGTTAGTCTTGTTTAGGTTAGTTTTTCCTCTGTAAAATAGCACTGTATTCAAAAGGATAGGTGTATATATTTAACATTATATGTACCCAACGTATTCTATAAAGATTTCCGATTAAATCTATCACTTTGAATAATGTGGATCTTCATAGGAGAGATCTGTCTCTTTGTTTTCTTTAGGACATCTCTCAGCTTGGAGCTGGCATAATGCCTCATGCTCCTAAATTGGAATCTGAAGTCAGCCCTTGAAGATAACCGAAAGGCCCAACATACAGTATGAGTGCAGCTGTCCAAATTCCACATTCCTGTGCCACTACTCAAGAAATGAAAGATTTTTGTGGACTTGTCATGTGGTGACCTCAATGTATCTAAATAAGAGCTATAGACAATTGGCAATAACATGGTTCTGGCAAGTGCTAAAATATATGTCTGTATCAAAGGGATGTAGGATTTTTATTTCTGCTTCATAATTAACGCACTTCAATCTGATTAGATCACAGAGGAGACATTGCATATTTAAAATGAGATGGTGTATGGCCTTAACACATACTACCTTTTAGCAAGTAGGTGAATATGGATCCATTAATCAATTGAGATGCATTCTACTGCCATTAAATCAAAACTGAGTTTAATATTTTGAATGTTGTTTTTCAGCATTTTAAAATATACTTTCTGCTCTCTAACTCTTCTAAATTTTCTTTACTCAGTCAACCATTAAAAGTTTGGAGTGTGTCCACTTGGTATTACTGTATACAGCAATGTGCTTCTATTTATACCAGACATCTGTAACTCTTACGCTGACATGCACACCCCAAGCAGAATGACAGTATTCATACCAGGTTTCAACCTGTAGTATCCTTCTCTGCACTCATAAATAAATGCTTTCAGTGTAGGGCTGGAGACAGCAAAATACAAAACTATTTTACAAATATCACACATTTCTGTAAATCTGCATGAGCCTTAGACCTTAAGCTTATGGGTTAAAATTTACAGCCTCAACTTCAGCCTTACATTTGATTATTTTTATAAAACTCTAATATTCTTAACAATGTTAACTAACACTGCATGCCAAAGATTGAACCTGAGAGTCTCTGACACCATGCCAACCTGCTGCACTGCATTGCAACCCATCTTGCTTAAAGTCCTGAGAAAGCAGAATGGAGTATGTTACTGGTAAACCAAAACCATTCCATTTAGACTTCTCTGGTTGCGTGACATCATTCGATGGCACTTTGAAGGATGTTTAGAGGGGTGGGGTTAGAAAAAGAAGTTCAAGCTGTAATATTAATAGTTGCAGCAAATGACACCAGAGTGAAGCCAACAGAACAGATAGCCATCTCCATATGTGTCATGCTGAATGTTTTCTAGTTCTCTTCTCTAGTTCTCTGCAGAATTGTAATGGCCTATTAAGACGTCTAAAGAGTAGGTGTGCATCTACTTCTTAAACCTATAGAAATTGATCACCATTACGTGGAGGCATGAATAAAACATAAAATGATTTTGCAAAGTTTGGCTACTTTGGGACAAATTAAAAGATCAATTATTTAACGAACATCAACAATCCACAGGTTCTGAGTATTACAGCATTATGCATTATAGTTTCTTCCAAATGAGTTCTTATGTTCTAGTAAAATTTCCATTTTTCATAAGTGTTGGAAGAGTGTTCACTCATAGTGAACATCTGTGCCAAATTAGACAGACTAACCTAGTCTCTAATATTCACTTTGCACCTACTGGGATCCCTATTGTGTAATGTAATCGTCAAATTAATTATTAACTAGAAAAAACAAACACCCAATTGATGGCATTTATGACCAAATGCAACTGTCCAGCTTCTGAGTTTTTAAGTCTGTTTCCAGAGGTTATAATATGGTCTGTTCACTCTAAGAATGTAGGGGGAGTGAAGCATGGTGAGACACAAAAAAGATGACAAATTGCTGCTGTCTCAGTATCTCCCATTAGGGGGATAACAGACCTTATAACAGTTCAATCAATGTGAAAAAACTGTAACTTCCTTCGCTTTCTTGGCAGAGAGGTAGAGAACAAAGGTCACATTTCAGGCAGTGGAAGTGTCTGAAAAATTTGCAATAACTCACTGATAAATTGGTTTGATACACCAGAGAAGCACCATTACTAAATGCCTGTTATCTGAAGTCTTGAGCTGAAGCGTGTTTTTGTCCTATTCCATAAAGAGCACTGTTTTAGCAAGCAAACCATTCTGGTGATTACAGAGAATGCTTCTTTGTTTAGGACAGGTGTGGGATATCAGCTGAACTCATTTGTTGAAAAAGTGTGCAGTCACTGAACAATATGAGTTGACAGAATCTTTACAATCCTTATAAACCGCCTATTGAAAGAAAGTAGTTTTATTGTTCTTGTGCAGTAGTAACCATCTTCATATGAAACGTGTGTCAGTGACAACTGTTGCTGGGTAAGATCAGTCCATAGGGAGCTGGTATTGTATAGTCTTTGGCACCACATAGGCGCTGAGCTTAAGTATCAGCCCTCTACTTCAGCCCTCCTAAAGTGCCGCCCCCTTCTCTGGATACAGTGTCAAAGGGGTAACAGTTTTACAGTCAAGCCTGCAGATCGTAAATACATTGAATGTGATACAGCAACTGGTGTGAGCACCAAGGACAAGGCAAATCACAAATCTGGCAAGTTAACCACTATCAATATCTGGTAATCAGACATGTAGAAGTAAACTTTAAAGATGTATTATGAGTTCCATATGAGTAGTTCACACATTTTATGACTGATTTATTTTCTCTTTGGTAAAAGAAGGATTGAGCGTTTCTGAAATCTTTATTACTGTCACAACAGCCAAAACAGAGCAATGATCTCACTAGCTAACCATCCTTTTATCAGTTCTTTGTCTCACAAGACTCTTAGAGGTGATGTACAAGCTCAGTCATGCAGTGATAAAAGTGGGATAGCAGTAAGGGCACAATGATGTTTATTTCTAGTTTAAGCAATCACATTCACAGACTTTCTGAATGATTAAAGAATGTGTTCAAAAACAAAAATCTTGCAAAAATTTACAATACTGAGAGTAAAACATGACTGACACTCTCAAAAGGTACTTCAGCATGCAGCCAACTATTGCTACACAATAAAACCTAGTGAGGTAGTGGCACTGTTAGAATAAAGTAATAAATATGAAAAGACCACATCACACAAGGTATACTGCCTTAAATGTATTATTTTGAATCAAGTAAAATGAATATTCATGTTGACACACTTACCCACAATGGACTTTGAGCCTTTGATAGAGGTTTGGTCCTAGCTAAATGGGTTCCAGGTATCTTCTCATTTGTATTCCATTAGAACGATTACTATCATCGAAGAGTAAAACGCATTCACCACATTCCCCCTAGTCCACCAAGTCAGAACACAGCATTATGCAGAGAAGCAGGTGTCTTAACTGTCCCTCTCTGTCCTACTCTCTCCCCCTCTTTTGACTTTCAAGCCATGAGCTAAGCAAGAAAGCAGCAGCAGACAGGATAACAGACAGCCCTTATCAATGTCTGTAAAAGAGACTGTAAAGAAAGAGAGCAGAACGAAAGAGGGAAGCACACTAGTTGCTGAGAATGGGCAGAATGCAGAGGAGGAAGCACAATGGTCTCCTTTGAGGAAACCTTTATCCCAAACAACGGTGGATCTTCAGCTTAATAAAAGATGTAGATTTGTCAGGAGTCCCACACTGTGCACGCCCACTCTATGATTGTTCCCATGCAGTGAGAACTTGTAGGCTGTGCTAAGCTATATTTAACCCGTCCTCCCTCACTGTAGCCCTCAGCATGTGAGTGAGGCCGGGGGCAGGCTCTCGGACCTGACAGCTGAGCGTTTCCATCCTCACATGTGGGAATGTCCAGTTTCTCCCTGTAGTTCCAGTTTCTCATAAGCAGTTCAGGATCTCATCAGAGGCAAAGCACAGGCCTGTTAGAGTCTTTATAAACAGTTTTAATTCGGTATGATTTAATGCAGTCATTGCAGTATTTGGCGTTTTTCCTACACAGTTGCACTCTGTGTTCATATCTGCTTCACTGGAAAAAATAACAGTTACTCTGCTCCAGCAAAAAGCAGAAAGGGAATCCACTCCCTGCTGCTTTCCTGAGTTTTATCACCACACCCATAAAAAACAAGTTTCCCTAGTGTTTTAGGACAGGGTTAACACATTTCCCTTATGCCGTTTATTGCCTCTATCGCCCATCTAATTTTCTAAATTCTCACCAAACACTACCAGTGTTTATAAACATTTCTCATTATATCTTTTACCATCTTCAACATTTAATTTAATCTTAGCAGTTACTATTTTACTTATGCATCATTTTACTTTAACTTCATATGACCAATATATTTCATATTTTCATAGTTCACATGGACAATATGTGCCAAACATGAGGTAACAGATAACTTCCTTTCCTTGCTCAAAAGTGTCTTGATTTTAGGGGTGTAATGTTTCCGTTTAGCAAAGAGTATTTCCACATCCTTTTAGTTTTGGATATTCAGCATATGGAATTATAGATATTATGATTCATGTGAATTTATATGTTTAATTATGTGATTATAGTTTTGGACTGTGTGTTATGTGGGGTCATTAACAAGTGAAGCCAATCCTGGACATTTTAATTTATTTAAATATACTTAGACTTTTAATAATCCTATAATATCCATACACCACCACAAATTATATTATAAACATACCCCTCCCAAATTTCACTTGAATAAACATATTGCATGGCTTGCAGTGGGTTTTTTTTTTTTAATCTGACCTAAAGTCCGTGATTTATCAATCGCCTCCTCTAGTGGAAAGGCATGGTAATGTATAAATATAATGAGACGGCAGCGCGGTGGTGAGAGATCATGAGTTCGGTCCCCGAGTCTTTTAAATTAAATTTTAAATTATTTTAAAAAAAATTTTTTAATTCAAATTAATTTATTTATTTGCAACTGCCTTCAATTCTAAAAACTAGAAGTTTTAACTTGAAAATGCCCTCTTTCGGCTCGGTTGTGACATTGCAGTTTTGCAATTAAACTCAATTCAATGTACAGTGGCGCCTCGACTTAAGAGTTTAAACCCGTTCCGTGACGGAGCTCGTAACTCAAATTACTCGTATGTCAAATCAGTTTTCCCAATTGAAATGAATTGAAATGCCACACCGCATTTTTGTTACATGTTTTAAATAATGAAAATGTGCTTATAAACAACGAATATTGCAGACATCCCAAGTCTCCCGGAAGTTCCGGGAGTCTCCCGCATATTGATAGCGGCTCCCTGATGCCCGCAAATTGAATAAAATATCCCGGAAACTTCTTCTTCTTCCTCCTCTTTCGGCTTTTCCCTTTAGGGGTCGCCACAGCGAATCACCTGTCTCCATTTAGTCCTATCCTCTGCATCCTCTACCCTCACACCAACTAACTTCATGTCCTCTTTCACCACATCCATAAATCTCCTTTTTGGTCTTCCTCTCAGCCTCCTCCTGCCTGGTGGCTCCAACCTCAGCATCCTTCTACTTATGTACTCATTGTCTCTCCTCTGGACATGTCCAAACCATCTCAGTCTGGCCTCTCTGACTTTATCTCCAAATCATCTAGAGCAAGCAGACAAGAGCCCGCACGCGAGACGGTAGCGTGTGCATCTCGCACTTGAGAGAAGCGGAATGACGGAATGAGAGAGTGAGAGAGAACGTGCGTATGTGTGGATCAATGTTTGTCCTGACTTGTGATAACCAGTTTGGTTTCAAACCTAAACATGGCACTGATATATGTATTTTTGCTTTAAAGGAGATTTTAGATTTGTATAACAGGCATAATTCCACAATGTTTGTGTGTTTTATTGATGCTTCTAAAGCCTTTGATCGTGTAAATCATGAAAAACTATTTGGCAAGTTAAGCAATAGAGGAGTGCCTAAATTTCTAATAAGAATTTTGTTGGTATGCTCATCAGTTAATGCATGTGAAATGGGGTAATTCTGTGTCTGCTCCATTCAATGTATGTAATGGAGTTAGACAGGGAAGTATTTTGTCTCCTTTTTTCTTTAATGTTTATATGGATGATTTATCGAAGCTGCTAAACGGCTGTGGAACAGGGTGTATTGTTGGTAACACTGTCATCAACCACTTGATGTATGCAGATGATTTGGTGTTTTTTTGTCCATATAGTGCGGGCCTTAGTGCGGGAGTTATTGAGGGTCTGCACTCAATATGGCTAAGATAACTATATTAAATATAATGCAAAGAAAAGTAATATTATGATAATTAGGAGTAGGGAGGATCGGAAACTTTCATTTCCTGATTTTTCTTTATCTGGTGTTGTTCTTAATGTATGTAAGGAGGTGAAATACTTGGGGCACTGTATAACTGATGACTTATCTGATGACAGAGACATTTACAGACAGTGTTTAATTTAATATGTGCTCAGAGTCTGTTAAGATTGCACTTTTTAGGGCATTTTGTACCCCTATGTATACTGCCCATTTGTGGCAGTGTTATAGAAAGAGTAGCATGCAGAAACTTTATGTAGCATATAATGACGGATTGAGGTTGTTACTTAAGGTTCCACGAGGGAGCAGTGCAAGCCACATGTTTGTCTGTGCGGGTGTGCCAACTTGCTCTGCTGTGTTGCGTAATTTGAGGTACAGGTGTATGTGTAGGTTATCAGACTCTGCAAACAGTATAATTTTAACACTGACGAACCCGGCACTTAGTTCTGTCAGATTTTTTTTTCCAGTTTATGGAACCATTGGCGTTTTAGTCTGTATGTAAATGTGTGATGGTGTGGATTCTGTCTGTTTTTTAATTTGTTGTTTTATGTTGTTTATCTTGTTTATTGTATTGTCTGTGGTATTGGACCATGTGCGTCCTTAATAAAGATTTGATGATGATGATGATGATGATGACTGCGTTCGTGAAGCCCGTGCTAGACAAAGGGCATCCTGATTGGTTTACTTAGCAAAATAAGCCAATCAGATTTCAGCGCGGGCGTGTTAGGTTGGCCGGGGCGGGGGGACCTCCCTGAAATGAGTTTTTGCAGGTTGGGATGCCTGAATATTGTATAAAACACAAAACACATTGTATTGTATAAAACACAATACAATAGAATGTACTGCAACAAACTGGTTTTATTAAGTATAATGTACAGCGCTTGCCTTGGGGATCAGACGACCTAAACGCAGAAACGGAGTTTTCAAAAATCGCCACTTTGGCCGTAGTTTTCAAAAAACTCCGTTTTCACTGACCCAAAACGCCGTTTACGTGTGGACGAAAGACCAAAACACGTAGAAAAAACCTCCTTTTTCAGAAATACCCGTGTACGTCTGGACAAGGCCTTAGTGACGTCGTCGTCTTCTTCTTCTTCTTCGCTGTTTTAATGGCGGCCGGCATCTAACGTTAAGGTGCATTACCGCCACCTACTGTACTGGAATGTGGTCCTGAGTCTGCTACCTCCCAGACAAAATTATTATTATTTTTTCAACACACACTAATTAGATTCTATTAATTAAACCAGTTACTCTCAAATAATTTAATACACTTCCATTGTTATGACCATTTAGCAAGTATGTAATGCTAATTCCTACAGAACCTTGTTCCCTAGTTTCTTTCTTTAATATTTCTCTTTCTGTAATGTACTTTTGGCAGTGACATAGCATGTGCTCCACTGACTCCTCCTCCAGACAATGATCACATAAACCAGTTGGATGTTTCCCTATTAGGTGTTAGCCCTGTGTGTCCCATTCTCAATCGCTTTATCATTCCCTTTACACACCCTCCTAGTTCCTACTTTCTCCTGGATTCTATAATAATGTCTGCCCGTTACTTCCCTATCCCAGTTATATTGCCATTCCTGTATTATTTTATTTTTTACTATTACTTTTGCTTCAGATTTACTATACAGGACTCCCATAATCTTAGTGACGTCGTCGAACAGGGGAATCGTACAAGTACACAGCCTCTAGCCCCGCCCTCGAGTTTGACTGACAGCGGTGGTTCGCCACCTTCAGCCAATCAGTGTTCAAGAGGAAGTAAGACATACGGGCTGCCAGCACAAGACTCTCGCCGGGTGTGTTGAACGCGGAAAAATGACACATGCGTCTGCTTTAGTATTATCTCAGGCTCTGCTGTTGTCGGCGATATACCAGACATTCGCGGCGGAAGTTTCTTTATGGAATATAGACATTAGTTCGGTAAGTGTCACGAGAGGAATAAATGACGTTTGGCTGATTTATGAAACATTTTGCTGCTGACAGCTGTCGAAAGAGCGCACACGGAAGCGAATCGCGACTTTCTTTCTGCATATGTGTTTGACTGAACTCTGTACAACCCTCATTATTAGGAGTTTTGTCCAGCGTAAAGGTCCAAAGTTGTCATGCGTAACTACTTTTGGTAGAATTCCCGGATCTGAACTATCGTTTAAACTATCTTTTAAACTCATGTCCTATTTGAAACTTCTGAAATGGGCAACACAAAAGGATTTTTCGAGCGATTAATCTATTGACCACTTATGTCGATTATTCTAATAGATCAGTCGACTAGTTGATATAGTGGTTAACACCTTAATTGACGACGATGAAATATTGATCATCATGTCGATTGGCTGAATGTTGTTCGATTAATCGACTAATCGATTGGTAGTCAGTAAATTTATACTTAATCTATAACACTTTTTACCTATATCGATTGGTCGATTAATCTAATTGAGTAATTTTGCTTTTGAGATGTGTATTCACTGTTCCCTTACCTATGCTGATTACTATAAATCATTTTAAGGTTAAACGCTATAAGGAATACGAAAATAATTTTAGTATACCTTGTTTGCTTCTTAGAATGTGCATATCACTTTAAATAAACTTAACCAAATAAGCTAAATTACATGGAAAATACCAGTTTAATGCTGCAGTAAAAGGATTAATATTTTTTATTATAATTCCTGTTAATTTTGAAGATTTTCTTACTAATTTGTTGATGCATGAATACTATTTTAACAATATGTAGTTAAATGTGTAAATTTGTTACATTAGTTACAATTTTAGAAAAATCTAAGTTAAGCTTTGTTTTATCGTCCAGTCAGTTCCACACAGTGAGACATGCACAGTATTAACCATATACTGGTGTGAGAGCAAATCCTTGCTTTCTCATTTGCTAAGAGCTCTTGAGTTGTCTTTGTACGCGACACGTACCAAAAAAGAGTCTTGAGTCTTGGGTTGTCTTTCGTCGTCTTTTGTTTACTACAATTCAAGGTTTTACAGACAAGAAATGAATCCCTAAGACTACAAAGATACTTTACGTGGCGTTACGTGACGGTCAAAAAACTGTAGCGCTCCGGAGCTCTTAGCTCCTTCACATTCAATGTGAAACTAAAGCCTTTACGTTCTTACATCATACGTAACTTCAGGTTACGACACGTAAGGCGCGTATTACTTCTATTGTTACATAGTAGTACATTTAACATGCATATGTATTGATAAAATTCTATTACGTAGCACTGTACATGGAAAGTTATGGAAGATTCCAGAAACATCTACTTTCTACTGTAAACAACTATAAAACATTAAATCTAAATATTCACACAAAATGGCTCTAACATCCCGGCCCCTAATTGACTAGGCATTAGCATATCAATTACCAACTTAAATTCAGAGCCATTAGCATTTTTAGCATTTTTATCTAGGTCAGTTCTTTTCCTGGTGTTGTGTCCAACAGGACGAGCTTGGTGATGGGTCTTCGTACAGTGCTTGACTTTACTCGGACCTCGGCGCTGCGAACTACACCTCTTGAGTCTGGCATGACTTTGGTGATTCTTCCCAATGGCCAGGATCTTCTTGGGAGAGCCGGATCGAACACAACGACTACGTCTCCTACCTCGAAGTTTCTTTTCAGCCCACGCCATTTTTGCCGTTCTTGCAGAAGTGGTAGATACTCTCGGGTCCATCTTCTCCAGAATAAATCTGTCATGTACTGGACTTGTCTCTAGCGTTGTATGGCGTAGATATCGTCTTCTTTAAACAAGCCGGGTGGCAGGATAGGCTTTTTGTTTTGTTCAATTATGTGATTCGGCGTCAGTGGCTCAAGGTCGTTGGGGTCATCTGAGCACATAGTTAGGGATCTTCCGTTGACGATTTTCTCTACTTCATTCAACAAAGTTCTTAGTCCGTCGTCATCTAACACTTGTTGCCGTATGACGGAGTTCATCACCTTCTTTACTGTTCGAATCTGTCGCTCTCACACTCCACCTTGATGAGACGCGCCGGGTGGGTTGAAGATCCACTGAACTCCTTTCTGTAGCATGTCCTCGTTGATACGGGACTGGTTCCAGTCCTTTAACATCTTCCGTAGCTCCTTCTCTGCAGCGACCAGGTTTGTACCGTTGTCTGAGCGGATGATCTGAACTGATGATCCCTTTCCACTTTGGAAGCGGCGCAGTGCGTTAATACAAGAGTCTGTGTCAAGAGATTTGGCAAAGTCTAGGTGGACTGCTCTGGTTGTCAGGCACGTGAAGAGCACTCCGTAATGTTTTGCTTTGGCTCTTCCTACTTTCTCATTTAGTTCTCCATCTGGCCACCACAAGAAGCGCAGTAAGTCTGTATCCTCTTCTGGCACTCGCATTTGATAGAACATGGATTCTATATCTGCCATAAGAGCTATAGGCTCTTGCCTAAACCTCAGCAAGAAGAGTGTTTGTGAGATCAGGTCCCTGTAGTAATTGTTTGTTCAATGACGTTCCTTGGTACGCTGCTGCACAGTCGAACACAACCCTTAGCTTTTTCTTTTTTGGATGGTACACCCCATGATGTGGGATAAACCATACCCTGCCATCGCTACGGCTCAATTGTTCTTCTGGGACCTTTACAGCATAACCTTTCTTTAGAATGTTGTCCATGAATTTTTTGTAATCTTGGTAGAAGTCTGCATTTTTAACTGACTTTCTCTTTAAAGAACCAAGTCTTTGCTCAGCTGCTCCTCGATTGCACGGCATCTTGACGTCATCACTTTTCATGGCCGTCTTTGAGGTGTGCTGATGTTGACACAATTTGCAGGAATTGCTTGTCTTGTTGTGAAGGCTCTTGTTTGTCGTCACATCGACGTTCCGGGAAGTCGATCTCGTAATATTTTGCTAGCATCTCCCTGATGTCACACTCAGAGATAAAATTGACAAAAAAGTTCAGTTCGTTAGCATTATTCAACTCCTGATCTTTGTATCCGCTAAGTGGCCCATAGACTGCCCAACCCAGTACGGTTTTCACAGCATATGGCCCATCGTTCTGACTATTAATCACTTCCCATGGTTCTATGGCTTTACAGTTAGTACCAATGAGTAGGCCAATGTCTAACTCTAGAACTGTTTCTGGGATTGGTACCTGATTCAGATAAGGCCATTTATTTAAGTCCCTTTTCTGTGGTATGTTAGCCTTCGTTACGGGTATGTCTGGTTGTGTATACACATCTGGCAAGCTAATGTACTCTTGTTCATCTAAGCCACACGCCATCAAGCCCCTTATAGAGTAACAACCCACTTTTTGCTCTTGTGCCATGGTGCGAAGAACAAACTCTTTCCTTTTGCCTCGAATGCCCAGCCTTTTGGCTAAATCCTCACTACAGAAAGTCGCAGTGCTCCCTGTGTCTAAGAAGGCATAGGTTTCAATTTCCCTCATCTCATTCTTATGTTTTACTTTGACAGGTACTCTGGGAAGTATTACTTTGTTCCCGGCCCCATTATGTTCTTCTCCTTCGGACCCTGCCGCTAGGAATGCATTTGCTACTACTGCCTTGCTCTTTACATTATCACCTATGGAGGTGGCATTGTCCTTGTTATTTTCTGTCTTTGCTGCATGTTCTGTGTGGAGGATATATGGATGTCTGAATAAACAGTCTTTGCACGTGGCTTTGTTAGTACAGTCTTTGGCAAGATGTCCGTTAGCAAGGCACCCAAAGCAGAGCCCACATGTTTTCAGAAATTCAGTTCTTTCTTTCCAAGACAGTTCCTTAATTTTGCGACACATGTTTAAAGCTTGACCCTTTTTACAATACAAGCAGGGGCTTCGAAAAGCGTTAGATGGCTTATCGTCTGTAACTATGGGTTTCTTATCTAATTGACCCTTTATGACGCATTTATCTGCATCTGACGTGCTCACTGCAAAGTTACTTCTTTTGAGTTCACCTTTTCTGAGGCCAATTTTCCTTGCGCTTTCTTGTCTACCTGAGATAGGGTCTTGAATATTACCAAACACTGGCTCGTTAAGTGCTTTAGCTTGTAGACGGATAAAGTCCGCCAGGTCGGAGAATTTGACTTGTCTTTGTTTCTTGTCCTGAATACGCTGGACTGACTGTCTCCACATCTCTCTCATCTTGTATGGAAGTTTGTACATAATGCACTGCATGAAGGTTGTGGTGTTCAGTTCCGTGGCGTAGTTCATGTCGTCCACAGCATTGCAACACCCAGTCAGGAACAAGGCAAAGTCATCTAATCCTACTTTATCTTCTGATTTTATTTTTGGCCACTCTTTCGCCTTTTCTATGTAGGCACTACTTATTTTTTGTCTATCGCCATATTGACGTTCAAGCAGTTTTCTAGCTTGTTCATACGCCTAGTCTGGGGGCATGTTCTCACAGCTGCTAACGAGTTCTTGAGGCTTACCTCTTGTATACTGTTGTAGGTAGTACAATAGGTCTTGTTGATCGTTAGTTTTACTCTCTATGACGTGTTCAAATGCTTTTATGAAAGATCTGTACCTAAGGGGGTCTCCTGTAAACACGAAGATTTCTCTACGAGGCAGTTGAGTCAGACTTTGTTGTTTGATGAGCATCTCAGTGGTGTTGTTCTGACGCTCAGCCATCTTGTTCTGACGCTCGACTACTTCAGTCTGTTGTTGCAGTATGTGATACAGGTCTTTAGTGGAATCTGGCTGTTGAATTTCCCTTGCGGGCAAACTAGACTGTCCGCTTACAGTTGGCTTCAAACTGAATTTGTTAGGTTCAAAACTAGATTGTATGTCTAAGGGATTTGCAATTGGCTTCGAACTGATTTCGGGCAACTTGTTGAGTTCAGCACGCTCGCTGTTATCAATTTGTTCTTTCTTTATGCTAGCTAAAGGTTTTGGTTTGATTCTAGACGGTTCTGAGGAGTCGTCTGACGACTCATGTTCGCCCTCACACCCTCTATAGACCTTTAATCTAGCCTTTGTCTCGGCAATCTCGGCTTGCATTTGCAATTGCTTCCTTCTTGCTCTCAAGCGAGCCTCCTGCTGTTCCCTTTCTGCCTTCAAATGAGCTTCTTCTGCCTTCATACGAGCTTCTTCTGCCTTCATACGAGCTTCTTCTCGTTCACCTTGTGCCTTCAACCAAGCTTCTTCCTGTTCTAATTCTACTTCCTCCTGAATAATCGCTGCTTTAGCTAACATTGCTTCGTGTTCTGCTTGAAGCCTCATTCTAACCGAGCTAATACTAGATGTACGACTTGCACGACTGCTTGTTCTGCTTGAGTGGCTTTTATAACTTTTATGACTTTTAACAGAACTGACATTAGAAACGCTATCTGAAGGGCCAGCTTCTTCTTCTTCTTCTTGAGATCCTCTTCTTTTGTGGACAATCCATTCTTCCGCACTTTGTATGAACAACTTTAATCCTGTCTGCCTGCCCTCAAATATTTCTCGATCTTCCTGTATCTCATCTTCATCATCCAACAGCTTCCACAACTCTTCAGTAACGTGTATGTATTCATCTAAGTGTCTTTTGAACTTTGGTAAAGCTTTCTCTACAATGTCAATATTGTGTTCATCTTGCATCAATTCTTCTAGATTGTCTTTCTCTCTTTTTAGATATGACAGCTTCCCCCTGCGGCTATTCTTTAACTTTTTCTCATTCGGTGCCTCTTCTTCGGTCTCTGGCGCCCTCTTCTGGTCTATAAGCGCATCCACCGTCTCTGCCTCCATTTTACAGACGCGATTCTCAACACACTGCCCGTGACGTTTCTCTAACGTTACACAGCACTCTTTCAACTAATTCATTGCATGTGAAAAGAGTTTCTTAATGTGCGGAATCGTTTCTTTTAAGCCTTAAATTGCTTACTAAACTGGAAGCTCAGTGAACATTTACTTTCGCTTTCTTCGGGTCTGCTTCTTGGCGAGCTAGACAGTTTGTCAGGCTGACTAGTAAGAGAAGAGAACTTTCGGACTTCTTTGGACCTCGATTCTTCGGATCCTCTTTGGACCTCCTTTTCGGACCTTTTCCTCAGACTTCCTTTTCGGACCTCTTCGGGGGAAAGCTTGGCGCCGCGCTGTCGCAGGATTCCTCCGTAAGTTTTCTTTCTTGTACTTCGCTGGTGGTTCCGTTTCCGATGATGGCAAGATTACCTCGGGCAGTTTTGACTTGAGCAGTTTTTTATTAGCTAGTTTTTTGACTTACTGTGAGAGCAAATCCTTGCTTTCTCATTTGCTAAGAGCTCTTGAGTTGTCTTTGTACGCGACACGTACCAAAAAAGAGTCTTGAGTCTTGGGTTGTCTTTCGTCGTCTTTTGTTTACTACAATTCAAGGTTTTACAGACAAGAAATGAATCCCTAAGACTACAAAGATACTTTACGTGGCGTTACGTGACGGTCAAAAAAGCTCTTAGCTCCTTCACATTCAATGTGAAACTAAAGCTTTTACGTTCTTACATCATACGTAACTTCAGGTTACGACACGTAAGGCGCGTATTACTTCTATTGTTACATAGTAGTACATTTAACATGCATATGTATTGATAAAATTCTATTACGTAGCACTGTACATGGAAAGTTATGGAAGATTCCAGAAACATCTACTTTCTACTGTAAACAACTACAAAACATTAAATCTAAATATTCACACAAAATGGCTCTAACAACTGCTATGGATCACTAATTGGTGTTGACTGATACCCGGAATGCCATGATATCACTGGATCAGTGCCTTCCTGTTCTGTGCTAACACACCTGATTTTGCTTGAGATGGAACTGACAGGATGCTAGTAAACTGAAACAGGTCTCCACCCTGTGCTAGAGCCTATGTACTTACCTGAGTCATACTAAAATATCCAGAAAGTCAGGGATCACCAGCTTTTGTAACTCTCTGGGGGATGAGATCCTGAACCCTTTTACTTTGTGGGTTTTTTGTCTCTCATGACGTGTGTGTATAAACGTTGGCCTCCGTGAATAAGAACAGGTACATAAACTAGTTAAAACACAATAACGTAATATATCATAACAAACCTGCCACAATTTTGTGATCTCCGCATTTCTGTGTTGGGTTATAAATTCAGACTACTCTTCACACAACAGAAATGCATTTTGCAAACACTGCAGACTAAAAAACAGTAACTGATGTGGGGGTTTTTTTGTATGCTTGCAGGAAAAGGATGCTATTTTTCGCAAAACCTTGTATGCCAACACCACAATTTTCATGAAATGTGAGTACTTGTTTTTCATTGGTGACTTTTTATCATCGGTAAAAAACTTATTTGGATCCGCAAAACTGGCGATTATTCAGATCACTCTGAGGGCTATAGAATATGTTGTTTTGCAAAACTAATTTGTGTATTTTGAATATACAAAAATTATAATTTTTGTCTTTGTTCATCTTTCATTTTGTACAGTTAATGGAAATAAAAAGGCATGCGAGGAGAGAAAATTGGCTTTCAATGTTAGTTGGTACCTTCGCTCTTCCGTCTGCTACAATGAAATATTCAACACTCCTGTAAGTAGCCAACATGGAAACCACATACTTCAACCTGTTTTGCTGGTACTGTTTGTTGCAATTCGCTATCGGCCACATTTCTGTTCATGCAAGTTATATTACTGTGCTTGATAGTAGAGCCTGACCAATATTTTTAAGATTTTCATATTTGTTGACATTTTTCCCATTTGCTTTTTATGTGTACTTATGAGTACTCACCTAGATGGTATACATGACATAATACAGCTTAATGTTAAACTTATTTCATCGTTCTAAATAGTTTTTTGATCAGGACTGGAGTTGCATTGTTGTTCTTTTGGTGGAACATCACTGAATTTCTTAATGATAAATAATTATCATTTACAGATTGTTGTAAACACATACCTTTTATTTGCCATTTGTTGTTATTGGCTGATAATATTCGTGTGGCAAATACATCAATCATGCTCTATCAAAACACTAATCAGACTCTGTCAAATAATCCAAAGCACAAAAAAGAATTCTATTCTAAATCATTCACACACAATAATTTGAAAAGCTTTGAAAATTATTTGCATTTTATTGTGACTGTAAATAGTTGACCTGTATTGTGCAAGTGTCCAAAAATTGACAGCTACTTGGCAAAGGAATGCACACAAAGCTAACATCTCACATCTGTTTGAAGTGGGGCTGGTTTATATATGTGATGGACTTTTCGTGATTTATTCTTTTTGTCAGTTGATAGATGAAATCCATAAAAAGTAAAACCTATTGACATATTTACGTGTTGTATCTTTGATAACAGATTGCTATGAATTGTGGAAAAGTACAAGTAAAAGAAACCTGTTCCAAAATGTGATGTAAAACCATTTGATGTAAAGTCTCTCATTTTCTGTCCTTAGGACAATAAGGCACTGGTCATGTCTGAGATTAATACGGAGACGGAGGACAACAGGAGTAGGTTTTACAGTAGGGGCTACATCTACTTCAACAGCTGCTCAGATCTCTTCACACCTAAGGTTTGGGATCAGTAAATTTGATGTATATTTTTAAAGTTTTTTTTTTCTTCTGTGCATTCAAGTCTTGAAGGCAAATCAGAAATCTGAACAAGAATATTGCTTACATCCCCTTTAAAGCGCGGGATAGTTTTGGAAAGATCAGCTTTGCTCAGTCATATGTGCTCGAGGACATTTGGGAATGCATTTATATAAGTGTATGTAGCAGAACTAGTAAAACACAGAAAAGTATCACGTATGTAACCAATTAAATCAAGATTTCTTGGTTCTTTCAGGCTTATTATAAGGAATTTCAGCCTTATTTGCCTGTCAGCGCTCAGCAAGTAAGTTAACTAAGTATTCATGCAGTAAACAAGTTTCCCAGATTTGACAAATTATTTTGCTGAATTGACATAGCTACAACTCTAAATTAGTTGCAAACATAGTTTTTTAAGGTCATTAGACCTTTCTGATATATACACTGAAAAAGAAATAAATTCTGATGTATTCATATAACTCTGTTGTTCATCGGACGAAAAGGCTGCAAACCAAACTAGACAACTGTTGGGCTATAAACCAGTAAGATTCCTCTCTCTTTCTTTCTCCCACACTTGTGTGTATTTTGTCAAAACTTTGTGTGTATTTTTGCATGTAGCCTTGTTTTGGTCACTGTCTGAATTACAAACCGTTAAGTGAAATAAGTTTGTCACAATAGTTATAAAAGCTAATGTAAAAAAAAGATTGGGAATTTTTAAAAATGTTTTCATAAACTGAAATGTTTTGGCATTAATTATTATTCATTTCAGTGAATAAATTTTCCTTCCCGACGCTGAAGAAATGTTTTTTTTTGTGTATGTTATGACTTACTCAGGACGTTAGTGCTGTTGCCAAGTCATGGTCAGAAAGTCCCTACATGTTTATTGTGAGGGTGCAAACAGAAAAATTCGATGCCAGCAGAGGGCGCCGCGAGACAGAGGAGGAGAAAGCGGCAGCTGATGACTCCAAGAACCAACTTTCAATTATAAGTAATGGAAACATACAAGCTTTGCTTCTCCACGTCTTTTAAAGCATGCTTACTGTATTTTAAATGGATAAAGGGAATATTGATGTTAAAACAGCAGTCGGGCAGTTGATAGTATAACAGTTAGGAGTTCACCCGGGTTCGGAAGGTCGCTGGTTGGAATCCCAGACTGATAAAGGTACCACTGAGGTACTCGTGAGCACTGCTCTCCGCGCTTCCCATGGCAGCTGCCCACTGCTCCTTCATGGATGGGTCAAATGCAGAGGTGACATTTTGTTGTGGTGCACTGTGTGCATCCCAGGGCAGTTGATGGCGTAACCGTAGGGTGTTCAGAAGGTCACAGGTTTGAGTCCAGGGCTGGTAAAGTTACCACTGAGGTACTCATCCCCAAACACTACTCCCCGGGCGCTGCCCTTATTAACTGCCCACTGCTCCTTCACGGATGGGTTAAATGCAGAGGTCACATTTCGTTGTGGTGCACTGTGTGCTGTGCTGTGTTCACAATGACAAATAATCACTCACTTTCACTGTGCTGTGCTGCGTTTACAATGACAAGATTGAGTGATTATTTGTCATTGTGAAACTGGGTTTGTGTGGTTGCTTTTGCAGTGACTGTAGAAATGAAGGGTCCTCGCGAATATACTTCACCTGCCGACTGGCCTCTAATGAAGGTGAGTGTTGTCTGCATGAGGTTGGCTGAACAATTTGAGATGATCAGAAGTTCACTCATGTTATACTCATTTCTGATATCGTATTAATATGCGTCAGGCTGGTGTTAAAAGGTCTATCTGTACAGTCACTGCTAAAATCAATGTTTCTTGCAGTTTTACATGGTCATGTGCATCGTATATGTGCTGTTTGGGGCACTGTGGCTGGTTTGGCTGGCCTGCTATTGGCGTGATTTGCTCAGGATTCAGTTCTGGATCGGGGCTGTTATCATCCTGGGCATGCTGGAAAAGGCCGTCTTCTACTCAGAGTACCAGAGCATCAGATATCACGGAGAATACGGTTAGTGTTCGGACTTGCTTTAGTGTTTATTGGGTTAATATTAATCAGGGTCAGAAATTCACAGACCTCAAATGGATCAAATGTAAACCAATTTATGTGTGTAACACAATCGATTAAAATTAAACTTGTAGTTTACTGTCTTGCCCTCCTTCATTTTCAGAGAAAAGTGCTGTTATCTTTGCGGAGCTGCTGTCTGCCCTGAAACGAACTCTAGCTCGAATACTAGTGCTCATAGTCAGTCTGGGCTACGGCATCGTCAAGTGAGTTCAATATAATTGAGGAGCTTTTAAAATTACTCACAGAACCGTACATGGCAACGTTTTAATAATTTACTTCAGTTTACACGTCTCAATCTTGTAAGAATTTTGCTTTTTCATGCTGCTTTTTGTCACTGTAATTTATCATTTTAGCCCAGGGATAACACTATAAGGCAGAAAGCAGCTTTTGATGTGTAGAAAAACGTCCATTAAAACAAAACTGGTATTGTGGCTGTTTTTAATGTCATTTCTGTTGCAGGCCTAGGTTAGGGACCACAGTACCCAGACTGGCGATGGTAGGAGTCATTTATCTGATCTTCTCTTCTGTGGAGGGTGTTCTCAGGGTAACAGGGGTGAGCATTCTTAATCTCTTCACTTTAGTACATCTTCACTTCAGGGTTCATACAGGTGATTGAAACTTTTAGAAAATGTGCTTGAAACTGTATTTTCCTCATTAATTGTTACCTAGCTGAGAGTAATGACTTCTGGATTATGTAAGCTGTAAAGTGAAGATGATTCCACATGATGTTTTAGAAGGCTCATAAAAACAAAGAAAAACTTCCTTCGGTTGGTCACTACCTAATGCCAATTTCTGGTAGCTTGTGCTTGTTTCTGTTGCTGTAAATTAAAGGGGTAGAGAAAGTTAGTGTTAGAGTTTTCATCCCAAAGACATTAATGTCCCTTCAGAAATCTGATTGGCTCCCTATTTCATCTGATGTAGTGCAATAAAATGTATAGTACATACACTACCGCTCAAAAAGTTTGGGATCACTTGGAAATTTTCTTGTTTTCCATGGAAACACACATGAAATAAGTCTGAATAGGAAATATAGCAAATGAGCTGGATGTGCAGACATTGTCAGAGTTAGAAATAATGATTTTAATGGAAATGATGAACGTGTTCTTCAAACTTTGCTTTCATTAAAAAACACATTTTGCAGCAATTACAGCCTGGCAGACCTTAGGCATTTTAGCTGTCAATTTTTCAAGGTAATCTGATGCTTCCTGGAGCATCTCTCACACATCCCAAACTTTTGAGCAGTAGTGTATGCACCTACAAATCTAATTAACCACAGCTAAGTGTTAGATGATCTTGAAAATGTAGCATGAAAGTGCTTATTTTGAGTTTGGAAAAGGTGACCCCTGTTATTGCAATATGATGTGTACGTTCTTTATTAAGGTACTAATTGATTTATGTTTTATATTTTTGTGCAGGGTTTGTATGGTACGGTGGCCCTGGTTGCCAACATCACTCTCTCCCTTACTGATTCCTGTGTCATGTGGTGGATATCCTTTTGACAAGACAACAGCTTTTCCTAACCCATTTACTTATCTAAGCCTTGCATCAGTATGTGCATAGTAGTTTCAAGCTTGTCTGAGTGTTTGCTTATCTGTTTAAGATTAAATGCGTGAATAAGCCTTATTGATTTTTGTTGTGCTGATTACATGCTTTTCCTATCGATAACTGGCCATGAGGCGTGTGGATTAAGGGTTTTCTTTCCGAAGGCGACACCAGAGTCAATTTATACTTTTCTACCTTATTTTATACCTTTATATCTACTTTTACACCCCTACATACACCTTAATATTTTGAGGAGTTGCAAGTTAACCTACACAGTAATCTTTTCAGTTGCTCCTTCACAGCCATTGCTGTATGCTGGTACAAATCAAGTATATAATCAAGTGTCCAATTCATGTCCTTTCACATTCACTGCTTAGTTTTAGACTTCAGACAGTTCAGATTGATTCATGTTGTCGTATTTAGGTTGTCTCTAGCTACTTTTACATTTTTTTGAGTTGCTTTTGCATTTCATCAAGTTTATTATTTCCCAGATTATCCTGCCTTGTCCGTCTGGCAATTTATAACATTTAAGTACAAGAGTTTCTAAGAAACAGTTTTTTTTTTGTTTGTTCAATATTCTGTCCACTCATTCAATACTTCATCTCTCCTTAACTGAGCAACTGCACGTCTTTATCAGCCTCTCTCAAACCATTCGACTCCTGAAGCTACGGCGAAATGTGGTGAAACTCTCATTATACCAGCACTTTACCAACACTCTCATCTTCTCTGTTATTGGTAAGGCCAAGTTGGATTTCTTTGCAAACATGTAATAAGGCTCACATGCATATCCATTTGTGCTTGTAAATATGTTTGATTCGCTACTAATATTCTATTGCTTTATCCAAATAGCATCTATTGTGTTCATCATATGGACAACTAAACAGCTCAAGCTTCAAGAGTGTCAGTCGGTGAGTGGATGTTGTCATGAGTGTGATATAAGCAATAGTTCTTTGAAAGCTCTGGGACTGAGAGCATGTCCTGTTTCTGTTTTGTCAGGGTTGGAAAGACCTGTGGGTGGATGATGCCTTTTGGCGGCTGCTTTTCTCCACCATCCTGCTGGTCATCATGGTGCTGCTGCGGCCTTCCGTCAATAGTCAAAGGTTGGGTGAATTGAGATATGTGTGTGTGATCAGATGTTTTCCTGTGTACCAAATTAATTTTCCTGTTTCAGATTTTCTCATTCTCCACTCATTGATGAGGATGAGGATGATGAAGAAGATGAGGCAAAGGAGCCTATGCTTAATGAAGCTTTTGGTAAGATGAGGTCTTAACTCTTTGTATGTAGCAATACCTACTATAATTTTAGTATGTATTGCACATCTGTCCATTCATATACAGTACGGAATATTATTTATATAAAGTGTTGTTTATATGTGTGACTAATTGTACCATCACTGCTTTCAGAGGGTATGAAAATGAGAGGAACAAAATCTGAAATGAGTTCTAGTCAGAAACACCATGGCAAAGAAGTAAGAAAGATGGCACATTTGATTTCCATATTACATGTACATTTGCAAAAATTCTCATCGGCTTTGTGAGCCACCCATCAGTAAAACAGTACAATGTGAGAATATCAGTACGTTTTGGAATTATATAGAGTGAGCAAGTTAATTTATTTTTCACTTTTAAAAAACGAGGGAAAAGGAATTCACAGAAGCATGGCTTGGTGCATAATTTATAATTATAATTTATGTTTGATTAAAGGAAAAGTGAGCTACAGTACTTGTCTCATTAGCATGAATGTACCTGAAAGACATTGTTCATTTAAATCCCAACAGAGCTCCCAAGATGAGGATTTGAAATGGGTTGAAGAGAACATCCCTACAACTGTAGTCGATGTGTGAGTATGCAACCATCATGAGGACTTTAGCAGCCTGTGAAAATGCTGTCTAACCTCTCTCACCAAAATAAGTGCTGGCAAGCACAGAACTTAAATACCCAGTGGATATGGAGCTGTTCAGCCTGTATGTTCAGATGCCTTTCAGGTCAAGAAAAAGTAACAAAAACAATTGTTTCAGAAATCACCTGATGACAAAATGACAGAAACTTGTTTATTTTCAGGTTTTACTGTTTGCATATGTTTTGCATTAAGTCTATTTTTATCTTGATTTTTAAATATGGTTGTTATGCATTTTTTTCCTTGAAGTTCTGTCTTGTATAATATGTGTCTATTCCTGTGTCTCAATTTCCTGTTTCCACAGAGCTTTGCCTGTAGTGTTAGATGAGGAGGAGGTAAAATTACATTTTTTACTCTTTTGCCTCATGACTACAGTCACATTTGTATCCATTGTAAGTTTAGTATCAGCTGTCTCATGTCTCGCTCTTTTCTTTATTTGCCTCTTTCTCTTAATAGGAACTTCTTACAACGCAGATGGAGAGATCTAAAATGGAGTAGACTAAGGAAAAAAAGAGGCACAGCCAGCATTTCACAGGCCAACCGAAGATTTATAAAATGATGCAAAAAGTCATTTAATTAAACCCTGATTGGGAAGTTTTGGCCTGTAACAAACTGTGAAAATGAGTCCTGGGCTCTGTGTAAAACAATTTGATGCTCTTTCTCCTATTATTTTTTTACTGCAGGGAAGTATCAAGATTGTAATAGTGCAGCACAACTGCTGCATTTCCTTAAACATAAGAGAATGCCACGAATGAACATAATTGTTTAATTTTACATCATACAGGACTGTTTATGTAGGGGGTTCATTATTTTTGTATAAACTCGGTTACAGTTTGCGTTTGATTGTGTGTATGTAATAACAGGGTTGTTTGGTTTTGTATATAAAGTTTCCTTTTTAAAGGTGATAATTCATATATAAAAGCTGCGGTAAAGGTATTTTTGTGTATATTATGAATTTCTGCCTTGTTATTTGTGTTATGTAAAGGTGTGGCTAGATTATAAGTTATTTTGTTTTAGGGTGGTACGTTCGTGTATTATTTTCACAATCTAAAATTTTATTATGACTACAGATGGTCATTTTTTTCTGCTCCAAACCCTACTGCCACCCCAATTTTCAGTTTGATCGATTTTCTTTCAATATTACATGAGCTATTTAAATAAATAGGTTACCTTTACTGAAAGGTACAAGTAAGGTACTCATGAGCAAGGTCCTGTGGGGTGGGTGGGACCAACCCTGGACATAATCTAACCTTCCAAAATTCTGAAACTTTACTACAATTCAGAAAATTATGACTTCACTAATAGTTTATTTAATCTTTTCTGTCAAACAGTAAACATTTGCCTTAATGTGAATATTTTAATTATTATATAAACATATACATAATTTCGTTAAGACGATGCTAAAGCGACATATTGTAGAGCCCTAATAAACCGATTTACAAATATCACAAAAAGACGAGGACGATGAAAATGAATAAAATCACATTTTCTTCTTCTTTTCACATTAACATTCTGATCGGCCATTTGGCCTCTATTTACCGCCACGTGTTTTTGTTTGTCAATTTTACGCTTATTTCTTTTTCCACCTTCCGTTTGTTCTGCGCGTGTTTTTTGTGCGCCGCGGCATCACGCGCGATAGACGTAAAACGGCGTGAAATTCGACTCTCGTGCCGCAGATCACGTGCGTGTCACGCGGTGTGAAGCGTCCAGGAAGCTCGCGCTGAGGGAAGACAGTCGAGCTAGTCAGCTAGCGAGCTAACAAGCTGTCAAAGCGCCGACCCGGAAGTTTAGCGGCGAGTTTGTTTTCAGTCGTCCGCGAAATCGTTTGGTTAAAGCAGGACTTTTTGGAAGGTCGACCCCGCGTGAAAATATGGGATGAAACGACACATTTAAGCCAGTCTCGTGAGTGGACATACGCTAGCGGTTAGCTTGTGGACACTATGGCAGGAAGACACCTTGTTAGCTAACGCTAGTCTGTCAGTTTACTGCCTGTTTCCATCAATCGACTCATTTTCTGCTCCGGTTGGCGTGGGTTAAAAAGGGGAGGATGGACTGCCCGAATTAGCCGTTTTAAAAGGAAGTTCGGTTGTGTAATGTGCGCAAATCGACAACGGCTAACTAGCTAAGGGCTCTGCTTTAGCCTGGTGGCTAGGTGTTTGTTTTGGTTTCCTAATCGCGACAGTCAGTGTAAGTTTGAAGAGACCGTTTAGTTTACATGTAAAGTCTGTTTAAAGTGGTTTCTAGTAGTTATCCTCACTGCCACAATGCACGACGCTTACGAGCCCGTCCCCATTCTGGAGAAACTGCCCCTCCAAATCGACTGTCTGGCGGCCTGGGGTAAGATCCTGCTACATTTACATGGACATTTGCAGACTTTGTCTCACAGTTATTAATAAGGGGGCATTTTCTTCATATTGTAAAGTCAGTCTTAAATCAACAACTCTAAATCAAGTCTTTGTCAGGGAAGAAAGCAAAATGTTCCCCAAAGTGCATTTTCACCACAAAATAAGTTTGTGGTGAACTACCCGTAATACAGAGCATTCAGGGGAAATCGTTTTTGTTTATTATTGACACGTATTTAGTAAAGTACGTTAAAGTGAACACGAAGTGCCAGTAGACTCCTGGCTCCTTTTAATTATGCGTAGGGTAATTCTGCCTGGATAAAACCGAGCTTTCCAACTTCTGTATTAGGCGACTTTACAACGACTCGGAAAAATAAGGAGCTCACAGTGACATCTACACACTTTGTTGTATTTTTAAAAAGAACATAGTCAAGTTACTGCAGCTGCTTGCACTGGTTGGATAATGCCAAAAATGTCTCAGGTGCTATCTCTTACTGATTCACTGACAAATAAGAGTGGAATTTGTGATGTTAATCAAGTTTATTGCTTTTGTTTTGCCCTGTGGAAATCAGCTCGAGTCTGGATCAGTATTATTCAGCTTTAGTAAATGTGAAAAGTGTCCTTTCTGAACTCGTCTGAATTTCAATACTATCTTGTCTATGATTAATTATATGAGCAGTGAATTTCTAACATTTGTGGCCTCCGAAGTAAGTTGACTTTAAATTGTTTGTTTAAATGACATCAATAGTCAGTCAGTCATGTTCATATCTGTGAAGCTCCAATAAAATAGTTGAATAAAATCCATCATTGATGACATATTTGCAAGTAGATTATTAGGACTCTGCACATAAGCAGTCTCGTTTAAGTCTCTTTCAAATTTGTTGCATGATTTGTCGGTTTTGCAGAGGATTGGCTCCTTGTGGGGACAAAACCGGGCCATCTACTTCAGTACAGAATCAAGAAGGATACAGGTAGGAAATGCGTGTTGAGTTTGTTTATAAAATGTATATACTTTATGGGCTCTTCTAGTTTGACTCCTTTTATCTTGATTATTATACACAGGTACGAACAGATTTGAGGTAACGCTTGAGAAATCCAACAAGAACTTCTCAAAGAAGATCCAACAGGTATGGAAGTTACTGTCTGCAAGAGGGTTCAGAACTTTACAATGATGATGGCTGTCATGGCAAAAGGAATGGCCACTGAGTACTTCCCTTTTCTGATTTTCATTTTTCTACCCACAGCTTTTTGTTGTTTCTCAGTACAAGATTCTGGTCAGCTTGTTGGGTGAGGATATGAAATTATTCCTTTGCATCACAGTTTGCTTTTTGAAAGGTTGAGGAATTAAGTAATGAAGTGATTATAATAACATATATCATGCTGGTAACGGTCGGTTCTGTCTTCTCGTTTATTTCAGAGAATAACGTCCATGTCCATGACTTGCTCACATTTCAACAGATTACTGTAGTATCAAAGGCTAGAGGTGCCACACTTTTTGCCTGTGACCTGCAGGTGCGTTGGAGCAATTAGTTCATTTGGAAAAAAAAAACTGGTGAATCTGTGGCATATTCACATTTATGCCGTGCTAAATGTAGAACAATGGACTTGTCAAATTAGCTGAAGTTGTTTTGGTGGTTTAAAATTGCAAATGTTAAGCTCTTCAACTAGCTGGCAGGATTCTTTTTCTATTTCTTCACTTGCCCATTGCAGATGTTATGGCATAACTACATGAATGAAACATATAATCTGATAGAATTATTAATTTGTTCAAATTGTCTCTTTCTCTTTTTTTAAATAACAAGAACTCAATCTGAATGTCAACGTTTTTGGTCTATTCTCCCTTGTAGCAGTCTAGTTCAGGAGAAGCAAACTTGAGGATGTGTGTTGCTGTTAAGAAGAAGCTGCAGCTGTATTACTGGAAGGACAGGGAGTTCTATGAATTACAGGTTTGTTGGAATTTGGCAGCAGCGGGGCAGTGCTTGTTTGTTATGATCATCACTGAGAAGACAGTTGATTCGAATAAAAGTTCTTTAGCTCAGAATTAAATGTATTTTGTCTTACAGGGAGATTTTGCAGTTCCAGATATTCCCAAGTCCATGGCTTGGTGTGAAAACTCAATATGTGTGGGTTTTAAACGGGACTACTATCTGATTCGGGTAGGTTACAGTAGTTTACAAAGTTATTACAAAGAGCTATCATTCCAAAAACCATTTACCAAAACTCAATGTTTTTATTTTTATTTTATCCTTCTAGTTGGATGGACGTGGCTCAATCAAAGAGCTGTTTCCCACAGGAAAGCAGCTGGAACCACTGGTAGAACCGTTGGCTGATGGGAAAGTGGCAGTGGGACAGGACGACCTCACAGTTGTGTTGAATGAGGACGGGGTCTGCACGCAGAAGTGTGCCCTCAACTGGACTGACATCCCAGTTGCAATGGGTGTGGCTTCTCATATTCTTGTCTCATTTATCCACTGTCAGAGACAGGGAGTATTTTGGAATTTGTAATGCAGATGAGCTGTAACCTTTACCCATGCTGTTGTGGAAACAACATTCTGTATTCTTCTCTAACTGTTAAAAAGCACCAGTTTTCTCATCAGTAATTTTGTCAGTCATGCATAAAATTTAAAGCTGTATTTGTTCCTGCTTTATTCAGGTGCTTTCTCTGCTAAAAGGGGAAATGAAACCTTTAAGCCGAAGCTGAATGGAGAGTAATTTCCTCATTGAAATGTAGATCATTGGTGTTTGGCAGGCCAGAGAGTAACATGCCCTAAATGTTTGCTTCCTCTCTGTACACCGTGTGCATGACTAAGTTCTTTAAGGGCTTTGCCTCTTATTGAGACCTGGCAGTTTTCTGGACTCTGGCTTCAATTGAATTTCCTGCCCCGTGGGCCCGGGGGATTTTACATTCACCGACGGACTGCATATTGCCCATAGACTGAAATGTGTTACTGAGAAACCATGCTATTCTCTGCATTTCAAACAGGTTTTTACAGTCTTATTTTTGCCAGACCGGTGAGTGGGTCAGCCAAGAAGGACAAATGTCCCTTACTGCATACAGACTCTCCATTGTTACTATAAACAAGCATCTGGCTTTTAAGAGCTGTCAGTTTTAAGAGATCTCCGTCTGCTGATTAGCAACATCAAAAATACTGATTGGCAAGCTTGATTAATTCTGCTCTGGTATCTTGAAACTAATCAGCAATACAGTAACGCTTTAGGCTAGATTTGCTTGAAAATAAGTGTTTTCTGCTAATTCAGTTCTAAATACCACAGGATGTTGATTCCCTCTGCATAGTATATGTTCAGAACATGCTGCATTCAGAGTCCACTGTCTTTTGCAAGTTGCTTTAAAGCCTGTAAGATGCCTCTGGCTACTTTATTTATTTATTTATCATGCTACGCCTCTTCATGTAGGTCAGCTAGCCATCTCCTGCCGGCATTGCTGTCTGGGATAATAGTGCTATCTAGGGCAGATGTTGCACGAGGCCATAAATAATATTTATCAACTATTCTGGGCCGCGGTGTCTGCTGTCAGAATGCTTCAAAGACAGCCTTGGGATTATCACTTCAGCTCGGTGTCTCTTTTGCAGTCTCACCCTTTGTCTCTCCTTCCTCTGCATTTTCAGAGCACCAGCCTCCCTACATCATTGCGGTGTTGCCACGTTATGTGGAGATCCGCACCTTTGAGCCCAGGCTGCTGGTGCAGAGTGTGGAGCTGCAGAGGCCACGCTTCATCACCTCTGCCGGGTGAGAGATGTTAGTAGCTCTCAGAATGAAGAATTGCCCGGTGGATTTATATTGAAACCTTGATGCAGATAAAGATTTTGCGCTAGTGGAGAGGCACGGGGCGGCGCTTTAATGCTCTGTAAATGCCTTTCTCAACCCACGGTTTTCTTTGTTAGGCCCAACATTGTGTACGTCGCCAGCAACCACTTCGTCTGGCGACTCGTTCCTGTCTCCATTGCCAGCCAAATTCGACAACTTCTACAGGATAAGCAGTTTGAGCTGGCTCTTCAGCTAGCAGTAAGTTTATTCGGCATACGCAGAATCATAACTTGTTTTATTAATATTAGCTTTCTTTATGTTTCGTCATTGATACGAATGTCAATGAGACTGAAGTTTAACCTTTAATTGTAATATTGCATATTTTAAGGCCTATAAACCTGTGTCTTTTTGTAGCACTCTGAGCAGATCTGAGATTGCATCTAATACTTGCATCATTTCCTCACCATTTTCCCTCCACTTTTTCGCCTCACAGAAGATGAAAGATGACTCTGACGGAGATAAGAGACAGCAGATTCACCACATCCAGAACCTGTATGCCTTTAATCTCTTCTGTCAAAAGCGCTTCGATGACTCCATGCAGGTGTTTGCCAAGCTTGGCACAGGTAATGTATGCAAAATGTATGGGCGAACGTGGTGTTTTTGTCCGCTTGAAAGGCTTTATAGAGTCTTTCAGTGGTTTCAATTTCTATACGTGAAATATTAGACATGCGGCTTCATCCATCATATTCATCCTGATGGAGAAATCTCTCCAACTTCATTTACAGACCCAACTCATGTAATTGGGTTGTACCCAGACCTCCTGCCCTCCGACTACCGTAAGCAGCTGCACTACCCCAACCCTCTGCCCACGCTCTCCGGAGCTGAACTAGAGAAGGCCCACCTGGCTCTCATTGACTACCTAACACAGGTACGTGTTAAATCACTTCTTTCCCAGGACTAAAAAATGCTTACATCTGCTGCTACCAATGCAGATAAATACGGCAGTCAGAGATGAGGGCGAGCGCAGGCAGAGTCGAGCGCATAGACATTTTACTCACCAAAGTTCCACAGCCAAGCCAGGGCAGAGTGTTTCCAGCATAGTGCACAACATTTTAAGAAAGTCACCCCCCGCCCTACTCAATGTACCAAGTCAAAGAGGGTGCGTATGACACTCCATGTGCACTACCTAGTGTGTAGAGAGGCGTTTAGCTACAACCCTAACCTGTTTCCTGAGATGCATACTAACACATAGAAAAGCATGATAAGAGCGCATTGCCTACCATACTATTAAGTGCAGCAGCACGCGGCTTGGGACACAGCCCAAATGCAAGCTCACGTTCACTAAGTGAGGCAAACACGCAATTGAGACAAGAGGTTTTACTCGTGAACGTTCCACGGCATGATCAGAATTCTGGCACAAAATAACGCCATACATTTTTTTTGACAGAAATAAAATGATAAAATCCCACCTCAGACTTTGGACATGCCTGGCACAAGCGCTACCTTTCCGACGTACAACAAATGCGTCATGAAATATCAAGCAAATTTAAGCATTGGCCGATTCCGATAACGTCGTGCATCGATAAAATTGATATACGTGCCTTTGTTTGTTGATTGTAGAAACGCAGTCATTTGGTAAAACAACTGAACGACTCGGACCCATCCACCACCTCCCCGCTTATGGAGGGTACACCCACTATCAAAAGCCGCAAGAAGCTCCTCCAGATCATAGACACTACCCTGCTCAAATGCTACCTCCATGTAAGTCCATCTCTGCTTTTCACATGCACAGGTTAAGAGCGTCATGTAAACGTTTGACTGTCCTGTTGCTTGTTTCAATTCTAGACCAATGTGGCCTTAGTGTCGCCCCTCTTGCGTCTGGAGAATAACCACTGCCATGTAGAAGAGAGCGAGTATGTTCTGAAGAAAGCCCACAAGTACAGTGAACTCATTATCCTCTATGAGAAGAAGGGCTTGCACCAGAAAGGTAAGCCCAGAACTGCGTTTGCATATATTGTCATCTCTGACAAGGCGCTGCTTCACCAAAAACAAATTTCCTCTCAGCCTTAAGTGTTCTTCAGTTTTTTTTTTGTGGTACTTTGGATTTTTTTGTCATTTTGGAAACCTAATTAAATTTACCACTCGTCAGGACTGCAAGGGCCTCGGCACAAGTGCCATACAAAATGTAATGACGTTAACTCTTTGACAGCATACACTTCCACAGCCTTCCAATACATCTGCCAACACAGAAAAGCTTTTTATTCATCTACTGCAGCATGTTATCCTGTTTAATTACTAAGAAGATGACATTTATACATTCTGGACTTCATTTAGTTTTGTGCAGAACAGGGACCGAAGTAGAAGAAGGTGACGAGCAGATTGTGTGCTACCAAGTCATATGTGTTTAAAAGCTTGACCTCGGCCCAATCTGAATTACATTGTCATTAAGGAGTAGAATACCGGTCGAGTAAACATGGAGTAAACGGCTGTATTGTGAGTAGAACGCTGGTTGTTTTTGTTATTTATCAGCTAAAATCTAAGTTTTGTCTGTAATAAAGGGGAAGCTTTGACTGAACTGGAACACTTAAGTGAATGTCGGATTTCTCTGTGAGAGACGTGCGTGCCAACAGACACAGCGAGGAACGCAGAGATTGTGAGCGAGAGCTGGTATTATTAAGCAAATTGAACAGTAGGAATTAGCAGGAATGTCAAACGAATTGAGCGTGTGTGTGTGTGTGTGTGTGTGTGTGTATGCATGCAAACGTTGAAAAACCTACAGTTTACAGATCGGCTCCATAGATCGGCCCAATCCCACTGATGCCCGCTCCAGCTATTTGAGGTGTTATCGGATCGATATCCCATCCACATATCGGATGGGTGCATCCCTAATTTCATAGCGTCTGTGTTGCCTAGGCCAAAGTCCTCTGACACTCCTAACACGCAGCAGCTCTCATGATGGCAGAAGCATCTTAAAGTCATTTGGATGTTAATGGTGTTTGGTGAACACCGTGTTCGGGGGAGTGTTTTTAATCAGACTGCTGCAGCAAGCTGTTTGGATGACCTCATGCTGTAAAAGAGAGCCAGCTGCTGTTGTCCCCCAACACACACACACACACACACGCACACACAGACACGCACTCTTACACTCAATCAAACCATTCACAGCATTCTGTCAGTTGTAGTTACAGTACAGGGCAGTTACTTTATAAGAATATGTCCTAAAACTGTGATGTCAGGGACGCCTGTGGAATAGTGGTAAAGCTCTGAAGCTGTTTCCTCATTGAGATGATGTTCTCTAGCCCTGCAGGTCCTGCTGGATCAGTCCACTAAAGCCAACTCTCCACTGAAGGGCCATGAAAGGACAGTTCAGTATCTTCAGAGGCTGGGTGAGTGCGTTTCCTCCCACAGCCTTATATGCAGCCTGTCAATTTGAGATGCTGCTCAGCGTGTACATGATTGATGAGAACACTGCGTTGGTGTTATTAGCTGGTTAGAAGGATCTTATTTAAAACCCTAGTTCTATTATTTTCTGGAAGGTTATTTATGAGTGCTTACAAATCAAAGTTTCAGCCCACTCTTTCCTGACGGGCTCAAGGCTAAATTCAGAGAGTTAGTCTTTTGATCTTTTCTTTTTGCGTTTGCTTTCTTAAAACAGGGACAGATAACCTGGGTATTATCTTCGAGTTTTCCCCATGGGTGCTGAAAATTTGCCCAGAGGACGGTCTAAAGGTGAGTGATGAAATGATAACGGTACCGGTCTTGTACAATCTTTGGTGTCTACGGTTTTTAAAATCCAGCGTTTACCTTTACTAATGGTAGAATACTCCAAATAATGCGAGATTTCTATTAAATTATACATTTATGCTGAAGCTGTTCAGAGTAATTAGTAAGGGGTCGTCTTATTTTTGGACTGGCCGATTATCGGGAGCTGATATTAGGCATTTTGCCGATTGTCTGTATCTGTGTTTAATTTTGACAGTCACCGATATTAAGTAATTACGGTGCGCTACTGTGGCTCCACTGCCGTCTGTTCTCTCTGTGCCCTTTAATCTCGACTCGCTGCTTAATGTCCCGCCCTCTGATTGGCTATATGTCACACGAGCAGCAGCCAATCGACGCTGAAGCCTTGTTGTCACACACACACACACACGCGCAGCGTTAAACTCCTAGGAGGAGAGTGGATAGTTTCATCTGAGCTTGGTCTTTGTAAAATTCCAAATTTTGACACAGGTTGTCTTCTTTTTGAATATCGGTTCCTCGTTGACTAGCAGTACCGGTCGACCTCTAGTAATTAGACTTAACCTGATTTTAAGTGCAGGAACAGTTGATTTGTATGAATGCTGTACTGTATATCCTTCTTGGCTTTTTATCTTAACTGCCTCCACGTTGTGTTATTTACAGATTTTTACAGAGGACCTGAATGAGGTGGAACTTCTGCCCAGAGACAAGGTGCTAGACTTCCTGAAGGAGGGTTTTAAGGAGCTGGCTGTGCCATATCTGGAGCACATTATCCATGTGTGGGAGGAGAAAGGCTCAGAGTTCCATAATGTGCTCATCCAACTCTACCTAGAGAAAGTACAGACTCTAATGAAGGAGTACCTCAACTCACTGCCTGAGGGTGAGGGTCAGAGCCGCGTACGGGTCCTGCGCTAATTGGATGTCAAGCAAGGTTTACTAGGGGGACTAAATAAATGGAAGTCTTATGTTTATATCTTGGCATATGTGTACCAGAATATTACAGAATGTAATCTATACAGATAAAAGTATTAATCCTTGAATTCTGGTGTTTCTTCCAGACATACGGTTACAGGTGCTTAAAATCAAACATGGCCGTTAGTTCCCGTCAAGGGAAATCTTAATATTTTAGCATGCCAAGGCATTTTGTATATGCAAAAATGTAATAATTCCAGCTTTGTGGGACCAGTTTGGAGAAGGCACGATTGTGCTTCAGTGCCCAAAGCGAGGCCGACGCAAGCATTTTTGTATCTATACAGACTGAGATAAACGATCGCTTGCAGAGTCTCTATTTGCTTGACTTTCCGTCTTAATTCCTCCGAAACATCTCCGTGTTGTTGTGTAGGTGTTCCGGCAGTAGCCGCAGGGAAAGAGGACGGTGAGCTCGGGGAGTACCGTAATAAGCTGCTGTGCTTCCTGGACATCTCCACCTCCTATGAGCCAGAGAAGCTTATCAGTGACTTTCCCTTTGATGGTGAGTCATCGGTAACCATTTCAGGTTTTCAAGCAGCAGATGGTCACCTCCGTTACGGGGCCGTAAGGGTCACGCTGTAAAACCTCACCACGACATCTGTGTCTTGTTGCTCTCCGTCTCAGGTCTGTTGGAGGAGCGAGCGCTGCTCCTGGGCCGCATGGGCAAACACGAGCAGGCGCTTATCATCTATGTACATATACTGAAGGACACGCACATGGCAGAAGAGTGAGTACACACCAGTGTCGCAGGAGTGCGTTTCCCTCAGCCGCGCGTGACACTGACTGTGTGTAAACTTCTCCCTTTAGATACTGCCACCGGCATTATGACAAATCGGCAGACGGAAGTAAAGATGTAAGTGCAGAACATATGCCTCACACACTGCAGCTGCAAACATGGTTTTGGTCAGTGGTGGAGGAAGTAGTGAAGTTCAGTACTTAAGTAAAAGTACAAATATCCTGCAAAATATGTACTCAAGTAAAAGTAGAAGTGCTACATCAACAATCTTACTTATGTGAAAGTACTAAGTACTTACTTTTAAATTTACTTTAAAGTATTTTTTAAGTAAAAGTACTCACGCGATGGGTTGTCTCAACGTCTGAGCTGTGCCATTTTGTAAAAGAATGTAGATATACTGACTCATGCCTCTACCGATGTCATTGCTCGTGTGTGTATTGGAAAGTTTGGTGTGCTTATTGTGCGCGCACACTGCAATACTCTGAATGTCTGTTGAATGACTGTTGAATGTCTCGTCTTCTTGAAATCAAGCCGCTCTACCTGCTCGTGCTGCTATTAGACGCGCGCTCTGCCATCACTGGAGCTAATAAAGCCACCAGATTGGTTGGCAATGGCAAACAACTCCAGAACGCAATGAGTAGGCTAACTATTTTTTCATGGAAGACATTGAGAAAATTGTGTTCATAAAGTGTCACGATTAACGGCATAAATTGTAGAAATGTAGTGGAGTAGAAAGTACAGATAATTGCCGCAAAATGTAATGGAGTAAAATACAAAGTATGCATTATTATTTTTACTTAAGTAAAGTACAGATACGTAAAATTTTACTTAAGTACTGTAACGAAGTAGAAATACTTTGTTACGTTCCACCACTGGTCTTGGTTTATGTGCAGCTCCAAGTTCAAATGTTGTCACTTGAAGCTGTTACATTTACCAAGAATGATTTTTAACGCCACCTCCTCACTTTATTTCTCTGCCCTCAGTAGTTCTTTTTTGCATACTTTGTGTAAAATCATCTGCCACTTGCCTTCCACAAATAGTTTAGTGAAGACGAAAGTGTTTCTTGTACGTTACATAACTTTGAATGACTAAAGATCCAATCTGCTGATGTCCAGACTTGGACGTCATGCATCAGAGACCTTCTTAGGGTTGGGCAATGAATCAAAATTAACAAAACGACGTAATCTTGTCCGTAACTGTTATTTAGGCTGTTTTTATTAGGGATGCACGATATGGAAATTATTGGCCGATAGTGATATCCGATGTTTTTCGTGCTGCCGATGCCGATACCGATAAATGAGGAAGGTAGAGTCGAGCCTGAGCGCAGGCAGAGTTAAGTTCCACTGTGCGCGCAGCGAGCGGGAGAGCAGAGTTGAGCGGGGGGCGGAGCATTTCCAGCATAGTGCACAGCATTTTAAGAAAGTCAACTTCCCGCCTGATGTGGTGTACCGAGTCAAAGAGGTTGCTTGTGACACTTCATGTGCACTACCTAGTGCATAGAGAGCAGTTAAGTTACAACCCCGGCTATTTCCTGAGATGCATACTACTGGCTTTGATAAGAGCGTCATACCTCCCGTGCCATTAAGCGGCTCGGGACACAGCCCATGTGCAGCTCACATTGAGTGAGGCAAACACGCAATTTAGTTAAAAAAATTTGCATGTGCAGGCAGAATGGCGCACGAAAGACAAGAGAATTTGCTGGCGAACGTTCCATTGCGCGCTCGGAAATTTGGCACAAAGTAACGCCTTACATTTTAAGACAGAACGCGTGTTCTGTGTAAAATCCCGCCTCTGACTTTTGGACGTGCCTGACGCGAGCGCTACCTTTCCGACGCGTAATAAACAGGTCATCAAACATCAACAGAAAATAACGAGCAAATGTAAGCATTGGTCCGATAGCGATGACTTTAATAAAATGCAACTATCGTCCGATTCCGATTTGATTGAGATATTATCGTGCGTCCCTAATTTCTATCATTCTATTAATACTTTCTCCAGTGTGTTTGTGTACTGTCCTCTTATTCCCATACTACAGCGTGTGTTGTCGAGTGTCTCCGCATGACCGGTCTAGGCCTTTCCCCTTGAGAACGTTTTAATAGGTGTTATTTTCGAGCTCATATTTACAAGTCTTTGCCTGTCATGGAATATATAATGTAAAGAGGTGAACTACTGCTGTGTCCTCTGCACAGGTGTACCTGTCTCTGCTGCGCATGTACTTGTCTCCTCCAGACGTGCACTGCCTGGGCCCCATTAAAATGGAGCTGTCTGAGCCCCAGGCTAATCTCCAGGCTGCCCTCCAGGTCCTTGAGCTGCACCACAGCAAACTCAACACCACCAAGGTGAGCGTCCGGAGAGCTCATCAAACGGCAGGTGTCATAAGCAGGTGTTATTTAGTATTCAATCGGCATGGAGTTGTTTGGGAGCGTGCTTCTGCCCGTCACTGGATATGAACTAGAGGTGTGAATCGTCACTGGTCTCACGATTCGATTCGATTACGTTTATCAGGTCAGCGATTCGATTCGATTCGCTGCCGCTGCCGCTGTTCCTCTTCCTCCGTCATCTTTGGTTTTTCTGTAGAAACTGTTTGTAGCGTGCAGTCAATCACAAAACCAGGAGCCATCGGCCAATAGGATTCGCAGGCAGAAGCTGCCAAAACCCCGCCCCCAAACTGCCAAAACCCGCCCCTTTCAAACCCGCCGCGTAGAAAATCTCACTCGAGCAAAAAAGCCGCTCGTCAGTAATTTACTTTGCGCGCGAAGACGTTTAACACATCGAGAGGAAAAAAGACATTAGAGAGGAAAAATACAGTTTGCGCGCAATATTATATTATTACGTGAAATTTACTCCCTCCGCCATTCTCGGCTGCCACGCATGCGGTGAGTGCCGTCAGTGAGATGAGAGTTACTTCTACCCGGAGCAGTGCTGTGCTCACATCAGGCAGCCACAGTCACTACCGAAACTACTTTTTAACTAGAATTTTTATGCCGCCGCCAGAAAATCACCAAACAATGTCATTATGATATAATCGATTATGTCCTGCCACTGCATCGATGCAGAATCGTCCGCGTCTGCATCGCGATGCATCGATTATAAGATTAATTTCAACACCCCTAATATGAACGCTTTCTAGTGCTGCTACGACCCATTTACGCATCTTCACGCCCAGTGAGATGCTCATAGTGCAGCTCTCACTGTTAGCCTGGCATGGGTGCCAACCGTGAGGGTGTCTCTGCTGTCTGGGTTTTGTTTACTGTCTATAAACATCTGCTTTTTTGCCGCTGAGTGTATTTTTACGGGCTTTTATTTCCTGCTTCTTTTTGGTGCCCCATGATTTCTTGCCTCACAGGACTTGACTCCAATGAACCTTTAGGTGTTGCAGTCGCCAAGTCGTCTGCAGTTTAGGCTAGTGCATGGGTGTGCCGTGAAAGATCTCCCTTCATCTCCCACTCTTGCTCATTTGTTTTTATGCGATGCTTTCATGTCCCCTGGCTGCTGGCCCAAGGGCCTGCCTCAACACGGCTGCACAGAGAGTGAGAACCCACAAGTGCAGACGTCGGGGGAAAGATGAGCGTGTTCTAAAGTGCCACCACCAGGGATTAAAGCTTCAGAGCATTATAAATCTTAAGTTTGAGAGGTGTTTGGAATAGAGAATGAAATTTTAATTATTTTCTATTTCACGTGCCACACAAATAACTCGGAGCAGATGACCATGGAATTCTAGTTGTTAACCCACGTCCTGCTTGTTTTCCACCAGGCCATAAACCTGCTCCCAGCAAACACTCAGATACGGGAGATCCGCGTGTTCCTGGAGAGCGTGTTGGAGGAGAAGGCCCAAAGGAAGCGCTTCAGCCAGGTCCTAAAGAGCCTGCTGCAGGCCGAGTTCCTGCGGGTGAGTGGAGAAGCTGTCCATTTAGTCAAGGAAGTTCTTAATCTAGTCGTCAATTTGTATTCCGCTTGCTGTGCACCGTGTATTAAATCAGGAAAACTGTATGCAGGTGATGTGATAACATCGTCCTTTTTTTTTTTTTTTTTCCTCTCTCGTTTTGACCGTGTTTAGGTACAGGAAGAGAGGATCTTCCACCAGCAGGTGAAGTGTGTCATTACTGAGGAGAAGACCTGCCGAGTGTGTAAGAAGAAAATTGGTAACAGGTAAGTGCTTGTTTAAAAACGCTTTCTCTGATGATAAGATTTTATTTTCGTCTATGATTTGAATTAGAAATGACCATAACTATGAACGTTCTTTTTGTCTTTTTTTTTTCTCCTCAGTGCCTTTGCCAGATATCCAAATGGTGTGGTGGTTCATTACTTCTGCTGTAAGGATCGTAGTGTTTGTCCCACTGAACAGTAAATGTCCATCAGCTGTGAACGACTTCTCCCACTCTGAAGACCCACTGTGGATACCAAGTGTACCGTCTTCTTGGTTTTGTCAGGGTAGGGAGGTACCAGGCTTGGAACAAAATGTGTAAAACCTTGAACTTATATAAAGATGGATATGGAAGGAGACTTGTGATGTACGTTTTTGCATTCTGGTTTTGAAAGCAACTGTGTCAATGCACAACACAAACTGTAGAATCGTGCTTGCTCCTAAAAACATTTTCACCCCCTTGTTTTTTCAGGCACGTTTTTGTTCCCATAATTCATATGCATTGTGTGTAAATGTAAAGACCTTTGGTTCATGCATTAATCCTGTTGCTGTGCTGTTGCAGCTTTAATATACACTGACTGTTACACCGAGCCCAGCTTGTGATTTTGGGTTCTGCTTCACAGAGCTAGCTTTAGAAAGTTCTGGATGTGGAAACTAGAACACGGGAGAAACCAGACACCGACTTTAAAACCTTTATCTAGCCCCTCTTTGCGAGGGCCAGCATTCACAAAGCCCTTTTGCTTCGGGCCGATGCCACAAATGTGTAGGTGAGAAATGTACTATTTATTCGCTCGCTCACTTGCTCACAGCGTTCTTTTGTTTGGTCTGAGACATAACGAGTCCGTAAGGAACTTGTTGACAGGGTTGATTCTTGTGACAACTTGTAACTTTTTATGCAAAGAAAAGCTAATTTTGTGTTTTTTGTATCTTTTTGTCTGAAGTATAACAATGACTTCTGATCACAGTAGCATGGCACTTGGCTTCTGTTTAACTTATGGCTTTAATTTATTCTTAGTGCAGGGCTTAACTTGTTCTTGCTGTGAGGTAACTAATGATTAACGTGGATAAATCCACATTGATGTTTGATAATCACTCACAGATGGAATTCTGCACTCAGTGGGTTCCTGCACGCCGGCTTATTCGTAAAACGTATGCCTCAGTCTGGCCGTCGAACTAACTTTGTCCTAAAATACGTGTCTCTTCAATCATCTGCTGCCTCTGTGATCACGCTACATCATGACCTAGACTGTTGTTAAAGCTAGGATGATTGACGCTGATGTTTCTACGCCGATGTAACATGTGCCATCTTTCTGGGTTTAAAAGAGCGTTGATGTATAGATTGTATTTTAAATATATATTGAGAGGAATGCAAATAAACATGAATCCTGTCATGTGCAAGGTGTTTCTTTCTTTCGTTTTTCTCTCTTCCGTTCCTTTCTTTATGCATTTCACTAAGAACATGTCCCTGAACATGACCCTTTTTGGTACTTTTACTTATTTGGTGTCTTGTTTCAGAATGAAGTGCTGATTTTTCTCATCCCCTCAAGATCTGTTTTGAGTGTTACGTGTCTCCCTAATGGACTTCCACGTAAATGCAAGCCAGGCTTTCCAGAAGAGCTGCCGCTCGCTCCAAACTGGAGTTAGTCACGGCCTTTGGTCCCTGCGCAAGGCCTGCCAATGACTACGTATTACTCCGTTACAGTGCACTGTGACTCACGACATGGAGCGGCCAGAGAACAGAGCAGCAGGGGGAGACGCCTGGACTCGGTTAACCTGCTTCAGTTAGAGCAGCTCCTCGTTTTACTTGTTTAGGTCAAAGTTTGCTCGATCTGCTGCAACACTCATTTCCCAGGCTGTTTGGTGGGGAAAAGGGGAGGGTTTCTTTGCCGTTCTTGCTGTATATTGTGCTTGGAGGCTTGTGTCTCTAGGAATGTCCTTTTTTTTTTGCAGGGTAGGAGTGCAAAGGATGTGCTTTGCCCACAGCTGGGTGGAGTGAAGTGGACAACAGCTGCTGCTCTTTTCTTTTAGAACTCAGTTTAATGAATCTGGGTCTTGATGCTTTAAACATATTTTGCACTTTTTTTTCTGTATTAGAAAGAATTTTGCTGTCTAAATGCTATTATTGATTTTATTTCAAATGCTGAAGTGTTTAAAATGCAGCTTTTTATAAATATGACCTCTACCTTCAGTTGTCTAAATATCCAGATGCTGGCAAATGGAGAGCACAATAATATTTTACGAATATTACTTGCTTTAAAGTGAGTGATTATAGCTGACCACCGCATTTGACCTATCTGTGAAGGAGCAATGGGCAGCTGACATGGGCAGCCCCCGGGCAGCGGTTCTTGGGGACCCCAGTACCTTGCTCAAGAGTACCTCAGTGGTATCTTTACCGATCTGGGCTTCGAACCAGTGACCTTTTGATCACTGTTACACTACCAACTGCCAATGTAAAAATCTGGTTTCAAGCTAATAATGAAATGACGGACATAACATGCCTTTAATGAGCCTGGATAATATGATTGATCTTGTCCGGCATCGCAGATCTAGGATTAAGAATTCAAAGACCCTCTGCAAAAAAATGCTAAGCAATGGTATATTACGGGGTGGCGCAGTGGTTAGCGCTGCCGCCTCACAGCAAGAAGGTCCTGGGTTCGAGCTCCGGATCGGCTGTGGGGCCTTTCTGTGTGGAGTTTTTCGTGTTCGCATGGGTTTCCTCCCACAGTCCAAAAGCATGCGATATAGGTTAACTAGCGACTCTAAATTGTGAATGTGCGTATGCCCTGCGGTGTGTTGGCACCTGCCCAGGGTTGGTCCCCACCTTGCGCCTGTAAGTTCCCGGGATAGGCTCCGATCCCCCCATGACCCCAGTTGGGATTAAGCGGTTCAGGAAATGAATAAATGGTGTATTATGTTGAGAAAAGCAGGATTTTTCTTGGGACTACCTTTAGGCTTTAAACCAGTTTGAAATGTTGTTCATAGATGCTGTAAATTCCATTAGATCTATTCTATTAGCTCACCGCGACTGACTAATGTAAAGCTTCAGGAGGGCATTACAAATAGACAGCAAAGACTCAGAGTGACCTTTCTGTACAGATTTTTCCATCCTTCTTCCAGTCCCCAGCATCCAATCCCAGAGACTAATGTTGCTGCTCCTGCTTCACAAACCTGTCTGATGTTTCTCAGGCTCCACACTGTGAACGCAGGATTTACCACAGTTTATGGAGGTCAGTTTGAATTATAACAAACAGTCTGAAAATTCAAGCTGCATCTTTATTTTATTAAAAATTCCGTCCGACGTTTCCCTGGGGCTCTAACAATTAGCTTGGGTCACTCAGCTCAACTTAGGTGTTGACTTGCTTCAGTTTAGACGTTTCTAATGTTACCATTGTGGCATTCAGTGGAATTCATGCTTGGATGAGAGAGAGAGAGAAAGTGAGAGAGAAAAAGTCTTCGTTTACTGTTTGCCTTTGTTTCCTCCCTTTCTGGGAAACTAGCATTTTGGAAGGCGAGTCTGAAATGCCGGAGTGGCTTTGCAAGGGATTAGGGCGTTGGTGTGGTTCATTACAGGGAGTATTTGAGGCTCAGATAGAGAAGAAATGCCAACGTGTTTCCGTGCTACAGACCTTGGTTAAACGTCCAGATGTACACTCTGCACAGAAAACCCTCATGGTCAGTTTCTTTTCAATAATACATATCTCTATATACACATAAACAACAAACAGGTTTACGGTGTTTGTGAAACAATACAGGAGTAATGCACTGAACTAAATCTCACTGCACCATCCAGAACAGGTTTTTGGTGTGAATTACGTACAAAAATATTTTAATGCACAAATTAGAAATAATATCTATTATAAAGAAACTCTTTTTTAAATGAGGGGATGTATTTATTAAGGCATTTACAAAATGTCTTATTTTACAGAACACGTGGGAGATACTTAATGCCACTAGTCACTACTATATTTCAGAACATCTCAACAACTTAATAAAACTATTTCACGCATCATACATATGACTGAGCAATATTTATTCCTTATTAACCATTACTTGTGGAGAAATTAGTACAACTCACTACCTTTATCCAGAGCAGTCTGTTTAAGATCAGGGACTTGGTGTGATTATGTGATCTTTGAGCTTACATGTAAGCTGTGATTGGATTTACTCTGCAAACAGAGCAAGCCAGTGCTGCTGACACACAAGAGGGTGATAGAAAAGGTTCAGACTTAAATACTGTAGAGCGACTCTCCTGTTTCAGACTCTCCTTTACATCATTCAGCCCGTGTTTAAACTTCATTGTGCAAACTTGGCAAACCTGGATTCTGCTGTGTGGTTGAAACAGCTGTGGAGTATTACAGTCTTTACTTTGTAGGTGGAGTCCAAATGATCTCATCTACAGAAAAAAAAAACTGGAAACGTCTCAAAACAAGGAGAAAAGCATTTTGAATTGCTATGCAACATCAAATTTATTTATTTTTAATCCTTAGAGGGAACAATCTCATCTCACTTTGCAGGAGTGGCATCTATGGGGGAAGTATAACATCTCTCTGAGAGAAAGAATATGGCAAGAATAGTAAGTCTGATTCTTTAGAGGAATATAAGAAGTCCCAAACCCAAAATAATGCACTGTCAGACATAGGCGCAAAAACAACTTGTATGTAGGATTTTCTTTGTATTTTACTATATATTGTTGTAATATTTAACGTTAGCATTTTCTTATATTTGATTTAATCCTTTTGCTCAATTTTGGCTTTGATGATTTATTAAAAAATAATTGCAGTTGCATCACAGATTTACATTTCACTATACCTTGTGGTTCTACAATGATGAATTAAAAGGCACGAAAAGCAGAGATTTGTCAGAAGGACAGTTCGGAAAATGTTGAAAGTGTGGCCCAGTCTTGATAAGGAGCATGTTTACAAAGTGAAAAGAATGGCTTTTGGTGAATGAGTTTAAGGTTAGGTTACATCAGTCTATGGCAGTCAATGGAAATACAGTATCTCAGAAAGAACACCAATAAACTGCAAGTACAGGTGTGTGTCTGTGCGTGTGTGGGTGGACCGGTATTTATTGCGTTGTGGGGACCTTTTTGTCCACTAAAATCACTTTTATTCGTTTTATACAGCTGGTGGCGTAACGGTAGGGTGTTCACCCCGTGATCATAAGGTCGAAGGTTCCAATCCAGGGCCGGTAAAGTTACCACTGAGGTACTCATGAGCAAGGTACCGTCCCCAAGCACTGCTCCCCGGGGGCTTGTTAGCTGCCCACTGCTCCTTCACGGATGGGTTAAATGCAGAGGTCACATTTCGGTGTGGGGCGCTGTGTGCTGTGCTGTGGTGTGTCCACAATGACAAATAATCACTCACTTTTGGGCTTTGGGGGGACATTGGAGAGGTCCCCATGAAGAAAAATGACAATAAAAAATGTGCTTGTTTTACCTGAGAATCTAAAAGAGGTAAAAGATGTGCTTTTGGTTATTGAGGTTAAGGTAAGGTGTAGGTGTAGGTTATATACATCTAGTCATTATGGAAGTCTATGGAAGGACCTTACAAAGACTGTAATACGCAGCTGTGTGTGTGTGTGTGTGTGTCCATGTATTGATGGTATTGTGGGGACCTTTTTGTCCCCTAAAATCACTTTTATCTGTTTTTTTGGGCTTTGTGGGGACATTTGAGAGGTCCCCATGAGGAGAAATGACTTTATAGAAAATGTGCTTGTTTTATTTGAGAAACTAAAAGAGGTAAAAGATGTGCTTTTGGTTACTGAGGTTAAGGTTAGGGTTAGGATTAGGGTTAGGTGTAAAATCATGTACTTTAGTCATTGTGGGAGTCTATGGAAGGACCTCACAAAGATAGTAATACATAGACTGCGCGCGCGTGTGTGTGCGTGTGTGTGTGCGTGTGAGTGTGTGTGCGTGTGAGTGTGTGTGCGTGTGAGTGTGTGTGAGTGTGTGTGCGTGTGTGAGTGTGTGTGCGTGTGTGTGTGTGTGTGTGTGTGTGAGTGTGTGTGTGAGTGTGTGTGTGTGTGCGTGTGTGTGAGTGTGTGTGTGAGTATGTGCGTGTGTGTGTGTGCGTGTGTGTGTGTGTGTGCGTGTGTGTGTGTGTGTGCGTGAGAGTGTGTGTGTGTGTGTGTGTGCGTGTGTGTGAGTGTGTGTGTGTGTGTGCGTGTGTGTGTGTGTGTGCGTGAGAGTGTGTGTGTGCGTGTGTGTGTGTGTGTGTGTGTGTGTGTGTGTGTGTGTGAGTATGTGCGAGTGTGCGTGTGTGTGTGTGTGTGTGTGTGTGAGTATGTGCGAGTGTGCGTGTGTGTGTGTGAGTGCGTGTGTGTGTGTGCGTGTGTGTGTGTGTGTGTGTGTGAGTGTGTGTGTGTGTGTGTGTGTGTGAGAGTGTGTGCCGGCGCGTGCGCGTCTTTCCGGGGTCGGCGCTAGGACCGCGTGGCGAGAGCATCATATTCTATAGGGATGTCAGCTGAAGTCGAATAGACAGCGAGCGCAGAGCCGGGGCGCAGGGTAGCTTCGGGCTGCAGCTCTTCCACCAGAGCCGCCTCAACCGGGAGAACAATCTACACACACACACACACACACCCGAGCCCAGCCTCACGTTCCAGACGGCGGACCCGCTCCCTATGGACACACCATGCGCAGGATCAGGGCCAACGCCATCGCCATTCTAACTGTGGCGTGGATCCTGGGCACCTTTTATTACCTGTGGCAGGACAACAAACCGCGGACGTCCCCGTCTTCGGCGTCTCAGCCGCGGGCCACTGGCGTGAAAAGCCACGCATCCAAATCCGCCTCGGGCAGGCTGGAGATCCACCGGGAGGACCGGACCATTCCACTTATTGTAAGTGATGGACCGGGAGAGGGAGAGAGAGAGAGAGCCGGGCTGCGGTGCTTGAGAACAGGCGCGTCTGCAGGGGGGTGTGTTCTGCATGTTGATAATCGATATTGCGAGGGTTGTAACGCGTTTTTGTGTTCTCATACCGGGTGGATTTACCCCGCACGGTGCATTTCCCCGTGTTGTGCTTTTCTGAAGACGCCGTGAGATGCTGCATCCGCAACTTAACGGCGCTTGTGTGGAGGCGAATGGCGCTGTCGCGTGCACGTAAGCGGCTTTTCCGCGAAGAGCGGTGCAGGTGCGCGCGTCTCCAGCCGCCCGCCAGATAGACGAGCGAAAAGAGGGGAGAACAGCGAAAGATGGAGTAATTCTTGCCGCACTCACTCAAGCAGGGGTGCACCATGCTGAAATATATATATTTTTCCATTCTAATATATTGCACGCGTTGTGTATGTATTTCAGTATAAAAAGGGGGAAAGAGCATTAACCCAAATCACGAGAATAGCTGCACTGAGAAAGGATTAATCTTTCTAGAATAATTGGGATGATTTTGTGGGGTAGTGCTCCTGCATGAAATTATAATACCAACATCGAAACATGCACCCCTGTAGTTCTAATTCGTTGCATTAATTTTCCCCATAAATATGTAAATCTGTAAATTTGCGAAAGTATGACAGGTCATGAATTGCTGCTCTGCTCGTTTTAAATTAGATTAAGAAGGGATTAAAGCCCACCCAAACATTTTTCGAGGGATTTGAAAAGCATACGTCTTGCCCGTCACTGGAACAATTGTGTTATATATGCCTCCATTAAAAAATAATAGGTTTACATTTTGTAAGAGATCTGCATAGTCAATAAAAAAAATAAATAAAAGCAGCAAATTATTTTTATACTTGAGACTTTTCTTCCTATAATTGTGTTATGCTAAGCTGACCTTTTGTAGATTAGTTTTGAAGTTTTCTTTTTGTAGTAAGCAGTAGAAAACTTGATGAATTTGGTTTATTTTGACTTACGTGACCTTGCATGCCTTGCCATATGACTTTTGCGTATTGGAACATCCTGATGGAGATGCTTACACAATATACTGTGCAGACCAACACACATGCGGTTAATATATTTTTTCTATTTTGGAATTTTGGGCAAGGTGAACTCTGAAACTTTTTTTTTAAATTTCCAGTTCTTAATTATTGACAGTTATTGATGTTATAAGTTTAAGTCGAAGGCCTCTGTTTGATTAATGGGCTTCAAGGCCACATCAAGAGACAGAGGAGACAGAGAGAGAAAGAGCCTGTGCCTGTGTATTTTTGTGTGCGTGTGTGAATGAGGACGTGTCTGTCGTTTACTTCTCGCTCGGATGCCAAATTCATCAGTTTGAAGAGAAAAATATCCTGGGGAAAGTTCCGAGTGTCTAAGCTCCTCATGTTACGTAGCCATTTACGATTACACAGATGACTGACGTCTAAGTAGTTTATTTTTATTTTCTTGATAAATATAGTATGGATTTACTGCTGGAAAGCTTCACATATGAATGCGCTGCTTTGCTTGTAGAATTCATGCAGATAAATGATTGTATAGATGTTTCTAAATTTATTAAGCACATGACCAGTGTTCTTGTCATATGTGTTCCATTCTTCTAGTTACATACATATTTTGTTTACAGAGGCTTTTTAACGTGTGCACCGAACACATTTGATTTGCAAATCGCTTTAGTAATGTGGACCAAGTCTAAAGGCACAGATAGTCCAAGGGAACTCATTTTCACTTCATAAAGAATCTCTCTCTCTCTCTCCCTCCCTCTCTGTAACAGCAATCAGTCTCTAAAAAAGAAGAGTTCTGCCTCTTTCTCTCTCTCTGTGCGTGTGTGTGTGTGATGTTGAGAGAGTTTTAACGAATCCTGTATCCATGTGCCACATCCTAGAGCTCCATGGCAACAGAGCAGCAGTCTCCAAACCACAAGCAGTGTATCACAGTGACTAATGTCTGTAGCTCCACATATAAAGAAAGAATATCCATTAGTCAAGCGTATGTTTATGGGTGTATTTGTGGCATCTTTGGGGCAGTTGGTGGCGTAACGGTAGGGTGTTTGCCCCATGATCAGAAGGTCGCAGGTTCAAATCCAGGGCCGGTAAAGTTACCAGTAAGGTAACCATGAGCAAGGTACCGTCCCCAAGCACTGCTCCCCGGGCGCTTGTTAGCTGCCCACTGCTCCCTCACGGACGGGTTAAATGCAGAGGTCACATTTCGTTGTGAAGCACTGTGTGCTGTGCTGTGGTGTGTTCACAATGACAAATAATCACTTACTTTCATCTACGGTGTGTAGTCTCAGTGTCAAAAGATGCAGACTTTTAGTTCTAATTACTTAGCTCTACCTGGATTTCTAGAGTGACTCTGCCAGTATGAAGGAAAAAGTATCCTTGACACTTGTCCTGTCTGTTTGACTCTGCTCCACTGCTCCTCTACTCGTATTAAATGAGATTAAAGGGACATAAAACCCTCCAGAACATTTTGTGATATTTTCTGAACCATGCATCTTGACTGTGATTTAACATGATTATATGGTACTTATGCATTCAATAAAAGCTAGTAATATGCACATTTCCAGCATTTTTCCAGTTTCCTGTTTTGTGAACGTACAGTAAACAACATCCACAGGATATGAGACAGATGAATAAATTTGCAGCATTCATACATGCCGTTTCTATTCAACACCGTGCAGTGCTAGAGCTTTTTTTTTAATCTCGCTATTCTCATTTGCACTGTTCATAACTGCTGCACAAAAAGCCACTTTCGGAGTTTACTTGCAGTTTATTTGACACGCTTGCATGGTGTGTAGTCTGTGGGTAACAGCATTATGTTTTCTGACCGGCCAGTGTTTCGGTTCTTCTGTCATAGCTTATTTTTAGCTTCAGTGGCCACAATGGTCATAGTGGAGAGAAGGAAAAACATGAACCCGTGTCCTCCAAACCACTTTTGTTTCCAAGTATAAGGTATCCAGTAAATGAGCTATTAGTAAATTTGGGATGAGTTTTGGATTTATTCTGTGTGGCACTTCATTGATGAGGGGCTTGATTAGTGACCACACAGTGCTGTGCGTCAGCATCCTGATTTCTCTATGAGCGGTGATCCAGATCAGCGTGCCTCCTGCTTTAATAAGAGACCTGATCGCAAGAGCCAACCAGCACTTAGCACAACACCAGCTCCCTTTGCTTTAGCCTGCTGCTTTGATATTTGATCCACCTTTTTAGTTTTGGCACTGCCTGCACTGCACTTTAAATGAGATTAAATGGCCTTTAGTTGCTATATTCCACCTGCAATTTATGCTATAACAGACACGCATTTAGAGTCGGTGTAGTTAAATCAAGTGTGATTAAATTCACCTGTAATGGCTTCTTTCTTTCTTTCTCTCTGCAGTTTGATTAACATTTTAATATTCACTTTTTATGTATTACTTTTGGCTTCTTATTATTTTGTCATGTGATGTTGTAACAACCTTTAAACTCCTAATATTGATAGTAACCCTCACGCTACTCTATCGCTGCAAGCATATTTTCATATTTTCGCATGTGTCTAATTAAGTGTGAATTTGATATCATTAGGCATATTTTTCGGAATAAGCCGTGTGCTACTGGCAACCAGATTTCTCCTGCATCACTGGCATTTGTGAGATTGCCACATAAACCTATGCAGGCTGAAGTAATAGTGCCACATTTTGGATTTGATTTCATTTGCTGTAATTAGACTTATCTACTTCATAGAGTTCAGCGACCAAGTAGCCAAGCCAAGAGTTATAAACAGAGAAAATGGGACTGAATTTCGAGGCCAGCGCTTCACAGTTGGTTTCAGAGAAAGCTGCAGAATGCAATGGACCAAGTCCTGCATCAACAGTGTTTGATGAGCTCACACTGGGTTTCATTTGGCAGTTTCACAACAGAGGACGCATAGCTGGTTTATTTTTCATTCTATCACTTCATATTCCCGTGCAAACGAATCTAGGTGTGTGCTTTCCGTTGAGCACTGAAAACGTTGAAATCTGCACTGAAATTTGCATGCACATATTTTACTGCAAAATTGCAATCATTGGTGTTGCACCGTTTTCAGCCTTCGTAATGTAGGTGTGCAAATCTGCCCTGCTTTGAAGGGGCCAGGTGATCTCGAGCTCCATATCCGAACTGATGCGAGTGAATATCATCTGTGCATAAGCACTGACAATCTGACTGTGCATCTATTATCTGTGTTTGCAGATGCTCCTAAACTTGTCTAGAGGCGAAAGCATCTCATTAGCACTATTTTGGAATTCAGATTGAATTGTGCATTTGCATAGGTAAAAAAAAGGAAGGAAAATCTGCTTCTCGAGCAACACTTTTGCGCTACAAAAAGCCAGCAGGACGTTGCACTTTATATCCCGAGCTGTAAATTATACTCAGGGAAGATATAATACATTGGTACAGGCTGTAACATCACTGCAGGCTATTTCTATGCGCTTTCCTGGAAAATTACGTTGTTGTCATACGTTTACAAGTTAAGGTCAGATGCTACATTAGAGGAAAGCTGATAGGATGCCGCGCATGTGCCTATGACATGCATATCAGACTCCGAGACAGTTCCAGCCCTCACTGAAGGCCAATTCATTTGTAATCTGGTGCATTAAGAGCAAGAAAAAAACCCTTTCAGTCAAACTCTTTTTTCCCCTGTGCAAATGGAAAGTGAGGTCATAGAGTCTGAGAACTTGAATGAGACTCAAGCTTTTCCTGTCAGATCGTTAATAATGCTGAGCTGAAGACTGCAACTCTCCCTGTTTATATTCCTCCATCACTCTCTACACTGCCTTCGTCCTACACACAGTTTCATAATCCGTTTTTTTTGCAGCTTTTACATGTTCTCATTTGCCTGCTCTTGATTGCTGTGACCGCCTTTTCTCTCATAAGCGATCTCAAGTTTTCCACCCCGATCTTCTGTGCAGACAGCGCCGGTCAGCTCAACCACAGACTCCACCCCAAACCGTGCATCCCGAGCTTCCTAATGCATACAAAGCATGTTTATGTAAACACTGCTAAATGATGGGAGCTGGTGTTTATACCGATGTAGTTACAGGCAGTGAGGCGGTGGAGCTGATTGTATTTTAGCTTTTGGAAACTTTTAAGATCACGTTTCATTTGTATATGCAGCAGAGTTTTAATAAAGTGATATGTAACGGGATAGCAAAGTGCGCTGCTATGGAGAATATGTTGCTAACGCGGTGTGCTCATATGGTCATAAAGTTTCTAGTACTTAATGACCTCATATCTTTAGTCTGCCTTCTTTTTTAACAATGTCACATGTTCCTACGTTTCATATTAGATAACTTATTGCCTATAGAAGCCTGTAGGAAAAAAATGGACTTGTTTTTGTGGTGCTGAAATGGTGGAGATTACTCACACAGAGTGTTAGGTTGCAAATACAGCTGGCGGTGTTAATGAGCTCCTACTGGGGCGGCTTCTCTCTACACTAATCAAGCAGCAAAGCCCCTCACGGAACAAGTGGGTATCTTATGAAATGTGAGGGTTTTAATACTTTTGATGCATATTGTATTAGAAACAGATATTTTATCTTAAGATGTCGAGCCCAACTGGTTGATATTATTAAAAACTGATACCCATCATTTTACTGATAATTTAGAAACCTACGATAGTTATTTTCTCCCCGGAAACACAAAACATAAGCAAATATTTTTGCTCATAATTGACTCATTCCCATAACATGTCATCATGTAGGATACAGTCAAGAATTTTATTTATTATTAGAATTAGTACATTGAGCATTCATTAAACAAAATGTTTGATCAGTCAAAGTCAGGGTTAAAAAAATACTAAAAAGCCAACAGTGGAGCCCTCTAGTGGAAAAACTACTCAATGACAACACTCATGACATGGTTGAAGGATCCGTTTTTTAACAGATCTGATTCGCTGAATTGCATTTTCGGCAACTAGAAGACACTCACATCTGAAGCGAAGTCCATTTTCCTAATTTCAGGGACAGTCTACCTAAGAGCAACTTGGGGTCACTCCTAGGGACTAAGCTCCCCACTATCTTTCAAACCTAGTGACGTCCCGCATATAGATGCAATGAAATGAAGGGTAATAAATGCATAATAAATGTTCAAGAATTGAGGGAAAATTTTGTCTCTCTCTCTTTCTGTCTCATTGTTTCTGTCAGGTTACGCTCCCTCCGCGGGGAGAGCAGCAGGGTCCATTGTTGGGCTCCTTTGATGAGAAAGCCTATTTAGCCAGTAAACAGTTGAAGGCAGGAGAGGATCCATACCGGGAACATGCTTTCAACCTCCAGGAGAGTGACAGACTAGGCAGTGAACGAGCCATCAGGGACACACGACACTACAGGTACACGCTAAACGCGCGGCCACACAGTAACGCATTAAACTGTGTTTGTAATGGTTTTTAAAAGTCTTTAAAAAAGTTTTATACATTCTGGTAATCATTAAATAGCAAGCAGAGGTACGACAGCTAAATGTGGGTAGAATGGTGTACCATATGGTTTCTCCCTTTAAGGTGTGCCTCTATGACCTATGACCCCGACCTGCCCGCCACCAGCATCATCATCACCTTCCACAATGAAGCTCGCTCCACCCTCCTGCGCACCATCAAAAGGTAAAAATGTGTTGACAGTCTCCGTGCTGACCAGAAATAAATGTTATTAAAACCAGCTGCTTTCGCGCTGTCACTGTTACGGAGGTAGAACAGAGAACATCTCGCCACAAGAAAATGTTTCTCCAGGATTTCTGCATCTCACCGTTGTGGATGATGGAGTTCTGTCTGTTAACACTCACGCTTGTTTCTCTCCCCCTCTGCTGCAGTGTGCTCACCAGAAGCCCTCCCCACCTAATACTAGAGATCATTCTTGTCGACGACTTCAGCTCTGACCGTAAGATTCCTTTTTTTTCCTCAGAAATTCACACCAAAACACACAAAAAGACACAAACTTTATAAACACCCACAGTTCCATAACAGTGAAGAAGGAAGACTTGACCAATAAGAAGCCATAAATCGTGTGTTTATGACAAAAACAGCAGACAGAGTTTAGCAAAAACAAAAGTGGGAAGACGAAGAAGAAAAATAAAATAAATAATGAAGATTAAGATCAAATATCCTGGGGGAATAAACTCCACCATTTCAACTGAAGTGTTGTTGGTTTCATAACAGAGACAGAATCAGATTTGTTCGCCATGTAGGAGAGAAAAACATTGTTTACGGTTGTTAGTGTCTCTCTATTCAAGATGTTTTACGTATCCCAAAGTGGATCCATGAAATAGAAAGTATAAATACTGTGAGACACATCAATAAGCAATACACAATGAGCACTAACAGTGGAGACAATACAACACCAAATATACAGTAGAATACACATGCTAAAATGTGACCCTCCACGGCAAAACCAGTCGCTTGTCGCAACGGAGGTTTCTGAGAAAAACGAGCGTTTATGTTGCGTGGGGTAAAATTTTGGATTTTTTGTTTTTAGTGTTTTGAAACAGTGGAAGGTCTATACTGTACTGTTGTGAATAGATTTGGCTAAAAAACTTACCCTTTCCATCCTAAAAATGTGACTTTCTTGAGGTGAGGAATTCAATTCCAGCAGAATGTTCAAAGTTTCTGTTTTGACCGCTCTACTTCAATATTTACGGTAAATCCACTGCTTGACTAGCGTGAAGATATTTCTCCGGAATCCATCTTCGTCTCCCGAGTTCAGTTAACCTATCCGTGTGGCTGTGAATGCAGCGTAGGCTACCGTAAATGCAAACGTAGCCGCGACCGCACCGAGCGTCTGTGAGTGCTACGGCGATAGTCAACTTCAAAGGCAGATTTCTTTGTTTCTCACTTGGCGTGACAGGAGAAACCCGACTCCTTTGAATGTTGATATCTCAGTCATATGTCGTCCCATTCATTTGATTTATGCCCTTTCACATAATAACTCAATTTTGAAAATTTGCGACAAACGACTGGTTTTGTTATGCAGAGTCACATATGTGTGTGTGACACCAAATATACAGTAGAATACACATGACAATATGTGTGTGTGTTTCCCCTCTTTTACAAAAGACAAATCACTATAAGTCATCTTCAGGGGCGGCACGGTGACATGGTGCAAGAAGGTCACAGCAAGAAGGTCCTGGGTTTGATCCTCGGGTTGGCCGTGGGGGTCTTTCTGTGGATTTTCTCGGAGTTCTCCACTTTCCTCCCACAGTCCACAAGCATGCGCTGTAGGTTGATTGGTGTCTCTAAATTGGCCCCATAGCTTTTACATTTACAGCATTTAGAAGATGCTCTTATCCAGAGCGACTTACATCTCCTAATTTCAGGGACAGTTCCTCTGAGAGCAACTTAGGGTTAAGGGTCTTGCTCAGGAACCCAATGTTGGATTCGAACCCACAACCTCTTGGTCCAAAGGGATTGATGTATCATTACAGTCCTAATAATCATCTCATTAAAAGTAAAATATTCTCTGGTATATTCACCACTTGAATTACCACCACACATTGTTACACACCCACCCACACACACAGAAGGGTGTTAGAGTTGATTTGATATCAGGGTTATGTGGTTTTATTCTGCAAATGCAGCTTGTTTATATACAAATACTGTGCCAGTGTGTGTGTATGTGTGTGTGTTTATGTGTGAATGAGTAGGAGTCTGTTTATCTATACATATCATTCCTCAGAAATGAGCTAGAAAGCTGCTGATCTTGTGCCAGCTTAACTGATTACATCTCTTCTAATTCCGCAAGAGTGCCAGACTGCAGCTGAGTTGTAGAGTCTCTCCTGCCTGGTGCGTGTGGCGTTTGGGTTTGGTTCTACCAGCCTTCATGCTGTTGTATAGCTGCTACCTGCATGTACGTTCCCCAGCGAGTGTGTTCCTGCAGAGCAGTGTGAGCAGTAGGGAATTATCTCTGTGTGGCTTGGGGACAGTACCTTGCTCATGAGTACCTCAGTGGTACCTTTACCGGGCAAGGATTTGAAAAGGCAGCCTTCTGATCAAGGGGTCAACTCTCTCACCGTTACACTACAAACGGCCCTTCAGTTTGGGTTACTTTTCCGGCTGTCGCTCCAGGTGTTGAGCTGCACCTGTTTTACGACTCCAGTTTTTGGAAGACCATTACAGTAGTATTTACTGGGTGGTGGTGGTGGCGGTGGCGGTGGCGGCCTAGTTGTAGGAAGTTTGTCTATGATCCCAGAGGTTGTGGGATCAAGTCCAACATGTGGTGTTACCGCCTTCATCCCAAGTTGCTCCAGGGAGACTGTCCCTGTATGGTGAAATTGCTCCGAAAAATGATAAATGCCACAAATGTAAATGTCAAATTTTTTTAATGGAATAGTTCACAAACGCAAGCACTAGGGAAAAGGGCAATTAATTGAGATAAGAAAGCTTGTGAGAAATGTCACTTTTAATACATGATATATAGCTGTCATAGCAAAAAAGAAGCTTCACTACCAAGTCACAAATTTCTGTTCGCTTCATTTCATTTTATTTGATACTTTCTGCGTTTTACTCCTTATGTCTTGATATGATTCATGTAGTTTTATAGTTTTATCTTATGTCATTGCACTTTATTGTTCTACACACATACACAGACACTGCTGATGCTTAGTGCTGATCCCTTTGTGCTGCTTTTTGCGACTTGTGCTTGGACCCCACTCATTGCCACTTGCGGCTATATTAGTTCATATATATATATATTAAAAAGGCAGATAGCGTCAAATGTTGCTTTTATACTTTATACATCTGCCAATGCCGGTGTGTGATAGTGTGTTATAACGTGTGTGTGTGACTTTTGCCCTCTCGGTAATCCAGTTTACTCCTCCCCCTCACCATCTGTCTGTCTTGTTCTCCACTTCAGGAGAGACGCACTCTTTCACCCTCACTCCGCAAAACACATGCACTCAAATGAGCATGATCAAATAGATGATGACTGATGGCAAACACTCAAGCTTTAAGAGACATTAACACACACACACACGGGAGATAGTGAGTAGATTGCCAGGCTGGTCAGTGTTAATGACTGTAGATCTCAGCAAGTTTCTCCCAAAGCTGCCACTTTACAGGCCTTGTTCGCCTCAGTGGAGCCAGGAGGCGACGACTATTAACCTTAAATTCTCCTCTGTTACGCCTGCGTCAGCAAACTGGCGTTAACTCAGTGTGTGTGTGTGTGTGTGTGTGTCCATGTATTTATGGCATTGTGGGGACCTTTTTGTCCCCTAAAATCACTTTTATCTGTTTTTTTGGGCTTTGTGGGGACATTTGAGAGGTTCCCATAAGGAGAAATTACTTTATAGTAAATGTGCTAGTTTTATTTAAGAAACTAAAAGAGGTAAAAGATGTGCTTTTGGTTACTGAGGTTAAGGTTAGGGTTAGGATTAGGGTTAGGTGTAAAATTATGTACTTTAGTCATTATGGGAGTCTATGGAAGGACCTCACAAAGATAGTAATACAAAGACTGTGTGAGTGTGAGTGTGTGAGTGAGTGTGTGTGTGTGTGTGTGTGTACTTACTGTGTATTTATAAACATTTTGCCTGTTCTTAGCTATGACAGTGTTCATTTTTTTCCGTACACATCTTCTGGAAGGTCAAAATAATCATAAAGTCTAACATTGTCTGTCTTGGCTTTGGTGCTGTATTGTCCATTTACACTTATTTTTTAAGATACTAGCTTTATATCTAAATCTAAAAGCTCATATCTTACTTCAACAGACATTTTTTCATTTCAAGATTCTGTATGTATTTTCCACCTATATAGAAATTTTAAGACACATTAACCTATAATATAACAGATATAAAGATAACTCCACCATAAAGATGAAAATGATTTTTAAAAATCCTAAAATATGCAAATGCACATTTTAAGATAAAAAAAAATGAACAAAAGAGAAATCTAAATCAAATCAATATTTGGTGTGACCACCCTTTGCCTTCAAAACAGCATCAATTCTTCTAGGTACACTTGCACACAGTTTTTGAAGGAACTCGGCTGGTAGGTTGTTCCAAACATCTTGGAGAACTAACCACAGATCTATAATCCTATAATCCTACAAAATAATATACTGACTATAATCCTACAAAATCCCTGACTTTGTGCAAGTGTACCTATAAGAATTGATGCTGGTTTGAAGGCAAAAGGTAGTAACACCAAATATTGATTTGATTTAGATTTTTCTTTTGTTTGCTCACTTTGCATTTTGTAAATTGATAAAAAATAAACAATCATTATTTATATTTCTGAAAGCATTCTTTGTATACAGCATTTTTCACACCTGCCTGAAACTTTTGCACAGTACTGTATATATATATGATGTCTGTTAAGTGCAGTATGTGATCATATGATGACCTGCAATGACTATTGTAATCATCATAAAATGCATACCAGATTAAATGACCTAAAATATAGTTATATTACTTATATATCACAATAATATATAACTCAGTTTATAATTACGTGTGCATGTAATCCTCTCCAGCCTAAATCTTAATCATCAGTTGGTGTTGAATGTTTAAAATGATGTTGTTGGTATTGTATGAAACTCTAATAATTGCCTGTATGCCTTATAGTCAGTTATTCCTGCATGTGACACTACTTTTATTACTTTTAATGTGCAACGATCGCTGTCTTAAAGCGTTATATCATATATATACCCTGCTTTAAAATGTATATCTCCATAAAGAAGCAAAGAGCTTTGTTCTAGAAAAGAGAGAATCGAATGTATCTGTCAGCAGTGGAAATGGAGTTTCTTTCTTCTTTCCCCATCACTGCCTGCTTATCGCGAGCACAGCTACAGGCAGACTAATGTGTTTTTGTGAATGCGATGAATATGTGAGCTGCATACCAATGGTCCGTGTTACGTGTTGATGTGTTGTCTTTGTGTATGTGTGTAATCTCATGTCCCCTCTCTCATTAGCTGAGGATTGCCAGCTGCTCTCGCAGATCCCAAAGGTGCGCTGTCTGAGAAATGATCGACGAGAGGGTGAGTGTTTGAGCTCAGGGGCTGGGAGGGAATGTTATCAGCAGTTCTCCACTTCCCCCCAAAAGCTTGTGACCCTCAAATATATCCATTACATTTACCCTCTTTTCCAACATTTACCCTCATGACGAACTCATCATTCGTTTTTTTGGTTCAGTCCCGTTTTTAAAAACAATAAGGAAAATGACATCCACGTTCCACAACAAGACATTTGGCTCTCACAGAGGCAGTGTGTCTCTGAAAATAAATTATTCAAAATGTTTGTGAAATTCTGCCTGCAAGTTTACACACGTGTGGCGCTCTTTCCCCCATTTAATTAAATCCGACTTCAGTTCTGTGATTCCTTGATTATTGGTGGAAGGACGCAACCAGATCTGCTTTTTTTCTTCATTCCTTTGGCCAGCATTCAGCCTCCGTAAGCCCTAATCTGGCCTATTCTGCCGTTTTGCTTTCCAACTCGCTGTTATCTGCATCGAATGCGTTGTTTCCAACTCCAGTCAGGGTCTATAAAGATGTCACACTGCAAAAAATCAGTGTCAGAAAATAAGAAAAAGAAAAGGAAAGTAAGAAAAAAGGTACCAGAATCAAGCAAAATTATCTGCCAATATAGCGAGAAAATGTATCTTGTAAAGATCTCCTGAAACAAGAAAAAAAATCTTTCCATTTTTTTTTTAGCTTTAATATTCTTAAAATAAGCAAAATTGTCATGAATTTCTTCATGCGTAGTGGAGAACATCAGAACTCGTATCAGTTCTCTTAATTAAATTTCTTATTTCATTCTAGGAAGTTCTTATAATGAATAAATTTTTCTTAATAAGATAATTGTAGCCAACGTTTCTTAAAATTAGATTATTTATTTAAGTCTAGTCAAGTCAGTTATTATTAAAATAAAAAAAATAAAAAAAAAATAAAAAATCTATTTTTTCTGGCTTGTTAAGATTTCATTTTTTGCAGTGCAGTTATATTACGTACACAGATATATCACTATGATTTTCTTAAAATATTATAAGTGTTATGAGGCTGTAAATTAATTGCTTTCAATGCTTTGTTTGATCAGGCCTGATCCGGTCTCGAGTGAGGGGGGCCGGAGTCGCTTCAGCCTCCATCCTCACCTTCTTGGACAGCCACTGTGAGGTCAACACTGACTGGCTGCAGCCCATGATCCAGAGAGTCAAAGAGGTGCGGGGTTTCGTTGGTCTAAACACACTTGCACACCCTGACTCAGCTGAAGCTTAAAAGGAGCAAAAGCTCAGGGTTGAGGTTGAGTTGACTTTGTGGAAAATGGATATTTTGGAGGGAATTCAACAAATCAAGGCCCACGTCAAAACACTCTCTCTCACACATACACACGCACACACACACACACACATCTGTGTGTATTTTTTGTGTCATGGGTCATTTATAACCCAAAAACAATGTGACCTTTAGCTCTACTTTCTCAAGGGAGTGACAAAGGGAGGGAGGGAAAGAGAGAGAGATAGATGGAGGGTGAGGGAGTGAGGCTGACTCATGGGACTGGTCCAGCTGCTCCAAACAACCTCTGCCTTTCCCCTGCTTTGTCAAACTTAACTAAATCAGCAACAGCCCATTATCCACTCCAATCATGTTCTCCAACAGAACAGACCTGATCCAAGATATTCTTTCTCTTTTTTTCCCCAGTGTAACTCAACAGTAATTTCATTCCTTTGATTTATCATCTAATATCCTCTGCCCTGCAGCTAAAGTGTCCCTTTATAAACCCACGCTGGGGGAAGCTTGCCTTTGTTTTCCTTCATCGCTTATAGCTACGGCTCTTCATTCTGCAGGCTCGTATGGATTTTACCGTGGGTGTTTTAAAGGCTATGCGGGATCGGGATATCGGGCATCTTCCTGAAGTTTAAGCCTCTGTCTGAACTTCGGCTTTTCACTGAACCCTAATTAGCCGCACGGAGCACAAGCCAGTCAGAAAATAGATATCGCCTGCTGTGCTGAGCTTGGATTCAGGCTGCGTCAGCAGTGCAGAAGTTAGGAAACACAAGCCATTTGAAGCTAGTTGAAATGGGGGTTTCAGTCAGATTTGTTGAGATGTTGACAAAGAGATGAGCTCTCGCCCTCTGTCCGTGAAGGCCCAGTCCATACCCATACCCAGTCCATAATAAGGGCGTGTAAGTGTAAGTACAAAACACAAGAAGATGTTTAGGTTATCAGAAGAAGCCTAGTAGGCGGCTGAATCTGGAGGATCTGGAGCTCAAACGAGTTAGTGATCAGTACAGAAAGGACGTCACACACACATATACACATGCAGGGGGATGGGGGAAGAGAGAATGAAGCGTTTTGTTCTGATGTAGAAACATGGGCGTAGATTTCTTTTAACAGTAGGGGGGGACAATAAATATAAAATTTCTCATGAGCAATTTTTGAAGGGGACACAAATAATACAGTCAAATTGTACTTATAAAGATATGTCCCCACAGTGAAAAACTTTGCTTCTATCATAATTATCGTAGCATGGAGACTGCGTCATTATGGTTATTTTCAAAGTTTTTCTCAGGTTCAATGACAAAGCAGATTTTTCTTCAAAACTATTTATTGCATTGTTTGTTAAGTTGTTTACAGTCAAGCCATCAACATACAATAAAATTTAAACATGACTGTTATTGTGAAAAAGATATATAAAATAAGTAATGTTTTGTAACAAAATCAATTATTAAATAATAAATTTACAGTAACTGCTCTATGTGAGAAAAAAAACATCAAAATTTAAAGCAAACCAATATTTTAATCGCTAATATAGCAGATTCATGGAAAATTACATCGGTAATCAGCATTTTTGCCGCAACTAATTTATGAATGAGTCTGCATCAACTACATTAAAGAGAATCGCTTTATTTAAAGTGAATAAAATACCGTACTCACTGGAGTTCAACATGAATTGAGCCGCAGCCACACACCTGACTCGTGTGTGTAGAGTAGAGTAGGTGAGATGAACTGGGGAAGCAGGCAGTGGGAGGAAGAGGAGGGGAACTCAACTGTTTCGAAATGCATTTTTTGCGGTTGTTTTTTTTTCTACTTACACAATTATTTTAGGTATACATACATATATTTTTCACAGTAGAGAGTGCCATTTTTTTAAATATTTTTTTTTGGGGGGGACAACCCTCGGATGGGGGGGGACATGTCCCCTCCGTCCCCCTCGGGATTTACGCCCATGTGTAGAAATGAGGCTCGGAGGCCATGGCTTGCTGTGCTGTGTGTGGTCGGAAATCCTCATTAAGTGAGTGTAAATCATTGTTGCTCTGCTCTGTGGTGCGTTGAGCTCGAGAGCTGTCTCTGTTTTGAGGAGATGGCTCGGACCCAACAAATGGGTTGTTGAACTCAGCGTTCAGTAGGGTCTTAGGTAATTGAATGCATTTGTCTCGATGCTATAGTCACATAAATGTCACAAACATACACATGCAGAACTTATAAACACAAGTTGATCTACTTTTTATATGACAAGCAAACACGGTAACGCATGTGCTCATTATGTTGGGGCAGCTGGTGGCGTAACGGTAGGGTGTTCGCTCTGGGATCGGAAGGTCTCAGGTTCCAATCCAGGGCCGGTAAAGTTACCACTGAGGTACTCATGAGCAAGGTACCATCCCCAAGCACTGCTCCCCAGGCGCTTATTAGCTGCCCACTGCTCCTTCACGGATGGGTCAAATGCTGAGGTCACATTTCATTGTGTGTGCTGTGCTGTGGTGTGTTCACAATGACAAATAATCACTCACTTTCACTTTTTCACTTTACATTTACTGCTTTCAGTTCTCACTCTCTCTCTCCCTTCCTGCGCTTCTCTCTTGGTTCTCTCTCTCCATTCTCCCTCTCCTTCTTTCCCCTCTCTGTTTTCTCTCTTTCTGTCTCCGTCTCTTAATCGTCTCTTCTTTTTCTGCCGCTCTCTCTCAAATCGCAGAAGAGCCCCCGCTCTTTTATACTCTTTTTGGTCTATAGCCTGTGACTTTGCATCACAATTCGATTTCCTTGGGAAGCAGCTTCACATCACTGAGTGGGTTGGAATTGAGCATGAGAGAAATGTTGAGCGTCATTTAGCCAGTGACCCGAAATAACTTTCCCCTTTTTCCTATACGCTGAACCCAAAAATGGAATTTCAAAAAGATGGTGCATGATACAGAGTGTTCCTAAAAGTATCGGAACACCTGCTTTGAACACACACACACGAACTTTAACCAAATCCCATTCTCAATCCATAGACTTTAATATGGGGTTGGCCGACCCTTTACATCTATACCAGCTCTATATCAACTCTGCTGGGAAGACTGTCCACAAGTTTTCGGAATGTGTTTATGGGAATTTTTCACCATTCTTCCAAGAGAGTGTTTGTGAGGTCAGCCACTGACATTGGACGAGAAGACCTGGCTCACAGTCTCCACTGTAATTCATCCCAAAGATGTTCTATCAGCTTGAGGTCAGGGCTCTGTGCAGGCCGGTCAAGTTCCTCCTCCACTCCAAACTCCCTCATCGTCCATGTCTTTATGGAGCGTGCTTTGTGCACTGGTGCGGTGTAGTCATGTTGGAACAGGAAGGTGCCATTCCCAAACTGTTCCCACAAAGTTGGGAGCACAAAATTGTCTAAAATCTCTTGGTGTGCTGAAGCATTAAGAGTTCCTTTCACGGGAAATAACGGGCCAAGCCTAACCCCCGAAAAACAACCCCTGTGTCACGCCTCCCTCTGGCGTGCCCTCACTCTGGCTGCCCACCGGAGGGCGCCCCTGTCCTGTCCTGTCTGTCTAGCGTGGTATGTCTGTCAGTTCCCTTTGTCCTATTGGTTCATAGTTTCTCTAATGCTTGATTCGTTGGTCCCGGTTTAGTTCCCTCCTCCAGTTAGTCCAGTTCTGTTCATCTGTTGGTTTGGTGTTTAGTATCTTGTTTAGTTTGTTTCTAGTTTTGTGGCCATTGAGTCTGATTTGTTTTTGTCTGTAAATAAAAGAAGCAGGGCGGCACGGTGGCGCAGTGGTTAGTGCTGTCGCCTCACAGCCAGAAGGTCCTGGGTTCGAACCGCGGGGACGGCCGTAGGGTCTTTCTGTGTGGAGTTTGCATGCTCTCCCCGTGTTTGCATGGGTTTCCTCCGGGCGCTCCGGTTTCCTCCCACAGTCCAAAGGCATGCGCTATAGGTTAATTGGCTAAATTGGCCCCGTAAAGTGTGAATGTGTGTGTGACTGTGTGAGTGTGTGTGTGCCCTGCGGTGTGTTGGCGCCTGCCCAGGGATGTTCCTCGCCTTGCGCCCAAAAGTTACCGGGATGGGCTCCCGTCCCTCCGCGCCCCCAGTTGGGATTAAGCGGTTCAGATAATGAATGAATGAATAAAAGAAGCTTGCAATGGTGCCAAAGCCTCCTGTCGTGACAACATGCCACGTGACACCCCGTCGCAACACCTGTCTTCAGTGATTTGGAGCGGTGTCCCAATACTAATGTCAATACGGTATATTTACTGGTAAATTTACTAGAAGTTTTACTATTAAGTGCAGACAGGGAGCCGGATTTCTGACATGCTCTCTCTCTCTCTTTCTCTCTCTCTCTCAGGATCACACCCGTGTGGTCAGCCCCATCATCGATGTCATCAGCCTGGATAACTTTGCCTACCTGGCAGCCTCTGCTGACCTGAGAGGAGGTGAGGTCATGAGCTGTAATCTCAACACATGTAATCCCTCCAAAACGATAGGATTAAGAGATCAGTGCAGTACAGTCGTCCCTCGTCACTTCGCGCTTCGACTTTCGCGGCTTCTCTCTATCGCGTTTTTTTTTTCAAATATATTCATTAAGAAGTTGATCGAGACAGTGAAAATGATACAGCGCACGCTCGGTTGTTTTATTTTGTCTAATATATTGGGTAATACGAGTGTGATGGTGACTAAAGGGTGTTATTTGTGACCCTCCACGGCAAAACCAGTCGCTTGTTGCAAATTGAGTTATTATGTTTTCATGAAAGGGTATAAATCAAGCTTCAAAACGATACCTATATCGAATGAATCAGACGACATATGACTGAGATATCAACATTCAAAGGAGTCGGGTTTCTCCTGTCACGCCAAGTGAGAAACGGAGAAATCTGCCTTTGAAGTTGACTATCGCCGTAGCACTCACAGACGCTTGGTGCGGTCGCGGCTACGTTTGTATTTACGGTAGCCTACGCTGCATTCACAGCCACACGGATAGCCTACCTGCGTTAGATTAACTGAACTCGGGAGACGAAGATGGATTCCGGAGAAATATCTTCACGCTAGTCAACCAGTGGATTTACCGTAAATATTGAAGTAGAGCGGTCAAAACACAAACTTTTAACATTCTGCTGGAATTGAATTCCTCACCTCAAGAAAGTCACGTTTTTAGGATGGAAAGGGTAAGTTTTTCAGCCAAATTTATTCACAACAGTACAGTATAGACCTTCCACTGTTTCAAAACACTAAAAACTAAAAATCCAACATTTTACCCCACGAAAACATAAACGCTCGATTTTCTCGGAAACCTCCGTTGTGACAAGCCACTGGTTTTGCCGTGGAGGGTCACATTTCATGTCTAGAAGGCTCTGATAATGTTAAAACCCGTATTTAGAAGGTTGTAAACAGGTTTTCTATGCTCTAACTACGAAATTTATAAATAAGAAATCCTACTTCGCGGAAATTCACTTATCGCGGTAGAGTCTGGAACTGATTAACCGTGATAAACGAGGGCCGACTGTATAGGCATTTGAACAGTGAGATATGGAGAAGTGAGTACAAGAGACTATATAGCAACGTTTGGAACTGTAAGTACAGTGGAATTCAGAATAGATAAGTAAGAGGCACAGTGTGTGTACGTTCTTATCAGTGCTGTCTGACTGCAGGTTTTGACTGGAGTTTACATTTCAAATGGGAGCAGATTCCAATTGAGCAGAAAATGGCTAGAACTGATCCTACTCAGCCGATCAGGTGACATGCAGCATCTCTCTCTCTCCTACTCCATTTCCTTATTTCTCTTTCTCACTTTCTCTCCCTGTTTCTCTCACACCCTCTCTTGGGGCTGAAACTAAGAGAACTGATCCTACTCAAGTGAGAACATGTAGTGTGTCTTTCTCTCTCCTTCTTTCCATTTCTCTCTCTCTCTCTTTGGCCGAAATTGACGATGACTCTACTCATCCAATCAAGTGAAGCATGTAGTATCTCTTTCTCTCTCACTCTTTCATTCCATTTCTCCAGGGCCCTATGATTTGCGCGATGCGGAAAACGTGCACGGAATCGCGGAATTCAACAAATAAAATGGAATCCGTTGTAAAACGCGGAATGTCGTATAATTTGCTGATATCGGTGTGTGGGCAAAGCAAAGCAATGGTTTCTAATCAATTTTGGCCGCTGCAGCCCCCTGTACGTGTTACCTGTTGTGGCGGGACTCAGCTTTCCACACACACAAACGCACAGACACAGAGGGGGAAACGTCAACGGTCAGCTATGGTGAAGAGGCTGAAATTCGAGTGTCAGTGCTAAATTTAGAGCAGAACAACACCCAAACGATTTTTATGAATCAGGAGAACAACTCTTTTGTAAGTTTTGCCAGCATACGATAGACTGAACCAGCAAGAACACGTGACGACCACTTACAGTCAAAAACTCACATCAGAAACGTTTCGTTTTGCACCAAAAAATGAATGTTTTTTGTTGTTTACAGGTAAATGTTTTACCAAAGCAGAAAATGTTCTGCTGAACCCCAGCACTTTGTTGAAGTTGAATATTTAATGTGATTTTTTTTTTCTGTTGCATTGTTTTTTTTGCCATCCACTCCATAATTAGACACTTTTTAGGTGAATAAATATGATTATAACGTAAAACACGGAATTCAGAAGAATAAAAATGGGAAAAATGGAATTCAAGAAAAAATAAAACGGAATTTAGGAAAAAACAAAAGGGATTTCATAGGGCCCTACATTTCTCTGTCTTTCGCTAAAATCGCCAAAATCGACCAGTTTCTACTCAATCAAATGTCAGTGAAGACTTAGTATTTCTCTCTCTCTCTCTCTCTCTCTCTCTCTCTCAGTGGTGTAGAAGTGACTGAAATGTTGTGCTGGCCAGCATAAGATTGGCGTTTACATTTTGAAAGAATCCCACCGTTGGGCCCCTTAGCAAGGCCACTAATCTCAACTTGCTCTCTGTGGTTAGTAAATTTACGAGGCGCTGTGTGCTAAATGCCGTAAGTGTAAATCTCTCTCTCTCTCTCTCTCTCGCACTCCTTTTTGTACCTTTAGGACCCCAGTGATTGCTGGTGGGATCTTTGTGATGGATAAGAGCTGGTTTAATCACCTGGGCCAGTACGACACGCACATGGACATCTGGGGAGGCGAAAACTTTGGTGAGTTTATTGAGTTTATCTTTCCACCAGCTACCGCCACCATCTACGATACGAGCATGGGTGTTGGGCGTCTCGTCATATCATGGATTCTAAATTGCATATTGTCTGGCGGAGAAGCTTTATAAGGAAAGGAACTCATTAAAAAGGGGGAAACATCGGAGTCTCAAACGAAGATGAAGCGACGCAGTCACTTATTCATGAATTAGTCATGAATTCCACCGCCTTTTAATTAGAGACATTAAAGTGTCAGCTCATATTCCGACTGCACTGCTAATTTTTGTTGGGGCGAGATTTCGCATTTGGACACGCGCTTTTTCAAAGTGGATTTATTTAAATGGCTTTGGAGAGAGCTAAAGCTTGCAGAGATGTGCCTGTTCTGTCAGATCTGATAAAAAATGTTTTCAAGACGGTAAGGCAGTTTAACCCCACCTCCTGACCACTGAGTTCCTATGTAAGCAGATCTGCAGCTATTATTTGCAGTTCAGAGAGGGAAAGAATCATACAGTTCCGATTCTGTCACTTCAGATATGTGTGTGCTATGCATGTGTTTCACGCGCTGAGGACGCCAAACGTCTCCAGTCCTTAAACAGACATTGTTAGGACAGAAATTAATACAATATAGCACAATACTTATATACTTAAAATAGATTTATTTAGATTTCTGTTGTAATAAACATAATATTAAAACCATCAGCGGTGTGTGTACAGTATGTTTGTTGTGTGTGTGTGTGTGTGTGTTTTGGAGACCTCTGCTGGTTAAAGCTTAAATATTAAGCAGTTTCTGCCAAAGCCTTTGATTTTGATATTTTAAAAAATGATGTAAGATTCACTGATAGATGTGTCCTAGAAGCATTTTTAGCTGTTCACCTCACACTAATCTCTCCTAATCAGATTTAGAATGTTGGGCCCTGTATGCTTCACCCTGTACGCTGAAGCGATTATAGAGGAAGAAATAATCCCTTATGCTGATCTCCTTCGGAAACCTTAAACTGTTCCAGTAAATAGATGGAGGAGTGCGTTCGGCCATTTACTGATTTGTGTGGTCATTCCAGCTTTTTGGGGAAAGAGCTTGTGATCTTACTACAGCATATTAACACTTGATTATACTAATTTATCTGGTTTCACAAAGAACGGTTAGAGTTGGAGCCACAGCTGGTTACGATCGCTGCTCCCACTTTCTGGACCTCCATGATAGAACAGATATACACTGCCCTCCAAAAGTTTGGAAACGTTCCTGGCAAAGTGGGGTTTTGGACGATATCAGCATAAATCCTCATCACTTTTTGGTGCAAATACATTAAAGTAACTTGACATTATCTTTGGATACCAGCAATAATCATTTTTATTTTGATCACATAATAATGGCAGTATATCCATGTCAAAGTCAGACGTGCCCCTTTGCCAGCTGTGATGTCTGGTTACTGGTTTAAACTTGGCCCAGGTTTTTGGGTCAGCACACCTTAATAGCTTCAACAACTGATTGATTGGTTCATCGACAGCTCGGACGCCAGATTATGCAGAGCTGTAATAGCTGCTAATGGTGGATATTTTGATGAATCAATAAATTGAAGTATTTTCTATGTATAAACTGTTTAATAAACTGTTTATGTAATAAAATATGTTTTCACAGTTTGTATTGTCCCTTATCAGTGCAACATTATCACAAATTAACAAGGATTCATGGCAATACTGTCCAAAACCCCACTTTGCCAGGGGCGTTTCCAACCTTTTGGAGGGCAGTGTGTTATATATATATATATATATATATATATATATATATAGCATGTGATATAGGTTAATTGGTGACTCTAAAATGGCCTGGGTGTGAATGTGAGTGTGATTGTGTGAATGTGTGTGTCCTGTGGTGTGTTGGCACCTGCCCACGGTTGGTCCTTGTTTTGTGCCTGTAAGTTCCCATGATAGGCTCCGGTCCCTCCCTGCCACCCCGGTTGGGAGTAAGTGGGTCGGATAATGAATGAATGTATGTATGTGTATATGTAGTGTGTATTATAGTATTTATACTGTGTCTGCAGTACTGTGCAAAAGTTTTAGACAGGTGTGAAAAAATGCTGTAAACAAAGAATGCTTTCAGAAATATAAATAATGATTGTTTATTTTTATCAATTTACAAATACAAGTTCATGAACAAAAGAGAAATCTAAATCAAATCAATATTTGGTGTTACTACCTTTTGCCTTCAAACCAACATCAATTCTTATAGGTACACTTGCACAAAGTCAGGGATTTTGTAGGATTATAGTCATTATATTATTTTGTGGGATTATAGTCATTATAGATCTGTGGTTAGTTCTCCAGATGTTTTGGAGACAACCTACCAGCCGAGTTCCTTCAAAAAGCGGTGTGCAAGTGTACCTAGAAGAATTGATGCTGCAGAAGGCGCAAAGAAATAGTCACAAATATTGATTGATTCGTCCTACATTTTGTTGATTAATGAAAATAAATGGTCTTACTTCATTTTTGAAAGCATTCTTTGATGACAACGACCCTACCACTACTTTTGCACAATACTATACTATATAGAAATGTAGCATCTAACCACCCATGTTATATTGCAAATATAAGTTATTATCCTTTTATTTCAGTAGTTCTATCCCGATCTGTTTAATCACTGCCGTAATTCCCTCCCTGACCCCTTCTCCCTTCCGTAATTTAATTCTCCTCGCACCCATTTCTTTTATAACTCAATTCCAGCCTGGTCATTACTTTCGCGTTAACCTCTTATCTCTTTTTAATGCTTTATCTCTTCTACAGGCGCTATGCGTTCGAGTGTGGATGTCACCGGGGGCAGTTTGGAATCCTGCCCTGCAATCGCGTGAGCCCGTCTTCAGGAAGCGTCCGCCCTTATGACTTCCCAGAGGTAATCGCTCACCTACATCCGTGGTGTATTTACTTAATTATATAGAGTATAATAATGTAAGAAGATTATTTTTCCATGTGTTTTACTCATCAATTCTGGGGCCAAAAATGTTCTCACGTTCGAAATACACAATCAGACGTGTACAGTGCAAAACATTTGCTGACTTACAATACAATTAAATACAATTGTGAAACATGTTTCTAGAGATGGCCCTTTGGCAGTTATTATTTTTTAATGTTTTTCCTAATCTAAAGAAGTTTTAGAAGCGAGCATATTAGAAACCTAAGCGATATGTCGCACAACCACTTCTTATATGTCATCTGTGTGTGTGCATTAGGAATACCGGCGAGCTGCAGAAGTGTGGATGGATGGTATAAAGCAGTATTAAGCGAGACCCTCTGCTCAGAACTGAGGCCTTGGGAAGGTCAGACATCTTTGATATTCATGCTGTTTGTAAATGAGATTTAAACTTCGGTTTTCTTGCCGTTTTGCCTCTGAAATCGCCATCTAGCGCTAATGTCGCGCCGCTATCTTGCAATACAGGAAATCATCTCAGTTCCTCCTCACTCCTTATCCTCCGCCATCTTATCTCGCTCATTCTCTCCATGATATCGCCGACGACTGGCCCTGAAGAAGAAGCTGAATTGCAACTCTTTCCGCTGGTATCTGGAGAATGTGTATCCCGAGCTCAGGTGAATCGGTTTCATGAAACCTCATCAAGCGATACAGAACACCGCTCATTATTCGGCTGCAGAAGTGTTAGAAACCTAATTAGATCAATCCTGTAAAATCTGCGTACTGCTAACAGACTCTTCTCGGCTTTTGTTAGGTAATGTTGAGCAGGATTCCGGAAACAGAGGTTACATACAGTCTGCTGAAACAGGAGACTCTGCCTCGAGAGCCACAACACACCACCCGAGAGTTTGGGCCTGGCTGAGTGTAAGGGCGGGTTGAGTATACCTGCCTCACAGGTGAGGAGTGTGTGTGTGTGTGGGTTGCTCAAGTCAAGTCAAATTTATTTCTAATGCACATTTAAAACAAATGTTGACCAAGTGCTGCACATCTTATGAATATCATAAAACAACAATAAAAAAATAACAGGGTGGGCATGATGGTTAGCGGTCCCGTCTCATAAGAAGATCCTGGGTTCGAACCCCGGGGATGACTGTAGAGCAGCGTTTCCCAATCCCGGTCCTCGCGCCCCACCGCTCTGCACATTTTCGGTATTTCCTGCACTGTTGCACGCTGGTCCTACGTTGCTAATTAGCTAATCAGTAGCATCAGCTGTGCTGTGGGTTGGAAAAGTCGTGTGCAGAGCGGTGGGGCGCGAGGACCGGGATTGGGAAACGCTGCCGTAGAGTCCTTCTGTGTGGAGTTTGCGTGCGCTCCCCGTGTTTGCGTGGGTTTTCTCCGGGTGCTGTAACGTAGGTTAATTGGTGACTCTAAATTGGCCCTGTAATGTGTGAATGCGCGTGTGAGTGTGTGCGTGCCCAGGGTTGGTCCCCGCCCTACGCCCCTAAGTCCCCGGGATAGGCTCCGGTCCCCCCGCGACCCCAGTTGGGATTAAATGGTTGGGAAAATGAATGAATGAATGAATGAATGGATGAACGAATGAATAAAATAACATCACACTGACACAAGTGAAACAAAACAAACAGATTCAAACGTGCTTCTTCAAAAGCCAATGAATAAAAATAGGTTTTTAAACACGTGTTGGGGAGCTCCTGATACGTAGAGGCAGCTTGTTCCACAGTCTAGGAGCAGCTACTGCAAAGGCTCGGTCCCTTCTCTGCTTTAACCTTGACCTCAGGGCGTCAAGGAGCAATTGCTCAGTGATCGAGTAGGAACGTGCAGGGTTAAAAGGTTCCTGAGGTACGGAGGTGCTAGCCCATGTAGAGATTTAAAAACAAACAAAATCTTAAGATTGATTCTAAAACGCACAGGTAGCCAACGTAAGGAAGCCAGTATTGGTGATACGTGGTCACGCTTACAGGAGCCAGTTAGAGGTCGAGCTGCCGCGTTTTGGACCGGCCGCAGTCGGCCAATCTGTGACACACCAACCCAACACCAACATACAGACTGTTGTAATAGTCCAAGCGAGATGAAATGAAGGCGGGGGCGGCCTTTTCAAAGTCCCTAAAACAAAGCAGTGGCTTCAACTTAGCAAGTACGCGAAGTTATACTTACATACTAGCTTTTGTTGCTTTTTGTGAGGATCTGATTGTCTCCGAGAAGGAAAAAATGTACCTGCCTCAGGGTTGAGGAGAATGTGTCTGTGTGTGCAGGTAATTCTGAGGAGCTGATTGTCCACTAAAAAGATAGGAAAACATGAGATTGGTCAGATTTAGAGATTTTAGTTATTGGCTCTCATTTTATAAAGCGTTCGTACAGCATTTATTAAGTGTACAATCATTTCAACAAAAAATTCAGGATTCATCTATTCAGCTCTCAGGTCACGTATGCAGTTTTATGTCAGTACGGATCGCGCTGCCGCAGAGGAAATCAAGCTGTGTCGGAGAATTACTACATCATAGTTGTACTAAAATTATGTTAAGTAGATAATCATCAAGCTTTCAGGTGAAATGTTTATTGTGGGTTATATTTGATGAATGAATTCTCTTTATCGATTTATGTAATTGTAAGATTACCGACAGCATTAATTGTGACCCTCCACGGCAAAACCAGTCGCTTGTTGCAAATTTTCTAAATTGAGTTATTACGTTTTCATCAAAGGGCATAAATCAACCTTCAAAATGATACCTATATCAAATGAATGGGACGACATATGACTGAGATATCAACATTCAAAGGAGTCGGGTTTCTCCTGTCACGCCAAGTGAGAAACGGAGAAATCTGTCTTTGAAGTTGACTATCGACGTAGCACTCACAGACGCTTGGTGCGGTCGCGGCTACGTTTGTATTTACGGTAGCCTACGCTGCATTCACAGCCACACGGATAGCCTACCTGCGTTAGGTTAACTGAACTCGGGAGACGAAGATGGATTCCGGAGAAGTATCTTCACGCTAGTCAACCAGTGGATTTAGCGTAAATATTGAAGTAGAGCGGTCAAAACACAAACTTTTAACATTCTGCTGGAATTGAATTCCTCACCTCAAGAAAGTCACGTTTTTAGGATGGAAAGGGGACGTTTTTCAGCCAAATTTATTCACAACAGTACAGTATAGACCTTCCACTGTTTCAAAACACTAAAAACAAAAAATCCAACATTTTACCCCACGCAACATAAACGCTCGTTTTTCTCGGAAACCTCCGTTGTGACAGGCGACTGGTTTTGCCGTGGAGGGTCACAATTATGAACGTTCCACACGCAAAGTTAGGTCACTGCAGTCAAGCCTGTGGCTACCACTATTTTATCATATTTTATGTTATTCAATTTTACTCTTTTTTTCTTTGTATGTCTATTATTTACTTAGGATGACCAGACGTCCTCTCTTTCCTTTTCAAGACCTAAAAAATGTGTCCAGCTGGGATTTCATTCTACCTCCGCCTGAGTCACATCGGCTTTGCGTTGCTTTTCCCCGGGGCTTTCCCAAACTAGTAACTTCACTCTCCCCCTACGCACTTCCACTCGCTTTTCTTATACCCTTACTGCAGAAATCAAGTGGAAGTGAGTAGGGGAAGAGTGAAGTAACATGACCATGGTGCCAATTTTGCAAGCTTCCGTGTCACCAATTCTGTGGGCGCGGCCACGTAAACCCTGAACAAACGGGGACGCGGCACGTGAATTATGATTGTTTCCAGCCGCCAGGTTTATCAACGCAGGAACGTGCGTACGCCAGGATTGGCGAGGCACACCGTGTTTAATAAATCGCACGTGGAACTTGTCGTACGGGGATTTTTTTGCACCCAAATCTATGCTCGTTTTGATAAATGAAGGTCTTTATGTGGACACTTTTGTATATTAGGTAGAATAGGCCTGTCTCGGCCCAAAGGGGAGAGGAGAGGTTGTGAGAGGGTGCGGGTGTGTGAGAGTATGAACCTGATTGTGCCCTAAAAGACAGGAAATTGTGAGGTTTGTCAGATTGTGCTGCCTTGTTCTCTGCGAGGACGTTTTAATATGAGGGGCCCTCATATTATAAGGAAAAATACTTTGATGTAAAAGCAGAAGCATTTAAATGAAAACTAAAAGAGTGATAAGATTCACTTTTCCTAGGGTGAAGGGCAGCCCTGGAATGCGTGTGAACCTGCTGGACTCTTAAGCTTCACTATCTCAGAATCACAGCCTTGCTTCCTCTCTTATCCCCTGGCTTTTTTTTCACTCAGAAATGGACGCTGATGGAGCCGCAGATCCGCCAGCATGACATGTGCTTGGCCATTACAGCCTTCTCCTCGGGGTCAAAGGTCAGACTGGAGCCCTGCAACCCTAAAGAGTCCAGACAGGTGAGTGTCAGGGATACCAGCATGAGCAGTAATTGCAGTAATCACCTTGGCAGTGTGACAGGCATGAGCTCGGGGTTTCGTATCAGGGATGACTAAGCAACCAGAGGGTTTCCTGACCCTAGTAACCCAAAAAATACCAGCACATTGGATTTACCAAGTCACCGTCTTAATCTTGCCCATTTTTCGTGTCCAACACACATTGCTTTTTGGGGTAATTTCAAGTTTTAGTCATAAACCGCATTACAGAAATGTCTTATTTGAATGCTTGAGCAAAAAAAAAAAACGTCCCAAAGACAATCAATAACTATAACGATTATGATGATTAATGATAGTTAACTCTAAGCTGATACTTGTATTTGACTTGCATATGTCTTATCAGAAAAATAAGATCCCACTCTGCCAGTGTCAAAAGTGGCCAGTTGGGGCAGTTGGTGGCGTAACGGTAGGGTGTTCACCCCGTGATCAGAAGGTTGCAGGTTCGAATCCGGGGCTGGTAAAGTTACCACTGAGGTACTCATGAGCAAGGTACCGTCCCTAAGCACTGCTCCCCAGGCGCTGCCTTTGTTAGCTGCCCACTGCTCCTTCACGGATGGGTTAAATGCAGAGGTCACATTTGGTTGTGGTGCGCTGTGTGCTGTGTTCACAATGACAGATAATCCCTCACTTTCACTTAAAAAGGATTTCACTCCAAAATTAGGAGAACCTTTGTGAGTAGCCGTCCAGCTTCAAGTTAAAGCCCATCAGTTTCTGATTATGCTTTAAGATTGCCCCACGCTGGAACATATAGCGAAGAGCAAACAAACATAGCACGTCCGTTACGCTGCCATTACAACATAATTGGCCGGCGTGTTAGCATGCTAACAGCATCCGACTATATATACGCAAAAACTCTCTGTTGCTAAACGTAATGTTCACCATCTGGTTCCTGTCTCACATATTTTGCCCAGAGCCGTTTCTGCACTTTGAAGTTTGAGGTGTAAGGAACGTTTGTGCTTTTTGTGCACTGATAGATAAGTGTAAATCTGAAATTGTGAACTACAGATGGTGTGTTATCATGGAACTTGGCGTCACCCGTTTTAAAACGTCAGGCCGATGTAATCCCCCTGTATCTATTTCCCATCGATCATAGTGGAACCCAACAGTCTTTCCAGTCCATCTGGGCCCAGAGCTGACCCAAACCCGATTTATGACTTCGAGGTTGGGGCCAAACGCAGACCATGTGTAAGAGCAGCGCGGCGGGGTTGTGATTTTACTAAGTGTGTTTATGCTGTGTTCATGCATACATTTACACTCTCAGGATCTACACTTAACAACAAATTCAGCTTTTTGTCTCTTGTAGCTTTTCAAATATAATGTGCATTTTTCCAATAGAGTCTTTATGGAATCAGCTGAATTTCAAACACTTTCCAATCACGGGGGACATTTGGTCCCTGCAAAGAGCTAACTACATGTACGCAAGTCATCACACACACACACACACACAAACAGAAGGAAACAAACACCCACGCAACAGAGAGAGAACCCTATCGAAATACACACGTACACATCTGTAGTCCTGATGTATCTGGTTCCACTCATCAAGTTTGGCGTCACTGTGGCCTTTTTTAAATCAAAGTCTTTATTAATCTATCATCAGCCTCATCAGCTTGGTGACTTATGCCCCACTCCTTTAGATTCGGTCCCAAAGTCAGCCTGCCCTGTACAAAGAGATCTAGTTCCGTTTGGACACCACTCTACAGTGTCTCTCGGCGACCCTGAATTAAACAGCAGTTTTTAAAATGAGAACTCAGCTTGTACATTACACCATGATTTATTAAAAGTATAATCCGCTCTTTATTTTCCAAGTCGAAAAGAAGTGAAGATTTTTTGCTTTGGCCTAAAAACCATTTCAGAAAATATCAGTCATTTGGTTTTAATGGTCTGTCAGTAAGAATTGCGTAAGAGCAACGGCTGCAGGAGGCGTTACAGGTCACTGTCAGCAGTAAATAAACAGACATGACTGTGGCACCATTTTCCAAATTGCATGAAACGCCCGGAACAATAAGCCATCAGAAAATAGGGCTCTGCCTCTCTGAGTCACTCTACACAGTTCATTACTTAATCAAAACCTGCTGCTCCCCACACACACACACACACACACACATCATCGTTTGGACTGGGTTTTATTGCAGTTATATATTGTTCTGACATAAGTGCCCGTGTTATGGTCGTTTGCTATAAATGTGTGGAGTTATGTCATAAATCAGGCAGTATAAATGAGAAATAATCCTAGTCACACAGCAGCAGTATTCATTTGGGGTGCTGAAATTTATCACGTAACTGATGCATCGCGATCTGCATTAATGCAGTGGCAGACCATAATTGCGTCTAACCTAGTGGTCTGTGATGGCATTGCAGGTGGTCTGTGACATTCAATCCAGTTTCACTACTGAAATCACTTCTTAAAAATGATTTATTTTTCAAAACATTTACGGATGATCATGGCATCTTTATGAATAATGAATTTAATGCAGATCCCTAAAAAATAGACGACATTAAATGTGACCCTCCACAGCAAAATACACACACAGTGTACAGCCGCACACTGCTGTTTAGTCTGAGAGGTAGTGCCTGAGACAGAAGCAGGTGAAAACCCCGGATTATCTCATAATGACATTGCTTGGTGATTTTCTGGCTACGGCATAAAAATTCTAGTTAAAAACAACATCCCGGTAGTAACTATGACTGCATGATCTGCATGCAATAGGAAGCAATGTAGCAAAGTTGATGGGATGCATTGAGGTATTGCTATAATATTTGTTTCATGTCCATTGAGTAGTTGGTTCAGAATCCACTACTCCGCTACTGAGCAGGACTGCAACTGACCCTGACATCACCAGACCAACTCTCATCGGCCAGAACAAATAAAACATGAGCGACAGAATTATCTGCTTCCCACAATCAGAATTTTATCCAAAGCCTTTGATCTTTTTCGTAGCCAATAAAGCTGATCAATCAATTACTACTATTTATAAATTATTGTTTTAACTGTATTTGATATGTTATGGGTAATTAGTCTAACATAAACCCATCAGAGATAATATATTACAGTGCTATTCGTGTAGGATATTATCATCCAGACATAAATAATTTGATTATTATTTATTATTATTATTATTTTATTATTATAATTTGAATGTTATTAAAATGCTATTGCAAAATGTAAACTCATACTGATTAGTTTAACTAATTGCTGTAGTTGAAAGATTAACTCAGATTATCCTTTAGTGTTAATAACAGTGATGAGATGTGGCAATGCATTGAGATATTAATCTTTAATATATCTGTGCCTTCTTTTAACAGTGCATGAGACATCAACAGTTAAAGTTTAACTAATACTCTGAGTAGTTGTTGAGAAGAAATCTTTTTTAACACCAGCAGTTTCACTTGTACTTGAGTAATATTTAAGCAGAGATGGGAAGTAAGGAAAGAACAAATACTTGGTTACTGTACTTAAGTAGAATTTTCAGGTATCTGTACTTGACTATTTTTGTGCCAACTTTTAACTTTTACTACGCAGATTTTTAGCATGAATATCTGTACTTTCTACTCATTACATCTTCAAATCAGCCTCGTTGCTCTTGTTTGGTTTCATTTAAATGAGGTTTATTTAGACATTTTGCCGTGCATTTTACCTGTTCCGTATCAATAATGTGCGCCATCCAGACAACTTGACTGATTGGTTGAGGCTTAAAAACGTAGTAAACACGCACAGAAAAGACAATCCTATTGGTGTATTGGTCTTTAAACATGACAAACAACACAATAAAGTGAGAGAGAGGGAAAAATAAGCTAAAAGCAGGCGGCAACTCGGTGAGATATGATGTGGTGATTGCGGTGCAGAAAGAAGCTCAGCTCCACCAAGTTCACTTCAGTTGAGTTGAGTTTATTTCTACAGCGCTCTTTACAGCTCTATAATATCTGTTGTATGATGTGTTTAGGAAAGAGGTGATCATCATGTATAATGATGGTAATGAACAATGCAGCTTTATGTTCATGTGGCTTTATTTTTCTCTGCTTTCGCTCTACATAACGCTTGGACATGGAGTCCAGTCAGCGTTGCTCTAAAATGCAGGTTTTGTCATTCACAAGGCTATTTTATACATGAGGGAAGAATGCCTCTACTTTTGACATCTCTGTATTTAAGTAATGAAACGGTACTTTCGTGGTACTTACTCTTTCTACCCCTGTTCATACTATTGCTTCTAATATGTCTGCATGATGTAAATGGGACTAATTCATCACGTCTGCTGTTGCTCCCTGCAGAAATGGAAACCCAGAGGTCCGGCGTTGCAGCATATGATCAGCGGACTCTGTCTGGACAGCCAGCCCCCTGCCGGACCGCCGGTTGTTGCCCAGTGCCGCCCCCAGATGGCCAGCCAGTCCTGGGAGCCTCAGCTGGTCACCTGACTGAGAGAGGGCAGGACAAGAGAAGGGAGACAGGGGAGAAGTTAAGAGGGTTCGCAGAAGTGTGTGGTGCTTTAGGGCCCAGAGGAACATGTCTGCACAATGTTTTAGTTGAAGGTGCTGCTTTCAGATCTGTAAACCATGGCCATGTCCAAAACACACTTCTGTACCTTCAGCACCTGTAACCTCCCCTTATACCACTCATCTTAAACATCCAGAGAGACAGAAAAACTCAAATCTAAGTTGCGGCTCCTCACATTCAGTCACTGATTTGGACATGGTCAGCGTTTACACCTTAACAGCATTGTGGGTGATTAGCAGGAGAATGTTGGGACGTTTTCTTTTTTTTTTTTTCCTGGTGTATAGTTTAAGGACTCAAAGAGAGAGAGAGTAGTTATGTATATTTCTGCCTTTAACTACCTTTGAGAAGAGCCACTGAGTTCACTGTCATTTGCACATACATCGTGACCCCCAGCATAGACCTGTGCAGCTGTTTTCATGAAGCTCTTTGTCGAGCAAATGCTGTTATTTAATGTACACACATTCAGATCATCAGAGGGGTCAAGAAAGCCAAGAAGTACATACTTTCAGAAGGTCATTTTAAAATCAGACTATTTTCAAAGCACCAGACAGGCTTTAATCTGAAAGCTATGCTTAAAAGTTTTGAAAGTTGAGCTGCGCAGAGTTTGCCAGCTATCTCAGATTGTAAGAGGGGCTGATTGATTGTGCCCTCCGGTGTCTGATCCAGGGTCAGTGTAAACACTGTTCTCATGTTAAAGTGTTTGGATATCTGATCTAACAGTTGCTTCGAGTAGCACAGATTAACAAGGAAACTCCACTGGTTTGAAACATTGTCCAAATCAGTGACGCAGAACTGAATGAAACAATGCAGTGTGCAAATGTAAGTTTAAAGCTTCATTCTTTTTAATGTTAGACCAAGTGCAAGCACTTTTGATTTTGCATGGTACTGTGAAACATCACAAAATAGTATTTGTGACATGTCAAGTCCAAAGACTGTTCTTTTTTTTTCCTTTTTAAGAACTATACATTTTGTAAATACTTGACAGAATAGTTTTGGATCATGAACAAAAGGCACATTCATGTAATTGGAAATAAAGAATCTATAGCCCTGAAGACATTTTTTTATGAATGCGGTAAATTTTCACGCAACACATAATATTTCACACATATTAATGCAATGCAAATCTTTGCGCAGCAACAGTCTCCCTGGAGCAATTTGCCCTTAAGGGGCTTGGTCAAGGCAGTGCTGGGGGTAGGATAGAACCACGCCTGAACCCACAACCTCTTGGTCTGTAATGAATATCTTATCACTAGGCCACCACCACCACCACCCCCAGTGGTCTGTGTGTTCCAATGTAAAATTAATTAGCCCACCAGTAGCCTGCATTCATCTTTTTGTTACTTTATCTATTTTGAAACAACTCGAAATTCAGCCCTGCTTTTGTTAGGCAACGGATTCTGGTTGCAGTTCAATATGTGGCCACCTGGTGGAAAGCTCTCATAAAAAATGCAAGATGTACTCTGAAGAGAATCTAGTCTGAGCTCTGCCATGAGAGTCTCAACAAGAGATTCACCTTTCATACTGAGGCATTTTAAAATATATGGTCTTCTCAAACTCAGACTGGAAACTGCAGTCGGTCCTTATAAAACATTTTAAATCACAGAAACTTTTGACGTCCTGAATCTTTGAGATTTGTTTCGCACTTTGTATTTTAGTTTGGTTCGCAAACTTTCATTGGTCATCTTTCCTCTTATATTTTGACCATTTCAGTAAGTATTGGCTTGTAATCAAGAACTAGTCCCTAATCTCTGACAATTTGTCAAAGCAGGCTGTTGATGCTTTGGTATTTAAAGGTCAACTCTGAGGCCATTATGACCTACAGAAGAAATGGACCCCATCAAAGGCCAGCCGTCTGTGTATGTGTGTGTTTGTGTGTGTGTGTTTGTGTGTGTGTGTGTGTGTTTGTGTGTGTGTTGTTTGTGTGTGTGTGTGTGTTTGTGTGTGTGTGTGTGTGTGTGTTTGTGTGTGTGTGTTTGTGTGTGTGTGTGTGTTTGTGTGTGTTTGTGTGTGTGTGTGTGTGTGTTTGTGTGTGTGTGTGTTTGTGTTTTGTGTGTGTGTGTGTGTGTGTGTGTGTGTGTGTTTGTGTGTGTGTGTGTGTGTGTGTGTGTGTGTGTGTGAGAGTGTGTGTGTGTTTGTGTGTGTGTGTGTTTGTGTGTGTGTGTTTGTGTGTGTGTTTGTGTGTGTGTTTGTGTGTGTGTGTGTGTTTGTGTGTGTTTGTGTGTGTGTGTTTGTGTTTGTGTGTGTGTTTGTGTGTGTGTGTGTGTGTGTGTGTTTGTGTGTGTGTGTTTGTGTGTGTGTGTTTGTGTGTGTGTGTTTGTGTGTGTGTTGTGTGTGTGTGTGTGTGTGTGTGAGAGTGTGTGTGTGTGTTTGTGTGTGTGTGTGTTTGTGTGTGTGTGTTTGTGTGTGTGTTTGTGTGTGTGTGTGTGTGTGTTTGTGTGTGTGTGTGTGTGTGTGTGTGTGTGTTTGTGTGTGTGTGTTTGTGTGTGTGTGTGTGTGTGTGTGTGAGAGTGTGTGTGTGTGTTGTGTGTGTGTTTGTGTGTGTTTGTGTGTGTGTTTGTGTGTGTGTGTTTGTGTGTGTGTGTGTGTGTGTGTGTGTGTGTGTGTGTGTGTGTGTGTGTGTTTGTGTGTGTGTTTGTGTTGTGTGTGTGTGTGTGTGTGTGTGTGCGCCTGGGTGAAATAGCAACAACCAATGTTAAATAAAAGCTTATGTTTTGGAACATGCTAATTCTCTGCACACATACTGAGGGAGTGAAATATATCTCAGTAACAAACACACTTGACACACATCAGTAACATGTCTAATGGAAAGATCAGTGAAGGCACCGGACCGGATTGAGATAAACTGTTCAGCATGGCAACAACAAAACAGGCTTGACAGCTTTGGTAAGTCCACGGTACTCACCTCATTCCACTGCTTTTCATGCATGTCACAGGACATTCAAACCTTTATTCTATGCCTACATACATTATGGATTGTGATCTATATCACGATCAATGCAGCCTTTGCCTTTGAATTTATACCAATAAAACCAAAAAATACTACATATTCGAGGTTAACCGGTTACTCATTGAAAGAGGAAACTAGACGAGAATGTTTCTTCATGCCAGATACGTTACATATTTTGCGGATTATTAATTTCCACGTCATGCACTGTACGTAGAAGACGCCACCCTATAGTGAGTCGAAAGAGCGTCTCAAATGGCCCCTTACTCCCTACGTAGGGCACCACATGTAGTATGGAAAATAGCTCGTGGCAGAAAGCTCCTCTAAAAGTCATCATGACATGGGTAAATAAACATTTAAAAACACTCGAACGTTATGTGGAATATTCTTGCAAAAAAGGTCTTTCAAAATGAATGTGTTTTTAATGTGTATTTTATAATTAGCATTAGGTGTTTAAGGTTTAGCCAGGGGGGTAGCCTTTTGTCATTTTTGGTTGATTACTGTTAGAATTCGACTGATTTCAAAATTTTTTGTCTAAAATGTTGCTGATATGTGAAAATAACGGTATGATTGCCTGATGGTTGTCAAAAACATGGTAGACCCACCACAAACACTGTAGGCTCCCACCACACCATCTTGGGAGTAATAGACTAGATAGAGGTTTAAAAACAAGCCCCAAACCGGTCTTTAAGACAATCCAAAGTTTTCTCTTTAATTATGACTTTTGACTAAAATGTATATTTTGGTGGACTTGTAGGACTATATCTTGTGGATTATAGGTTGGTATTCTAACAGGGTTTGAAAAGGTAAGTAGTTTAGCTGGGAGAAACGTAGATGACTAGCAGTGGCTAATTTAGGACTGAGTTGACAAGTATGAAGAACAGCTTCTTTTATTCAAGGTGCTTTATTTAGGGAAATTTAAGCCTAGTTCATTCCTAAGACGGTGCTGGTAAATGTTAAAAGCAACACACAAACCAAAAATAAAAAATAAGAAAGTAAAACCTAAAAAAATGTTGATAAACGGCGCATAGCTTATGTCTCGGTTTATGATAAAAAGCATTGTGTAGTTGTGTCGATGGACATATATAATGAGTGACAGTCGGCTGTGAGAGTGCATATAGGAATTGGTTTCGATATGATCAGTGAAATGGTGTTGCATATCGCTGTACAACAACACAAATATGACTAGCAGCGTCAAACAACGGAATTAAATGTAAATCTAAATCGGATATTTCCATGAAGCGCGCATGCTTGGTGCACTATATAGGGAGAGGGGAGCCGCGTGTGCCGCATGAGGGGCGGGCCGTTGCTAAGGAAGGGCGTGGTTTGGGGAGCAGCGCTCCGGGTTGAGAGCGGTACCGAGAGGAGCAGGTGAAAGCGGCGGCGGTGGCGGCGTCGGCGCGGGATCGCTGGGTTTCAACGGAACCGTGTACACTTTATGTTTGGAATCACCTCACCTCGCCTCCCGGGAGCGATACTGGCCTCGTCCGTCTCTTTATTCGGATACGCCGCGTAGTCTGTTCGTCTTGTTGTACAGGTAAGTTAAGAGCAAACTCCCTCAGCCCCTCTGCCTGTAGATCGATGACGATGACGACGATGATGATGATGTGATTAGCACGCTAGCTAGCCTTAGCACAGAGGTCAAAAGTAACTCTCCGTTTGGTCAGTGGCTGCTTATCGGCAGTGACGCTAGCCGTCTCGATTTGGATCGAATCCTGTTGGGATTCGCCAGTTTGTGGGAAGCTAACGTCAGTTAGCTAGTTAGCGTCCAGGTTATACGCATAGGCAAACCCAGCGAGTTAACGTTGTCCTTCTTGGTGTAGCTAGAAAACTCACAAACTGCTTATTCCTCGTACGTTGTTCCATTTGTTCTCAAATGCCTTAAATGATGACTGCCACCCGTTTGCGAATTTAGTTTCAGCTTCGTAGCCACACAGTTTTTATAGAAACTATTAGCTAAGCTCTACTAGCCGGATAAGTACGATGTTGTTGCTACGGGCTAACACAAACCGTAAAAGATGAAAACTGATTAAGCAGCTAACGTGGCCGAGTAGATAACATTAAAGTTATTTAACCGAGTAATGTGTTTGTCATGTTGTTTTTGTATTTGGAAGGACACAAAGCTAAGTTTGGGTTAGCCGATGCTAACCGGAGAGATTCCGCCCCAACACCTGGCGCAGTGTGAAGGTGTGTCGAGTTGTGCTGACTAGCCGAGTTGGAACTTCGACTGTAAATTAAGGCTTTTTGGATGTATTGCTCCTCTTGCCCTTTGCTGATCTCACTTTAGCTCTCAAGACTTAAGGACTCAAAGAGGGTGTGTTCCTTTCAGAGAAAATCCCACAAATGGGCTCAAATGCAAAATGTGTGTTTATGAAATTATCAGCATTTTGGTTACTTGCTAGTTTGATGAAACTGACTTCTCATAGATTATATTTCTATGTTACAATGTCTGGGGAAAATGAAGTTTTGTCTTTTGTACCAGGCAGCAAAATAAGTTGTAGCATGATGCGTTGATCTATTTTGTCTTTCTTGACATTGACATTGAATGTCTTGTGGTAAAACTATTGCACATGCAGTCAGCACAATGTCGGTGATGGAGCTATGTTTTGTGCTGCAAGATATTTAATACATTGACTAAAGTCCAGAGAGAATCTTCACATAAAGTTGGGCAGGATTGAGCGTATTATTGTGGCTAAACTCAGCTTTCGTTTCTCTGAACTGGTGGTGTTGCCTTGTGGGCGCATGTGTGCCTTTTTCTGTTTATTAGTCAATATTTCTGCGCATGCTGTCCTAAAACAATCGGAATGCCGAATCCCTAGAATCTTACAACAGGATTTCTTAGAGGACTACATGTTGTTGCCTAGAGTGAAAATAATATTTTGAGGATGAAGAGAGGAAAAAAACGTTTTAGAACTTGCTTATCCAGTCAGTTGGGTCAAAGCAGTGAAGTGCAGAAATAAACACACTTGGTGTTTATTTGCTGAACTATGATCTAGTTATGCCCAGTTATTGCATAATATGGAGTATATTATTAGAGCTTAAAATAAAGAAGATCTTATCTGGTTACTCTGTCGGGTACGTTACTCAAGAGAAGTGGAATGCTACTAAACTGTTAATGATTATCACAGGAAAAGGTCGTACTCTGCCCAAGAGTTCTGCGTGGTTTGCTAGGTTCTTTAAATCACAGATTCTGCGGTGATCCCTCTGCAGGATCTGGGTTATTTCTTAGTATCAGAAGCTCTGTGTGTGTGTGTCTGCGTGTGTGTGTGTGGTGTAATTTGTATTGAATAGTGGCGAGTGGAGAAAGCTGTGACGGGAGCCGTGAGCCGTACCCAGACCTTTCTGCTGACCGCTCTACTGGCTTCAGGGCCTGTGGCTCTGGAAAAACTCCAGCACTGACTGATCTCTGACATCACGTTCCCATACTTTGCCGCACGTTAACAACATTTTCATTGAGTGTTTTCCCTGTTTTATACAGTGGATATATTGAACACATTGATGTCCTTTTTTTCCCTCCAGCTCCAGTTTGCATAGATTCTCTCTCTCTGTCTGCTTACATTCCCGAAAGATGTCCTCTCATTTTCTGAGAAACAGACTCCACTTAATTCTGATGGAAATTTCAAAACTGTTGCATCAGTGTGGTATTAAATGGAGAGATTTATTCTTCAAGAATCATTAGATTCATATTTTATGAGTAAGAGTTGTGCAAACTGGAGGCAAATGGGAACAATGGTGCATTTAAGGGGGAACTTTTCAGAGTAGTGTCGATACTTGAGCATTTCAACACAGTCCCAGAGACGACACCCCGCAACACACACACACACACACACACACACCACTACGTGTTCTAACACTCTTAAAGAGCATATGTTGCAACAGGAAAGATGATGCATTTACAGAGAGTGCAAGAGTTAACGTCTTGAACTCCTGAACGAAGCCGTCAGCCTAAACAATGGTATGAAGAAGTACACGGTTTCACTCGAAAGGTGGTAATTGAATTACAGCATTTAACACATTTAAAACATTGATAGAAGAGGTAGGTGTGTATGTGTGAACTTGGCTGCTCTTTTACCTCCAGTGTTGGGTAAGACAGCTCGTTGGGTAATTTGTTGTCAGAAATGACATCTCTTGAGTCGTGTTCCAAGTCTGTTAATTCTGTTTTCAAAGACAGTAGCTATAAGCCGTCCGTCACATGATGTGCATTCTGTAGTTACCCTCACATGCGGTCACAGTTGCAGAGGTTTGCCTTCATCATGAGTTTACGTGTTATTTTGGATCTAGTTCCCTAGTAACGGCAGTTGTCGGGTGCCCTTAGGATGTCAACTGTGTGGCCCAGCGGTTTGTAATTCAGCATCTCTGCTCCTGCCGCTGTTCTGATTTGCTCTCCCTCTCGCACTCGTGTACGAGCTCCATTTTGTCTGTAAACTGTGTTTTTTTGGGGCCGCAGTGAAGCCAAACAGAAGGCCCTTTCCTCTACCCCTTGCTGTCATGAAATCTGTTCTGTTTGCTGAGTCATGGCTTGCTGGACTTCAACCTGGCCTGTTAACTTGGATCAGCATGTAACGGACGGGAGGACCGCACTGATCGCTGCGATGCCGTTCTTTTTGTGCTACTGAGGCATTTCGAATAGACCGCATTCAGCAAATCTATAACCATGTCATAAATGAAAAATGTCACCGTTTTCTGAAAGGAAGCAAAAATGTCACTTTGATTTCTTGGTGCTTCACTTAAATGTAATTGTTGTGTTTAAAGGCACCAGTAGTGATAGATTACATCTCTTACTACTTAAATATATTTGTTTCCTCGATAAAGTGTATTCCTGCTATTAAATGTAAGTCAGGGTCTTAATTTGTAAGTTGTAAGGAATTATTTATGGTTTAGGTTTATGTTCTAGGTTTATTTAATGTCAAGGTAAAAATGTTTTGATACCGTCTGGTTAAGTCAGTGTTAATTTGAGGAAACATAATCATAAACAAGATGTTTGATACATTATGCAGTGAACCCCAGAATTTATGAAGTTGCTCGATTTGGAAGTCCATAGAAGTATCTTGTGTATAATTTTGATAATGTGGATTGGATTTGGTTTTATGGTTTCCCTGTTTTAGGAGATATTAATCTTTGAGGTATTAGTTTGTTCAGGTGTTGAGCTTTTTGTTGGGCAGATAGTAACTCACTGCAGTGCATGGCTAAGATTGACATTTCGATTCCAGACTCTAAAGGTTGGACCTTAAAAACGTCACAGTTCCAACACGGTTCATCCCCTGAACGTTGCTTTTATCCCAAGTTAATACTGTACATTCCCTGATAAACTGTCCCTGACATTGGGAAATGTAAGCGTCCCTGGATAAGGACGATAAATGATTGACTTTGTACACGTTTTCAGAGTAAGGCCTGCACTGTTCCGATGTCACGTTGATAACTACAGCAGCTCGCTACGTAACGCAGGAGCATGGAGCAATTGGCGATAGTGAAAGTTGTATGAAGACAGTTGTTGTTATAGCTTTCACAACACCTCCTAAAATGGTACCTTCTCCAAGCCATCTGCCATATTAGCATGTGATCTATCATTTTTTATTACTCTCATTATTGCTGTTCTTTTACACTAAACCAGAAGTGATATTCCCACACATACCTGTGTCCCATGCCTCCCTCTGTAATGTAATGTGTGAAGAACGCCAGCATGTGATTTTTTTTTTTTTTGCCTTGAAAAGGAGCCGGTAGTGTGGTAAGGAGTGTATTTCCTCAGGATTGCGTCAGGGACCTGCCAGAGCTGCCTCTAGTCATTCTGATGCTTATCAGAGCTACACGTAGAGATGTGAGTACGTGTGTGACTCAGACGGTCTGCGTCACACGAAACCTCTTCAGTCGAAAACTCTCTCGCGTGCTCTATATGGCCAGCGAGTTTGGCACAAGGCTTGTGAAGTTGGCGCTGTGCTGAGTCGACAGCAGTGGAACAATGCCCTCGCTGTGCTGATCCCGCCGTCAGCCGCCAGCGCCAATCGTTCAGCGCGAGCTGCAACCCAGCTTTCAGACCAGACAGCCTTGGAGACTGTACAGCATCTGCTGATTAGAGCTGCGTTCAGCCTCCAGCTCGGCTCCCAGCCCCCAATCTGAGCTTTCACCATTTTAGCTTGATGCTGATGAACCGATCTCTGTATCAGTTTTCTGTTTATTTTTCTTGATAGTCAGAAATAGTGCTTAAAAGAGATTCAGATTTAACTTTTTTTTGCTACCAAGGCGTTTCAGGTTTTCCAGATTCAGCAAATCTGTAGCCATGGCATAAATGAAAAATAGCACCCTTTTGTAAAAGGAAGCAAAAATGTCACTAATATTGCTTTGTGCTCGTCTCAAGTCTAATTGGGTTTTTTAAGCTAGGAGTAGTGTTTATAAAGCATCTGGATTTTATTTTATGCCATTTATAATGAGTAACTTCTCAAAAGCACTTGTTGAATGTCCTTGTTTCTTTAGAAAAGTGTAGTGATGTAAGGTCCACACACAGTCATTTCAGTTTCTTATTTTAATTGAAACAAAGATTTTGTTCAGAGCACAAGTCATTAAACGGTGAAGTTAGAGTTGTAGTCAAGGCCACCTAAACCGAGACCAAGTTCTGACTGAGATCAGAGTATGTCGAGACCGAGACGAGACCAAGACTCTGAAAGAGCTTGTACGTTTTTCGGTGAAATGTTTACTGCAGTGGACTGACTGGCTAAAACTTGGTGACTGGGCGGTTGGTGTTGCTTGGCTCATACCCCCAATCTGAACTTGTAGCGTGATGCATAGACAGATCTCTGTATCCAGTAGAAGGGCCTCCACTAGCCCACTCACTTTTGTGGCCCTCAAAACAGGCTTCATTGTCATGCGACTGGCACAATGACCTCTTTGAGTTAACTCTGCCAAAGGTGCGAGTAAAGAGAGAGAAAGATGGACGGATTGGTGCTTTGAGTGCAAGTCAGGTGCTGGGTTGTCATCCGAGAAGAGAGTGTTAAATACTACGGGCCTTGTTGGGCCTCTCGGGGCAGTAAGACTGGTTTGATGGGGTGTGATGAAATCTCCTCTGTAGGCTTTAGTCACTTGGGTTCTTATTACCTGTTCACTCAATATCCTCTTTCACAAGGGACGTGATTCTTGCAGGTCTTAACGTTTCATCTCAGGGCTTCTTCTATATTTAGCTGTAAAGCTTTGGTCTTAATTCTGGACACGGATTACACTCGGTTCTGGACTCAAGTGCTTTTGTCAGTTCTTGTGTTCGTTTCTTCAAAAAAAGGAACATTAGGGTAAACTCAGAGTTGGGCCAAAACTGCATCTGTGTTTCTTGTTTTCACATTTATAATATATTTCCTTTTAATCTGCTCGTTTCTTTTTAGAAGCATGGATTAGAGTTACCAAATGTTACATAGAATTATTTACGCCCGATAAATTGTATTTGATGTCTGCGTGAAAGTCTGTCATTTACTGATCTTTAGATCTCTAATGCTGCATTGCCGTTGCGTGTTATGAGCGCAGCTCTGGCCTCCAGATCTGTTTGTCCTGATGGAAGGAAAGGACTGACAGCCTCTGAATAAAGCATGAGCTGAGTCTTCCTAACGGGCTTCAGTTTCACCCGCGCGTTGACCCGGGCGCAGCGGACACGGCACTAATGCTGCCATTACACCTGTAACTCACAGCAAGCTTTCATCAACTGTTTTATGGCTATTATTTTATTCTTTTTTGCGTTGGAGATAGGGTGCAGCCTAGTCATAGATAACATTGTGGAATAGATATTAGATAATAGATATAGATATTAGCAGCTCAACGCGTGGCTTCCTGTAGCTTAGAATAAATAATGTGAAGAAATAATTCTATTTTATTTTGATTTTCCCCCAATGAGAGATCTTTTATTTTTGAGATCAGTGTGATCTTATAACATTAAAATAAAGAGTTTTTATGGTTTGTTGATGTAAATATGCGTAACTGATTACTTGTATTAATTCTTGAATGCAGCAAAGTTTTATACGTCCAGTAGCATTACTATAAAACCAGATATGCTGTATTAATCTACATTGTTATGGGTCAAATAGGTTCTGTGGCTCCACATGAATTTGATTTGGTGGGAAAAGGGCCAGAATGGCTCTTTGATAGTGAAGGTTCAAAAGTAGAGCTGCGGTAAAGTAGAGCTGAAACGATTGTTCCAATAACTGGAATAATTCTGTTATAAAATATGGGCAAGGCAATTTTTCCAGCATCGAAGCTTCGTTTAATTCATTTTACTCGCTAGTGCATGCTCCGCTTGTATTTCACACGGACACTTAATAGTGACACACAACGTTTTCAGTGGCGCGATCAAGACAAGACCTGATCCCTCTGTATGTGAATGTATTTGTGAGATGTTCCGTGCACTAAAACAGAAGTAAATGCAATGTAAACACGCGTGCTGTGTTAATGAGCGCGCGCATGAGCGCCATTACTCGCTAAAATGCTCCACTTTGATCAAAATGTCCCCTTTATTACAGACACAAACCATATTGTAGCCGATAGATAACCACAATAACCAGCGTTCTACTCACAGTTTTGCTGTTTATTTAGATTTTCCATCGTTTATACTGGAACGCGCGCTCAGCGCTTCATTGTGATGCGGCTCCGATTTAGATCAAATAATCGGTAGATCAGTCGATTAAAAAAATAATCGTTAGTTGCAGCCTTACAAACTACACTTAATTAATCCTATTAAATTAATATGTTGCCAAAGTTTAGTTTCAGACATAAAGAAGATCTACTGAATTGTGGCACTCGATATATTACCCAGGCCTACTACGGACCAAAGGGGTTCGTAGGTTCTAATCCAACTCTGTCCTACTGCCAAAACTCCAGCCAATGTCCCCCTGAGCAATGCTCTTAATCCTAAATTTTCTCCAGGGAATGTAAGTCACTATGGATGAGAGAGAGTCAGCTAAATGTTGCAGATGTAAAAGTTGTGAATGTAACTTGAGGAAACTTGACATGTACAGAAACCTTTAGTTTTGTATCTCAGTGACACAGCAAAATGGCCACGTGAGTCATTTGAACATTCAACTGAGCAGTCGTTTATAAGTATGTGTTTATAACTATGCAACCTTTTTTTGGGAATAGGTATGAAGGGGACATTTCACTTTCAGCCTCATGATAAACGTGAGACTTGGCTGGGATTCAAAAGTACAGCCGCAATTGTTCAAACTGATTTCACACTTAAATCTATGTGCATGAGTCTTTTTTGTCTATTTTTTAGTACAGCACAGCTGACTTTGTACGTGTGGTTTGTTCTCCGTGTCAGCTTTTTAAAAAGGTTCCGTGACTAAAATGGTTTGGCATGTAGCTTAGCCTAGTAGTGATGACTCTTATGCAACTTTCCGTGGAAGTTCGCCCCTAAGAAAGGAATGCATTCAAAACTGAAGGTCTCCTTTCTTCCCTAGAAAATGTGTGTGGCATTCCCATCTCTCAGTTTTGCTTAGGTATGCTTATGGATTTGGATTTGCTCTGTCGCCAAAATGGATGCTCTTTATCAGTCCACACCCATATGTATATTTTTTTATAATTTATTATTAAAAAATTTATTACACAGTTGTGTAATTTAGTGACGCTCCCTAATCCTGTGGCGCTGAAACCATCAGGAACACAGAGATTGTGAGTAAGAGCTGGTGTTGTTAAGGAAATTAAACAGTATAATGGTGTGATGTGCTTTTGGGCTTGTAGTGTGTTGTGTTGCTTGTTCTGCTCATTGTCGTATCAATATGTAGGAATTAGTGTGAATGTTGAACAATAATCCAGCTTTACCGCAGTCACACTTCACATGCAGAACCAGTTGTGCACGCACGCATTTAAACATCAGCTTCTTAGATCGATCCAATGCCACCGATACCCGATCTAGCTGTTTGAGCCGTTATCATACGATATCGGCTCAGTGCCATCTCTGATCACAGATTAATGCCCCAATATTGTTCCCACCATTATATTCTTTGTATATTTGTGTTGGTTTTTCCAGTCCTAATATATAAGGTAGATCTCTCAACAAAAGAATGTAGTAACTTATCAGCGGCCAGTGATGTAAGTTAGACAGAGACCATGTTATCTAGGGCCCTATGATTTCCACGATGCGGAAAACGTGGACGGAATAGCGGAATTCAACAAATAAAATGGAATCTGTTGTAAAATGCGGGATGTCGTATAATTGGCTGATATCGGTGTGTGGGCAAAGCAATGGTTTCTAATCAATTTTACCTGTTGAGGCGGGACTCAGCTTTCCACACACACAAAAGCACAGACACATAGGGGAAAACGTCAGCGGTCAGCTATGGCGAAGAGGCTGAAACACCGAAGTCCTCAAGAAAATGTCAGTGCTAAGTTTAGAGCAGAACAATACCCAAATGATTTTTATGAATCGGGAGAACAACTCTTTTGTAAGTTTTGCCAGCACACGATAGACTGCACCCGCAAGAACACGTGACGACCACTTGCAGTCAAAATCTCACATCAGAAACGTTTCGTTTTGCACGAAAAAAATGAATGTTTTTTGTTGTTTACAGGTAAATGTTTTACCAAAGCAGTAAATGTTCTGCTGAACCCCAGCACTTTGTTGAAGTTGAATAACAGTCATTTAATGTGAATCTTTTTTTTTCTATTGCATTGTTTTTTGGGTTTTTTTTCCATCCACTCCATAATTAGACACTTTTTAGGTGAATAAATATGATTATAACGTAAAACATGGAATTCAGAAGAATAAAAATGGAAAAAACGGAATTCAGGAAAAAATAAAACGGAATTTAGGGGAAAAAAACGGCTTTCATAGGGCCCTAGTAATCTGCATCCGGCAGTAAAGCAGCGTGTCATTACTTACCGTAGATGGGAACTCAGTGTAACAGTTGTTTTGTTCCAGAAGTGGTGAAGAAGCAAGGCTTTGGAGAGTAATGCAGATCAAGTAGCTCTCATTTGTAGCTCATTTGGTCTGATAGACAACAGAGCCGGCAAGTCTGAATTTATAAGAGGAAGCTTAGTCAGCTCAGACATCCATATGATCCAGATTCTGTCTCTTTCCCCTCTTATAGCTAAGTATTGTTACAGAGGTTTCACATGAGTGCTGACATGCTAGTGGTAGGATACTCACCTCCAGACCTCCAGAGGTCATAGGTTCAAATCCAGCTCTATCTTGCTGCCACAGCAAGAGCCTTTAACCTCAAAGGCTCTCCGGAGAGACTGTCCCTGTAATTAGTTAATTTAAGTCGCTCATGACGACAGCATCTGTTAAATGCAATAAATGTAAATATAGCACGAGACCCTCAAAGGCAAGCCATGAAGCCCTGTGTGTCCACACCTTGAGTGATTTCACTGTAAGGTCTATTAATAAATCGCATATTAACAGTGTAGCTCACTTCATTGCTGCAGTGGGTTCCCTACCTCAGACTTCAAACCTCCTTTAAACTATTTTCAAGTTTCACTTTGCACGTCTTGACAAGAAGTTTTGAAGTTATATGTTTTGCTAGGCTATGATCGTTCACTAACCTCACTGACATATTTCCCCTCAAATTCAGTCTTTAATAGCTTTTGCTCTGCCTGAACCATCTTTTGGTTTGTTGTCAGTAAAGGTTCAAAGTAAGCTCAAGGAGCTTATAAATAAAGCAAGTGTGAGCAGAATTTTTCCAGGAGTTTTGCCCTTACGCCTGTAAGAGCCAAAGTTATTTAGTTTGAAAAGACAGTATTAGAGAAAAGCAATATAGACATTGCATTTGAAAGTCACACTGATCATGTTATTAACAAAAAACTACAATTAATAATAGAGGTCGACTGATATAGTTTTTTCGAGTCAAAAGCAAACAGCACAGAGAGAAGAGACGGCAGTGGAGCCACAGTAGCACCATGCAGTTAATTAATATCGGTGATGGTCAAAATTAACCACAGATGCGATAATCAACAAAATGCCTAATATCAGCCCCCGATAATCGGCCTGGCTGATTAACAAGTGCTTGATTGTAAATTCTTTGACACTGACCACTGCCTATAGTGTGTAGGCCAAAGACATTGTTGGATACTGAGTAATCTAGTATCCCTAGTGACTGTATCAGTTAGGGCCCTGTGATTTACACGATGCGGAGAATGTGGATGGAATCGCGGAATTCAACAAATAAAATGGAATCCGCAGTAAAACGCGGAATGTCGTATAATTTGCTGATATCGGTGTGTGGGCAAAGCAAAGCAATGGTTTCTAATCAATTTTGGCCACTGCAGCCCCCCGTACGTGTTACCTGTTGAGGCGGGACTCAGCTTTCCACACACACAAACGCACAGACACAGATGGGAAACGTCAACAGTCAGCTATGGTGAAGAGGCTGAAATTGGAGTGTCAGTGCTAAGTTTAGAGCAGAACAACACCCAAACGATTTTTATGAATCGGGAGAACAACTCTTTTGTAAGTTTTGCCAGCGCACGATAGACTGCACCCGCAAGAACACGTGACGACCACTTACAGACAAAATCTCACATCAGAAACGTTTCGTTTTGCACGAAAAAATGAATGTTTTTTGTTGTTTACAGGTAAATGTTTTACCAAAGCAGTAAATGTTCTGCTGAACCCCAGCACTTTGTTGAAGTTGAATAACAGTCGTGTAATGTGATTTTTTTATTTTTCATTTTTTTTTTATTGCATTGTTTATTTTTGCCATCCACTCCATAATTAGACACTTTTTAGGTGAATAATTACGATTATAACGTAAAACACGGAATTCAGAAGAATAAAAATGAATTCAGGAAAAAACAAAATGGATTTCATAGGGCCCTAATCAATCCTGTATGAGCCATTATTACTCCTCTTTATGCTTTGGGGCAGTTTTGCCCTCAGTCTTGTCCTAAGCAAATGAAATTCTAAATGGGGTTAAACTTCAGCGTCACTGTCCGTCTGCAAGGTGAATCGCTCTTTAACAGTTTGCTTGAATCTGAGCAGTTTCCGTGTCTTCAGACTAAAGATTACGTCCTCCTGTCACTGATGGTCACATCAGTGATTAAGAAGAAGCCAACCAGTTCCACTGGCAGCCATAAATGCCTGTGCCCGAAGCAAGATGGTATGCTTTGATCAGCCTCTTATCTCATTCCATCCCTCTTGAACAGCCTGATCTGATCTCTTTATAAGACTTTGTCCCAGGACATAGCAAGCTTTTTAACCCACTTGGTAGCTAACCACATGCTGTCCTTTCTTGAAGCTTACTAGGGGGTTGACTTTTATGTTTCTTTGATTTGGAGTGATAGCTTTATCAGCCCAGTAAACCTGGTAAGGCCCGAGAAGGTGCAGTGAGCTGCAGACAACTGTGTGTCTCCTTTTAGAGAAAAACATGTAGTTACTCTAGTCTGACATTTTACATTTTATTGAGTTTTAGAGCAGGCAGCTTTGTAGTTTTTCAAAGCAGCAGGAGTTTTGTAGTTCAAAGTTTATCTTTGGTTCCTGTCCTTGACCTACACCTGGGTATAGTTTTCAGAACATTTGGATGTGATGGAATAGGCAAATGTGTGATGCATTTCAAAATAATACAAATATCAGTGAGTGATTATTTGTCATTGTGAACACACACCGTTTGCTCTCAACTCACTGTCCCGATTTAATGTCTCGCCCACAACAGTCTCTGATTAGCTACATGTCAAACGAGTAGTAGCCAGTCAACGCTGAGGCCTTGTTGTCACTCACAGCGTGAAGCTTCGAGAGGGAGAAGAGAAGAGAGGAGAGTCTCGGCTGAGCTTGGTGTTTGTAAAATTCTACATTTTGTTTTTCTTGTTTTTGCATACCGGCCTCGTTAACTAGCAATAATCGATATCGGCCCTGAAAATACAATATCGGTCGACCTCTAGCGCATATATTAGTAATCTATACCAGATCTGATTTATACAGTGAGGTAAAAAGAGGGGAAAAATTAACTTTGATTTTCAGGTTGAGGCTTGATATTGTACAAAAGACTCAGAGTGAGTACTGGAAGTGTAAAAGTGGGATCCCGACATTCCTTATGAGACTTCATATGCTCCTTCTTAGGTTCTGATGCTGTTGAACCCCTGGCTATGGGCTGAATTTAGTTCTTGGAGTCATTAGATGTGATTAACTGCAATTAAGTCGAGGAATTCTGAGGTTGACAGCCCCCACTGAGTATTCCTCCCCGTTCAGACTTCAGAGAGAATGCCCCTTTATATCTCTCCTCTCTCCTGCTGTCTCTCTCTCTCTCTCTCTCTCTCTCTCTCACACACACACACTCATTCTGTTGTGCTCTCTCTGGTCCTCTCTGTCTTCCTTTTGAGATATGAGACATACGGATTGTTCTATTTAAGAAGCAAAAAGCAGTCACAATCACATTATTACTACTGTTAAAGCAAATAAAATTGATAAAAGCTAATGTTGTGTTTGAAATAAAGTGGATGATCATCAACATTTATACGAACCCTTCTTTTCACTATTTTCTCCACAGTATCTGTGTGTAATTTATGCCTCTCAGCTGTAAATACATTGTCATTATTGAATCAATTGAAGTGAACTGGCACTAAAATAAAACAGTTGTTACACCCCTGACTGGCACTGACAGGGTGTAATTATTATTGAACTACAGTCCTGGGCAGGATACATAATTCTTGCCAGTTTTCCAGGCAGGCCAATCTGGAGCTCTAGGCCACACACACACACATTCAGTTACACCCTGTACAGATGGATTCTGTCATTTTCTGCCTCGTCTTGTCTCCTGTTCTGCATCACTGCTGTGGTTGGGTTGCGTGATGGGGTTTGATTTGGAGAGTTTATATATGGCAGGGTGTAGGTTCGAGCTTGTTCCTGTAAGATAACGTTTGTGTGTTGACTGCTGATTACAGTCACATAGAGTGCAGAATCGCAAAGCAAAATGTTAGCGTGGACTGGAGCAGATGGTGTGTTAGAGAAGTCTGCTTACTCATTGCTACAAGACAGTTATAATTGCTTTTATTTAACGTGCAACAATTAAAGTGCACATTAAATATTTTGGTCACAATTAATGTGCATATAATTTAGAGGAGAGCAACAGTTACTGACTGGTCATTGCATGTGTTCATTGTTAACCGACTGGATGGCAAAAGCAGTTTGTGACCAAAATGTGCTGAAAGGCACTACATTAGATCTAGAGCTGCAACTATCGATTCTTTTTGTAATCGAGTATTCTATCGATTTTCGAGTAATCGAGTAAGTCTCACAAACCGGGCGCGTGTTTACATCGCAAAAATGTCATGTAAGGGTTTTTACGTATTTACTTCCGTTTTTGTGCGTGGAATATCTCACAAATATTTTCGCATACTGAGGGATCAGGTCTTGTCTTGATCGCGTCTCTAAAACGTTGTGCATCATTAATAAGCGTCGGTGTGAAACACAAGCGGCGCGTGCACTAGAGAGTGCAATGAATTAAACGAAGCTCCGATTCTGGAAAAATTGCCTCGACCATTTTTTGTAATCGAATTATTAGAGTTATTCGAATAATCGTTTCAGCTCTAATTAGATCTGAGATTTAATAATTGAGTAGCTTGGTAATTTAACAACTCCAAATCATATAACCTTAATAGCATTTCTTGATCTAGTGATCAGCATGATTAAAATTTGTCTTTCGTATTCGTATTTTGTGCTAACTCTGATTATTATGCTCTCCTCAGATTCTGCCTCGTCTTTCTTTCTTTATTGGGACTGGTGATCATTTGGATCACATTCATCTGCTCTGAGATGCTCTGTAAAGTTTGATTAACTCTTTTGCTCTCGGTTAAATGGATTAATGAGTTGCAAGGCGTGTAGATGTTGCTGTTTGCTAGTATCAAAAAGATTTATTACTTCAGTGACCTTTGAGTAAAATAGCACCCAATGTGTAAATATGGCAATTAAAGTTATTAATGTGAATTTACACTATATTAAATCTGTATGAATAATTTTCATTTGCTGATTAGCCTGGTCATTCATGCATAATTAAGCTTCCTGCTTGTGCAGGATGAGAGGATGAGGTTGTAAACAAGAGTAGCCATGTAAAAGGGCTGGTTGTTCACTGGTATGCGCTGGGCCCCTGCTGTCCCGGGCCTGTTCCTCAGCAGTGTTTTCCTGCTCGTCCCTGGTCTCCTCCACATGGCAGAGTCACGCTTTATGTAATGCAGCAGCCATTTGAGCTTTTCCATTTTTACGTAAGCTGACACTGACGCCCGAAAATTGGATTACTACGCCAAAAGCGTTTTTTTTTTTAAGCTATTTCATTCATGGGGCTGTGTGACATGGAAAGGAATCGTGGCTAAGTTTGGGGGTGTGTATGTGAGAGGGAGAGAAAGAGAGAGGAAGCCAGGGGATAAGAGAGGCCTCTATTCTAGTGTTTTCAGGAAAGGGGAGAAAGAGACGTGTAGGTTCTCTCCATCTCCTCCTCCCTTTAACTCCCTTTCCCGTCTCTCAAAGGCTTTTTTTGTACTCTTCCCCAGGATCCTTCTGCAGGGATTAATCAGTTTTCCATTCCTGCAGAGATTATTTAAATATCTGCAGGCCAGCGCTGCTCACTCTGTCCCACACGTCCTCTCTGCTGCCCTGCTTTATACTCCTCTGCGTATCCAAGCTCATCCACTTTTACACTTTCTACTTTCGTTCGGTCAGACGTGCTCCTTCGTCCCTCTCTATCCTCATAATGCCTGGTGGGGCGGTGAGAACGGATGAATGAGTGAAAGTGTGTGAGTGAGGAGGTGAGTGACCTGCAGCATGCAGTAAGCAGCCTTCATCTGGCCACAGCTCAAGTCCTAATGGGCTCGTGCTAATGGGCTCATTAAAGCAACAGAGGCACAGTGAGTGAGAGAGTGAAGGGAGGGGGTGATAGTAGGGCTGGGCAGTTTCGTCAAACATTAAGAATCATAGAATCTTGCCCATGTTGGATATTCCGAATCTATTTTAAATCATGATGACTTTAAAGCCTGTTAATATGTTTCTCAGTATGTGATCATGACGATGCGCAGTCTTTCATTAGAATGTTCCAGCTTTAACGGTTGAGCATATTTACTAGGGATGCACGAGACGGGAATTATGGGCCGATCCCAAAATCCAGTATTTTTCATGCTTATATCTGCCGATACCAATAAACAAGGAAGCCAGAGTCGAGTGCGTGCGCAGCCAGAGATTGAGCGCATAAAAACAGGATAGGATATTTTGCTCACCAAAGTTCAACTGCACACTCAGAATTTTTGCACATAAATAGCGCCAAGTCAAGTGAGCGTGACAGGAAAGTCGAGCGGGGGCGGAGCATTTCGAGTGTAATGCACAGCATTTTGAGGAAAAGTCACTTCCCGCCCTATGGGGTGTACCAAGCCAAATAGGGCACGTGTGACACTCCATGTGCACTCCCTAGTGAATAAAGAGCCGTTAAGCAACAAGCCCAGCTATTTCCCTAGATGCATAGAAAAGCATGATAACTGCGCATTACCTACCGAATTTAAGTGCCGTAGTGCGTGGGTCGGGACGGAGCCCATGTGCAAGCTGACATTCGCTAAGTGAGGCAAAAACCCAATTTAGTTTGTTAAAAAATTTTCACGCGTGCAGGCAGGGCTTAGTGCGTAAAGACGGGATTTTGCTCACAATCGGTCCACTGCATGCTCATGATTCTGACACAAAACAATGCCATACATTTTAAGACGGAAGGTTGGGGCTGTATAAAATTCCACCTCAGCTTTGGGAATGACAGGGACAAGCGCTAGCTTTCTAACATGCAAAAATGCGACATGAAATATCAGCTAAAAATATTGAGCAAATCTAAGCATCAGTACGATACCGATGACTTGAAAACAAGCAGTTATCAGCCGATTCCAACGTCATCGTGCGTCCCTAATATTTACAGTACAAACCGTACTATGAGGGCAAAAACAAACAAATAAAAAGGTCATTAATTAATTATGATATTGATCTGAGGTCATTTCGCCAAGCCCTAGCCCTAGTAGGCATTTGTGACGACCTGCTTGTCTCCTGAAAGTTGGGGCTGTCAGATTTGTGTGACTAAGACATTTTTATATTTTAGGACCTGGTCATTATGGGAGTCAAGCGAAATACTGCAGTGATAGTAAGACGTGTGTGTGTGTGTGTGTGAGTGAGTGAGAGAGAGATAGAGTGTGTGTGTCTGTGAGTACTAAGCGGGGCCCCTGCTGTTCTCGACCTTTCCTGACCCTTCCCTCCTGCCTCTGTCCTAGTCACTTCTAGTGCCAGATCCCTCTCCGACAATCACATACACTCCTGCAAAGCCCCCTCACATGATCCAGCCTCTCTCTTGCTCTCACACACACACACACGATTCCAAATTTCTCTTTTTTTTTTCCTCCACCCCTTTTTCCCCCCTTTTTCCCACCACCAGTTCCTTCTCACTGCCTCCACACACGGCTCAAACTCCCGACTCTCCTCCCACGCACTTTTGAACCTTTATAGAGGCGGGGGAAGAGGGGGAGACAGACAAAACACACACACAGACCCCGACAAGTCCAGAGAGCGGGACACAAGGAGGAAGGCCCAGCGTTAAAGGAGGAGGGGGGAGTGGGTGGGGGGTGGGACTTAAAAGAGACCATTGAAGGAAGAAAAAGAGAGAGGGAGAAATGCAGACAGACTTATGGGAGCAGAGGGGCAAATAAAGCGAATTAGTCATGGCGGGAATCTGGCAAGGAGAAGAGGAGGAGCGTTGTCATCTTTTTCTCCTCCTTCTCGTTGTCGTCGTCCTCCTCCTCTCCTTCACGCGGCTGCAAAACGCAGCGACAGGATCTCGCCTGGAGCCTGCACTGAGCACAGATCTAATGTGACCTAAATAAGGGAGGGAGAGAGAGACGGAGAGAGGGAGAGACAAGAACCCGGCTTGATGTTACTGGTTGTTTGCTTGTTCTGGATGAGTGGAGAGATGGACAGATGAGGGTTTTTCAACAGATTCCTCCCTTCATCCACAGTTAGATCAAATTGCTCTTTTCCAAATATTAGTTTAACTGTATAAACTCTTGCTTTTTTCCCCTGTGTTAACTTTACCACCCACAATTTTCTAGTTCAACTTCAGTTGTACATCTTAATATTTTTGCACTATTTTTAATCTGTAAAGTTTCTGTAAATTTCCTCACTTAGTTACTGCTTCATTGTACAATATGCGTATATCTTGGCATATTGATTTAAATATAAAAACATTTATTTGCATGTCAAATTACCTTCTTTTTGTATACAGTGCACATGTGGACTAAGGCTGCTGTTTTTGCTGAGTCTGAAGCTGAAAAGCTGAATCTCTTTGCTGAACCCATATAGAAATACTGACATCATTTGTGACTCTCCACAGCAAAACCAATCGCTTGTCGCAAATTTTCAAAAT
>JAVGVS010000353.1:0-90211 GCA_032718565.1 Distichodus sexfasciatus | reverse complement strand
GTATATGATAAAGCCGCACAACTACAATAAGTTAAAACCACATAACTACATTACGCTTGAGATACGTGTCATACCTACTTATTGACCAAGTTTCAGCTTTGTGCGACTTATTATGGTTTAGGCTGCATAAATTCACGTAGCATTTTTAGTGCCACCTATTGTTCAAATAGCGGCATTGTATAACTAGCAGCTCAGTCAATCAGACTGCATAAATTTATGTAGCATTTTCAGCGTCCCTAGAGGTCAAAACGTGTTTTCCTCTGCTATAGCGGCAATTAGAGGTCGATCACTACGCTTTTCAGCCTATGATGGGATGCACACCATTACTACTTACCCTGAAAATTTCTAAACTATAAAATTATTATTATTATTTCTATTAATAATAATAATAATAATAATGAAACGGAACAATTACAAGAGGGGTGCATGGCACTTTGTGCTTGGCCGAATAAATATAATAAAATGTATTATTTTCCGTAGTAGACCTTATAATGACAATAATTTCAAGTATGTGAAGAGTCTTGAATGTGAGTAGTGGGAGTTAATTTATGATTAACAGCTGAGGGAAGATGAAGGAGCTCTCTACTGACGACACAGGAATCTGGGCCATGGCACGAGCCCACACTGCAGCATCACCAGCGTTAATATAACACCTACAGTCTGCATTTGAGACCAGCAATAACATACTGTTTACACTACACTGAGTGGGGTGAGCGCACGATAAAATCCTCAAACGAACCCACCCAGCAGATAGAAATGCTAATAAAACACAGACACAAAATATGTTTCGTTAAAAAGGGCTTCTTCTGCTCATACTTCACAACATCAAACCAAAAAAGAGACTTAAAAGCTGCTATGATACAGGCTAGACTCTTCCGTCACTCCCTCTCCTCCCTCCTCAAAAAACATCACATGTCTAATTTACCCCCCTTCTGAAAAGAGCAAAGTGACTAACAACAGACACACACACTCACACACAAAGGCAGGGGAAGTAGACCATCTCCTGTGTGTGTTGCCAAAAGGCTGGTCTCTGTTGCCCCAACAGGCTTTGAGCTCGGCTGTGTGGGGAAAGACAGCAGTGGGCCTGACTGGAACTGATGGACAGCGAGGTGGCAGGACCACACGCAGGGAAGGAGGGAGGGAGGGTATTTAGGCAGTGTTAAAGGGAACAAGCAGAGGAGAGGCTGGAACAAACCCCCTTACAAACACACTTCAGCCACATTAGGGGTAAAGCAAGAATTCTGAATAGAGAATCATCCATCTGCAGAAGTTCAAAAAACCCTCTGCTGAAGGTTTAATCTGTTAGATCTTAAGGAGTTCAGATGGTACTTTTAAAGGAACCGACCGAATGATGTCGGTAACACCCCGGTATTGGTTCGGCATCGGTGCCAAATTTCAGTACGTTCGCACGCTCATCAGCAACGGCGCACTCTAGCCGAGCGGGACATATGGAACTGGGTGAAAGGTTTAAATTAATCGACAGTTATATCAGCATTTTAATGCAACTTACATTTACAGCAGCAATAGGATAGAAATAGATATTCCCTGCAGTTAAATTTCCACTTGCTATCTCAGCTACAGTCTTAGCTTTGTTTACCATGACAACGGTTGCCAGGGGAAGAAAGCGCACGTGTGGAGAAACTGTAAGTAAATCTGAAAACATGGCGACAAGCTGAACGCGTTTGACCGCGTGATCTTTTAGTTATTGTTATTATTAAAAACTGTAATACATTTATATTGTAGTTGAAAAACCGGAAATTAGTTTGGAGCTTATTTATTATTACTGTATTTTGTATGATGATACAAACCAAGTATTACAGATTCAGAACAAAAGTATCAAAGTATCAAAATGAAGTAACTTTGAGTATCAGTACCGAACACCAGGTACCGATATCAGTTCAGATGCGAAAGGTACCCAACCCTAATGTTCAGCCTTGATATGAGAGTATAATGGAGCAACACTGGATATTTTATCCATCTGCACCACTGTCAGGTTTGAAAGAGGTCAACAAACCTGTGAAGGTCAGGCCAAATTTGTTTCTATAGCCTCTAACGTAAATTGCAAATGGAATAGTAACACAACCTGAGCATTGCAATAGATGGACTAGCTGTGCACCAACAAGTGTGTGGTGTGTTGCAGTGCATTAGTTTTGGTGGGTGGAAGAAAATTATCTGCAGAGAGACAGACACTCAGCAACAGGTGGAATTACCTTGACAGCGAAACTACACTTGCCGCTGCGAACCGCCTCCTCGTCTGTCTGCCACTGGTGCGGCCTGCTGGATTCGGGCACATACACGTCTTTCTTGCGGCGGAAGCTCTGCCGTAGCTTATTCATGGCTCAGCCTCCTCCTGCACAGGAAGACAGAGGAGTGGAAGTGAGGCAACGAGAGAAAAACGCAGGACACTTTTGGAAATGAAAGCTTTTCAGTTCCAACTAGCTGACAGCATGTTATGATGATGATGATGTTGATGATGATGCATACCTACCGATCAACAGGTTTCAAGGCCTCAAAGTGAACCCATATGGCAAGTTTAAGAACGACTGAAATGTTTAAGAAAATAATAAAATTCAACTGAGAAGTGACATACGCAACAGTTAGGACTCGCCTGATCTGAGGAAACAGCAAAAATAAACTAGGATCTGATTCCCAAACTCTTAACTGTGCATCACAGCTGGAGATAATTATTCATTTTGGAATTTTGCAACATTTTTTCCACACTGAAGTTACAGATACCACCAATTTACTCGACTTCCTATTTCATTGCTCACTCACAGCACTAAAGCACCAAACATAGAGAAGAAAAATCTCAGGCTGGTGGTGCTAACAGCAACTGCTCAAGATTTTTATATCAGAACAGGACCAGAAAAAATATCATGCCACCTCTAATTATTATGTTTAAAGGATCTTGATCATGTCTTTTCTCTAAATGTCTTAATTTGTCATTCTATACTGCCTCTTAACTCCATATTGTTATGATCATTTATATTGTCTGACATTTTACTGTTCAATATTTGCTGTGCAGCTGCACTTGGCACTTTAAAAACATTGCACACTGCACTCATTGCACCATTAAATCCATTGCACCTTATTGTATGTCACAGTTTATTTTCTATTTTCTTTTTCATCTCTTCCCCTTTATCTCCTTATTTCTAAGTTATTTTAAGGTTCTATTGTTCTCCTTGTTATTTTATTATTATTATTATTTTTACATTTTTTGTCTTAATTGCATGGTCAAAGAGCGGATCAGGATACATTTCACTGCATGTTGTACTTGTATAATTTGCATGTGACAAATAAAGAATCTTGAATCTTGAAATCTTGATGGACAGCGTCTCCTCGGTTCCCCTTTCTCTACTAGATATTACAAGATTACAGCTAGAGCATTTTTATTATTCTGGTATTGATCAATATGTTGAGATTAGAGGCTGGCCGATATTGTTTTTTCAGGACCGATATCGATACTGATCATCGCTAGTTGACGGGGCCGACAACCAATATTTGGGACCAATATGCAAATAAAAAGAAAGAAAATCTGTCAAAATTTTGTATTTTACAAACACCAAGCTCAGCTGAAACTCTCCTCTTCTCCCTCTCGGAGCTTTATACTTTGCTCGTGTGTGATCGGCTACTACTGGTGTGACACATAGCCAATCAGAGATTGTTGAGGGTGGGGCGTTAAACGAAGCAGCGAGTCGAGAGCAAACAGCACAGAGAGAAGAGGCAGTAGTGGAGCTACAGTAGTGCATCTTGTAATTACTTACTATCGGTGACGGTCAAATTTAAACACAGATACGATAATCTGCAAAACGCCTAATATCGGCCTCTGATAATCTGCCTGGCAGATAATTGGTCAACTCTTAGTGGAGATGCATCTAGTCTTCAAGATTTAAGGGTCACAGGTATGTTTCAGAATGACACAGAAGCTTTCTGTACCCTTGTTGAGCCTGAGCCATGTGCATTAAAGGGGTCAGTGAGTGTGTTTCAGCAGCAGAGGAGCTCAGAGCTCATTTGAATGACCCAAAAGGGTGGACTCATTCAAATGCGCGCGCGCGCACACACACACACACACACACACACACAGGGTTGCAGTCAGCAAAGGCAAACACCTTGGTTTAGAAAGAGCCAAGCCTAAACAGTGTATGGTAAAGCCTTTACTGAAAACAGCTTGTGTGTGTGTGATGTATGAGCCAGTGGAGGAGGCAGAGCCCTTATCTCTTTCTCACAGTAGCAGCCTCTCAGGCTCTGTGCACTCACACTCACACTGCTGACCGTCTCCACAAAGAAACAACACACACACACCTTCATTTTGCCCCTGCAATTTACCCTAACCATAAATCTGAGACCAAACCTATTGTAATGCACATGCTAAAATGTGACCCTCCACAGCAAAACCAGTTGCTTGTCGCAACGGAGGTTTCCGAGAAAAACGTCCGTTTATGTTGCGTGGGGTAAAATTTTGGATTTTTTGTTTTTAGTGTTTTGAAACAGTGGAAGGTCTATACTGTACTGTTGTGAATAAATTTGGCTGAAAAACTTACCCTTTCCATCCTAAAAACGTGACTTTCTTGAGGTGAGGAATTCAATTCCAGCAGAATGTTAAAAGTTTCTGTTTTGACCGCTCTACTTCAATATTTACGCTAAATCCACTGGTTGACTAGCGTGAAGATACTTCTCCGGAATCCATCTCCGTCTCCCGAGTTCAGTTAACCTAACGCAGGTAGGCTATCCGTGTGGCTGTGAATGCAGCGTAGGCTACCGTAAATGCAAACGTAGCTGCGACCGCACCAAGCGTCTGTGGCGTGACAGGAGAAACCCGACTCCTTTGAATGTTGATATCTCAGTCATATGTCGTCCCATTCATTCGATATAGGTATCGCTTTGAAGCTTGATTTATGCCCTTTCATGAAAACATAATAACTCAATTTAGAAAATTTGCGACAAGCGACTGGTTTTGCTGTGGAGGGTCACATTTGTCCTTGATGTTCACAATGTAGTGCTTTACCATATCACATGTAGAGATGGAGATTAACTAGCCGCTACCTGTTCCCTCTAATGTTGCCATATAGAGTAGGTGGACTGAGCGTTGTTCACGTGAGAAGCTGCAGTTAAGGTTTTATGTGCATTAAATCAGTCTGAACAACTCAGAGCTTTCATTAGGCAGGAAGGGGAAAGTGCTGTTTCTGGAACATCAAGGCCTGTCCTCTCCCTCCTCCTTCTGCCAGTGTTTTGTCCCGCGCCAGCACTCTCACACACACACACACACACACACACACCGTTACACGGCCTCTCTCCCTCCTGCTCCGTGTCTGTTCCTGTCTGTTTCATTGATTTCAGTTCCCTTCGTTTCTTCGTTATAACCTGAGTAGCCGTGTGGGTTGAACTAGTTACAGTAAGATTAGTGTTGGTGCACTTTACCAGAAGTGTTATTAGGTTTAAGGTTGAGGTTAACAGATGAGAGTGGAAGTAGTGGAATGAGTCTGCAGCCAGCCTGTGTGGGATTTTCTCCTAATAAACACTTACAATGTGAGGTCAGCTGAGTCTTAATTCAGCGCTCATTGTGCTTGCTTAGCACTCCTTCTGGACTCTGTGTGTGTGTGTGACTGTATGAATGAGTGGGGAAAGAAAGGAGAACTCAAGATGGTCGATACTCATCTCTTTCCCCACAGTCTATTAAGTAGCTTCCACCTACTTTCTTTAGCACCAAAAAAGTGGAAGTGTCCCAGGCTAAAAGTGCATATTTTATATTCTATTTATATATTGTTTATTTCATGTGCCCTATTTGTTCTTTGTTCTTTGTTGTTTGCACTGTGAAAACTGGAGCCACGTCGTCTCGTCTCTCTGTATATCTGTACACTATATAGCAGAGATGACAGGGTTTACTTTGACTTTGACTAATGTGAAGGTGGAAGCTGCATCTTTTGACGCTGTGTACAACAAAAAAGCTTTCTACACTTTGTAGGACGGCTGAATGCACTTGGAGGAGTGTGCTGACTGCCCCGACATCAGCAAGCTGGCAGGAAACCAGGGCTGGTCAGCACTGCTATTAATGAACATGGGAGAGGGACCAAGCCAGCAGAGAGCAGGGACTAGTTGTACTTTTTCGGAATTCCAACTTAACATCCATGTCCTCGGCCGGGGTTCGGAATGGTGTCCAGGTTTTAGGACTAAGGGCCGACCGACTGCCGGCCAGGCCGGTATTAGGCATTTTGCCGGTTATCGTATCAGTGTTTAATTTTGACCATCACCGATATTAAGTAATTACACGGCGCTCTACTGTGCCTCCACTGCTGTCTTTCCTCTCTCTGTCGTTTGCTCTCGACTCAGTGTGAAGCTCCGAGAAGGAGAAGAGGAGAGTTTCAGCTGAGCGTGTTTTTTTTTGGTAAAATTCAACATATTTTGACAGAAATTTTCTCTTTTTTTGCATATCGGTTCCAAATATCAGTTATCGTCCCTGTTAAGTAGCAATATCGTTATCGACATCGGCCCTGAAAAAACAGTATTGGTTGACCTCTAATTAGGACACAAGACTTTTATCTGCTGTCACCACTTGAGAGGTCAAAGGCATTTTGAAGGAATATAAATGTGAGAAGCTGGACAGAATTTAGAGTTTAGATTCTCTTCTGTGGTGCTGATGTAATATCTAAATTCCCTATTTCTGTTGAAAAGGCAAGTCTGCGTCGAGTGATCTCTTGAGGCCCTGTTCTCAGAGCCGACACTCAGCAGAAGCAGAGCGAGCGTCTCTCTTTTGGATGGGGCAGCTGGAGGATCGGCCGCCGTCTCCATTTTGCTTTGTGGCAACTTCTAACTCTGTCCCGTTTAGACGGAGTGGAAAAGGGCTGCTCACGTGGCTATAGGCAGCTGGTTTTCTTACTCCTGCTCAATAACTGGTTCAGAGCCAGGTATAAATAGCAGTGTCAGATGGGTGGCTTCTGTTTTGGAATGAGGCTAGACTCAGACCTATTTTGCTAATTCCTTCAAAAGCGTATCCGCCTCTTGCTCTGAGAAGTGACAAATTCTGAAGAGGGAAAAGTGTGAGACACATTTGAAAGTCACCACCTGCTTAATTGTGTGTGTGTGTGTGTGTGTGTGTGTGTGGAAAGCCTGATTCAGTTTGATCTTTACCTCTTCATCACAAAGTGAGTACAGCTCGAAGGCCATTTGATTTGGGTGGAGGACTGGAGTGGGGGATAAGGACTTCCTTTTGCCGCCGCACACAACAATGGCCGCATGCCTTCCTCCCTCCCTGATCTCTGATGTGCCCCGGAGTGCTGGGGTGAGGCACAGCAGTGACTCGTGACAGAATGCATTGTGGGTAGATGAGAACGCTGTGGCACAACTTCCGCTCTCTCAGCAACAGCAGCCACTGGTTCGGCAGCTGAGAGCGGAGGACCTGGCATGGGGACAGAGCCACTGCTGGGAGGAGCAGGATGAGTCACAGCAGCCTACCACTGCCTCAAAAACATCTAAATGTTTCTCTGTCTCCCCCTTCCCCTCTATCTCTCTCTCTCTCTCTCTCTCCCTCTCTGCAGTATCTGGGCCATGTGGAGGTGGAGGAGTCCCGTGGCATGCACATATGTGAAGATGCAGTGAAGAGGCTGAAGACGGTAGGTGTCCACCAGACAAAACTCAAAGCTTTGCTCCGCTGTTTCTCACGCCAGCTTTCTCATAAACTAGCACCTCATAAAATAAAAGTAATACTAATTTCGTTTACTAATACCGTCTGATTCCCGTACTTCCTCTTTGACCTTTTGGGCAAAATTCTACCCTTGCACAGGTCATATTAGATGTTGAGCTGCTTTAAATGCTTTAACTTAGAAGCAGTGGCCTAAGTCTTGTAGGCTCATCTAAACTTTCTCTCGAATCACTTTTTCTTGCTCGTCTCTCCCCACAGCTTTTTCCCCGTCTCTGTTAGAGTTGGTACCACTTCTGATACGACACCACCACCTCACCAGGGCCGTAAATCACAAGCTTACTCATGATCCGTAATTATACTGGTGCAGTGGATTCGGTGTCTGCCGCTATCGCTACGATTTTGATTTTTATTTAATGCAGGAGCCAGCAATCGATTTGAGACATAGTCATATGCTGATTTAACAGTTACTTCGTATCACATCACAAAAAGCAACAAAAATGTCATTTGATAGTTTTGTTTCTGAGCTCATCCGAGATATTTGATAAAAATAGACCTCCTTTTCAATATAAAGTGACATTAAAAGCATCAGTGTTTTCATTTTGGTTAAATGCAGCTCATTGATCGTTGAGTTGATGTATCGTTTACACCCGTACACTGCACAAGGCATAACGTGATCACAGACGTGCCCCATAAAGCGGGGCCAGTCTCATTTAGATTTCCTAAATATGTTCAGCTCATTGCTCCATGTGGTTACATCATGCACGAGCCGCCCGCCTCCTCCGCCAAAATATCTAAGCAGGCGCTCCACCCTGTCCTAAGACATCCGCTCCATGACGTGACGTGAGCTTGGCCCTTGCCGGTCTGAAGCGTTGTTGCCTCTAAGGACGGACAGGCGTGAGTTTCCTGTTTTTCCATTGGTCCAGAGAGGCCGTTTGAAGAGGAAGACGTGCCGTGTCTCGTGGGGGAAAAGGAAACCCACAGTACGGCCGTTTCTTCCCACAACTTTCTCCACCCAGGTTAGGAAAGCCGGGCAGACAGAGAGGAAATGTGGATTTTCGCTGTCTGACAGCTCTCCAGGGTCAGAGCAGACTGGGTCGGGGCGCTTCTGAGAAAGGTAGCGGCAGAACTCCGGTCTGTGGGAACTCGTTTTAATGGCATTAGTATTTCATGCTTCAAGATGACGGCAGCTTTTAAAAGAACATTCTTCCTTTCTGCTGCTGCTTAATGGAGATTGTGGCCCCTGGCCCAGCTCTTCCTCTTCCTCTTCCTCTCCCTCTCCCTCTCTCTCTCTGTCTGTCTCTCTGTCTATCTATCTATCTCGACTGCACACTTTTTGATCTTGTTTCTTAGCATTTGCTTAGTAAAGTTCAGGGCTTTTTAGTGCTCACCTGCATTTTAAGCCTGCGTTTCCCTTTCTGTTACTCAGTGTCGAGCAGCAAGTCTTTTTTTCCTCCCCTCTTAGAAGCATTAGATTGTACAGTCCTCAGGCCACAGATGGCCTCTACTGTCTTCATATAAACTCCCACTTGTCTGGGAATGTGCTGATAGACTTCCTTAGAGAGTCTCTGTCACAGCAGCGGCGATTGGGTTTAGAATAATAAGAAAGCTCCACCTAGAGGTGGGCAGTATATCGAATACGCTCGATATGTCTCGGCTTGTTCCATGTGCAAAGTAGTGAATGACTATTTCTTGACCATCGAGTACCAATACTCACCTTACTTTCGTATTCGCCTCTCTGCCCTCTCAAAGCAGACAGCCTACTCCCCCGCCCATCCAGAAACCTCCCCTAGCGCACCCACGTTTTGTAGCAGAAGCGGAGGGGAGAAGCGAGTGTGCAGAGAGAGAAGTGCATATCCACGCCATTTCAGAGACGGAAATTGGAGATGGAAAGTGAACGACTTGGTTCTGAAGACAAGCAGCACTGGTTCGGTTATTCAGTGCACAAAATAGAAGTAAATGCAAATATTGTGACGCGGTTCCAAGTCACACGCGGGGGATTGTCTCTCTCAGAGAGACAGACTATATTGAGATATATATCGCGATACACCTTTATAGGGCCCTATGATTTACGCGATGTGGAAAACGCAGACGGAATCACGGAATTCAACAAATAAAATGGAATCCGTTGTAAAACGCGGAATGTTGTATAATTGGCTGATATCGGTGTGTGGGCAAAGCAAAGCAGTGGTTTCCAATCAATTTTGGCCGCTGCAGCCCCCTGTACGTGTTACCTGTTGAGGCGGGACTCAGCTTTCCACACATACAAACGCACAGACACAGAGGGGAAACGGTCAACGGTCAGCTATGGTGAAAGGTTCGCTGAAACACCGAAGTCCTCAAAAAAATTACGGAATTCGAGTGTTAGTGCTAAGTTTAGAGCAGAACAGCCAAATTATTTTTATGAATCGGGAGAACAACTCTTGTGTAGGTTTTGCCAGCGTACGATAGACTGCACCCGCAAGAACACGTGACGACCACTTACAGTCAAAAACTCACATCAGAAATGTTTCGTTTTGCACGAAAAAAATGAATGTTTTTTGTTGTTTACAGGGAAATATTTTAACAAAGCAGTAAATGTTCCGCTGAACCCCAGCACTTTGCTGAAGTTGAATAACAGTCATTTAATGTGATTTTTGTTTCCTATTGCATTGTTCTTTTTCTCCCCATCCACTCCATAATTAGACACTTTTTAGGTGAATAAATATGATTATAACGTAAAACATGGAATTCAGAAGAATAAAAATGGAAAAAACAGAATTCAGGAAAAAATAAAACGGAATTTAGGAAAAAACAAAAGGGATTTCATAGGGCCCTACATTACTCTGTCTTTCCCCCAGCTCGAGGTCCACCACGTCTGCATTACACAGACTTCTTGCTGGTGATTTCTGAAACACTTTGTGAACTGTAAAATATTTTGGTGGATGCCTGAGCGTTACATGCAGATCAGTCATTTAAAGGTTTGGCTTTGCCCCGTAGGTGAGGTTTTGAAGTTGATGAAAGGCTTTGCGTTCACCAGGTTGATGGCATGCTGTCAATTTCTATCAGATTTCAACTCGACGTAACATGTAAAGCAGCCTTAGGATGTCCCCGTAAACACCCACCGCATCACTTCATCATCAGAGCCGCTCCGTCTGCTCTCTAGCTCACCTCATGTGGCGTGACGCTAACCTGCACTGATGCTGATAATGAATATGAGCACGCTTGCAGACTCTCACTGGATTCTAACATGACCCATTTGAGGTCCCAAGAGGCTAATAGCTTACACTAATTAAGTTACTCTCCCAGTAATACAAAGCACAAGACGGGTAGAGGTGTGTGTGTGTGTGTGGCTGACCCCTGTGCACTATAATAAGATTTCCACTTTGTGAAGCTGAGGCTCTTGGTTCCCGGAAGCCTGTATGTCTGTATGCAGACTCGTCTTTATTGATGACATCCTGTGTGTGTGTGTCTGTGTGGGTGTGGGTTTTGTGCTGGTGTTGCACTCCTGCTCACATGCCTGGAGACGCCTGCTGAACTTTGCCCAGAAACGTGGATATAAAGTTTAGAGACTCCTTAGGAATCTTGATTAAGGCCCAGCACACTGACCGACACGTGTGGATGGACGAGCAGCCAGCCGTTTGTGTGTTTCCATTTTGAGAGCATTGGCTCCACTTCCACAGCAAGTGAGAGCTGGTCTGATTGCAGGAATTTAATGATGGACGCGTGAGAGTATTTACTCCAACGCGTATATATGACTGGTGTAGTTATGGTGATGTCGTCTTCATCGTCACTCTGACCTTACCGCAACTGTGTGTGTGTGTGTGTGTGTGTTTGTGTGTGCCCGCCTAAAAGTGTGTTTGCGCACGTGCGACGGCGAGGGGAAATAAGTGAGTAAGCATTCTTCGTCTTGACAGACTCAGTGCTTTAAGGAAGGAGTCCAGAAGTCGGCAGCGCGGTGACATCACAGGAACCGTGTCTGCCGGCTGACATGTCACTCCCTGTTCTGTTGATTGTCATGTCACTTCCTGTCGCCTGCAAGCACTAGTGCTACTTCCTGTTGCCGTTTTTGCTTTCACATCCCAACTGGTTTACCAAAATAGGCGGGTTGTTTATGAAGCAGCGTCATTCACAGCTAGAGATATTTCATGCAGCCTTTTTGCCAGCCAGACGTCAGCTACGGAACGATTACTTCAAGGCCGACCCTGAGTCTCCCAGACTTCTTTTCAAAGACTCCTTTCATTCCTAATGTGTCTCTCTTTAATTAGTAATCACGTGTCTCTCCTGCTTTCTTCTGGCCTTTATCGATTTTCTCCTCACTTCCCGTCTCCCCTTTCTGTCTCTGTGACAGCAGTTTTCTCTCTCCTCCTCTCCTTGTTCCAGCAGATTTACAGATGCATTTCTATATCAATAGAAATGATGTTATTAGTCGTGCTAGTCGTGTCAGTTTCTTTACACATGTTGTTGTTCACGTATTATGAATGTTTTATATTTTTTAGCAGGTTGTGTTCACAGTGACCCAGACCGAGTCTCTAAACGCCCCCTCCCTCGCCCCAGACCCTTGCTCCCCTCAGCTTGGTGTCCTTAACCCAATGACCTTAGTTTACCTCCCGTAACTTTGTGTGAGAGTGACTCCCCGCATGACTCACATGTTCACTCTGTATGTATGGCTAACAGTTCCTCAACCTTAACCTTAACCTTAATCCCATCTCTCCGTTAGAGCTACCATGCCCGGGCATTCCATTTACCCGGTTAGGTCAAGTTGTTGCATGAACCGTATCAAACCCACAGTGTCTGCTAAGGGCATGGAAGCTCTCCAGAAAAAGAGAGAGATGGAGTAATGCGGTTTAAGGGAGCTACAGTCTGGCACGAGGATGAAAAAGTGAATCCTGGGGATTGACAAGTGCAAGTTTATACGAACGCACCTAATTTTCACCAGTAAAATGTAACAACGAAATCTGGAAAAAATTTGACGTTCGCGTCCAGGCCTTGATATGTTAAACGGTTTCTGCGAGAAACCGAAAATGGAGAAGTTGTAGACACAGGGTGTCTGAACACATTTACCGCCTCCAGTCAGCATGTTAACCTGTTTGAACATTAATAAGGCTGCAACACTTCTTACTCCAAAGAGGCAGCTGCGCGGGCGACGACACCGCCCTAACATGTTTCCTGCTAAGAGTAGACTCTTCTTCGCTCAATAGATCATTTCAACGTTTCTTATCTTGCGCCAGTCAAATTCAAATGAACAAACAGTGCCAAGTGATAATAACACCCTGCAACCTGACAGAAAATAGGTACTGTGGTATTATTGGTTGCCTGTGCCAACTCTTTATTTTGGGCATGATGAATTGGCACACATCTGCATGGAGGGGGAAAATGGGCCACCGTTTCCGGAACTTCGACTTTGGCGGGATAAAAAAAAAAAAAACCGAGTCTTGGTGCGTCGGCAGAATTAAAACTGAAACTTCACCGGTTTCATCCTCTCTGCCCTCACTGCTAGTTCAGTCTGTGTGTGGATTTGCGGTGTGAGCGGACCCCATTTGGTCCTCCCGAGGTCGGCAGGTCACACGCTCGACTCTTGCTGCTTTTTCGATGTCGCAGTACGGGGAGTCGAAGTCGGTGGACATCAAGGAGCTGGGTGACGCTTCCGAGTGCTGCCAACAGGCACGTCACTAACTCGATGATAACAGTGATGACTTTGCTAATATGATAACAACAAATAACATCCAAAAAAACAACACAACCTGTCTTGCGGTAAATCAGACACTGTGAATGTTGGGTTTTGGGGGGATTGTGGCCTTATTCACCAGCTAGAGGTGTGTGATTTTTGTTCCTCCTCCTCCTCCTCCTCTGTACTACCTCGCTTTCTTTTAGCCACTGTTTTAACTGTTCAGATCCCTCTCCTTTTTTTCCCCTCCGTCCATCCTGTTAGCCGCCCCCCTCCTACTCTACTCCCTACACCCCCATGCACATTCTGGTGTTATCTGGACACACAAGACTTTGTGTAGCACCATCGGTAACACTCTCCTGCCTTGTCCCACCCATCCCCCAACCTCCCCTTACCAAATCTTCCATTCCAGGACAGAAAGTTCTTCAAGGGCTTCTTTAAAAAAGTAAGTTCTGATGTGTGACGGTTGTGACGGTCTGAGTGTGGTGTGTGTGTGAGAGACAGGGAAAGACAGACAGATCCGTCCGAGTGTGAGACGTGTGTGTGTGTGTGTGTGTGTGTGTGTTCCTCCTAATTATTCACCCTTCAAACAACTGTCAGAACAACAGGAAACGGTGGACCTCATTCTGTCTGAGTAAAGGAAGTGTGTGTGTGTGTGTGTGTGTGTGTGTGTTTCCCAGGAAAAGATTTCTGCACTTATCTCTTCACTATAATGTAGGGCTGCAAATAACAATTATTTTGATAATCGATTATTCTGCAGATTATTTTTCCGATTAATCGATTATTTCACGGATTAAAGAGAAAAAAAACCCTGTCATTTCTAGTATTTTTTTTAATAAACTGTCATTTTAAAATTTTCTATATTTATTTTTTACCCTCTAACAATATAAAATGGGGAAAAAAAATATTGGCCATTTTTTTCCAATTTGGACTCATTTTGTCCTAGAACTCATTTTATGAGTTCATCATTTTATTTTATTTCAATCTTTGGGAGAGAACTACTTTTTGTGCCAGATGGCGTTCCACAATAACGTGGTGGACACACGTCGGAATAATCACCGAAAATATCAAGTAAATGTCTGTGTTGTGAGTAGAACACTGGTTGTTTTTGTTATCAGCTAAAAAATGAGTTTTGTCTGTAATAAAAGGGAAGATTTGACTGAACTGGACGCTCTGGTGAATGTCTTCCGTGACAGCGCATGTGTTTTTATCACGCAGGATGTCATTCATGCGTTTTCACACAGTTACTTCAGTTTTTGTGACGTCAGACGCGTCACTGGTTCTCGTCTCCTTCTTCCTCTTCTTTTATGGCGGTCGGCGTCCAGCTTAATGCTGCTTTACTGCCACTGCGGCTTTGGTTAGCTTACTGCCCCCACATTAGGGGCAACCACTGTACGTATGGGTATAATGACGTAGACCCCACTAATCCATTATTAAAGTGGTTGCCACCTATCTTAATAATCCATTGTAATCAATTAGTTGTTGCAGCCCTACTCTAATGTGTGTGAAGACCTGGGCTGGTTCACACTAGATCGAGAGTTTGTGTGGTGTGAGTGTGTGTGTGCGGGAGTTTGTTTGCGTGGGACGCCGGTTCATTTGCGGTGTTGCTGTTTCTGTCCCATTTTCTTCCTCCTCCTCCTCCTCCTTCTCTTCCTCCTCCTCTCGTCTCACGTGGGTCCCTTCACAAAACAAGCTGACTCACATTTCTCTTTTCTTCCTAAAAACCCGCTCAAAGCGAGCCCTTGTTTCTTGTTTGCAGGATGTGGTTGTAGACGAAGGCGTGTTTGTGGAGGTGTAAAAGATCAGAAATGTGAAGGAACGTTTCGGCAGCAAATGCAGCTAGTGTCCTTATTCATCTCTCCAAACATCCATCTCATTTGTGCTGTGTGCCCTCTCTCCCTCTCTCTCCCTCTCTCTCCCTCTCTCTCTCTCTCTCTCTCTCTCTCCTTCTCTCTCCTCCTGTTCCCCATAGGCAGGGAAGAAGGCAGTCAGAGCGGTATTGTGGGTATCGGCTGATGGCCTGAGGGTCGTAGATGACAAAACAAAGGTAATTTATGACTGAACTCATTCCCATGTTAGACTGTATACACACCTGATCTCACCCAAGACGCTTCCTTATCAGTCGGATCAGTAACTGACACATTCACAATTGCCTTGTGTGTGTTTATGCTTGTCGCACGTTGTACAATCATTGTGAATTCAAGTGGGACGTTGTTGGGTCACAGGGTACACTTGAACGGTAAATCCTTCATACACAGTTGTGCATTTTGTGTATTTTTCCTCTAAAATAACATTGGCCCTGTGAGTTAAATAAGACGTCTGGGCTTTGGCTTCTGCCTTTGTCTTAAGTAAACAAGCCAAGCTGTACTCAGTCTGAGCTGACATGTTTGAAACAGTCGCTCCACATGCTAACACGCAGCGCTTTAGTCCGGGAGAGCTTTGCATTTCCTGCCACCTGGTGGTTGCTCTTCATTACTGCACGTAGTAAAGTAGACCACACGATGGACATACATAAAATTGAATACTCTTTACTTGTTTAAAGCACAGTTTCAAGTTTTTCACACTACAACACACAAGATTCCAGCTCAAATCTGTGCAGAAAAAAAGGTCTGGGATTGAGGAGTGTTGTTAATGAGTTGTTTAAATGACGTATCTCATGCTGCTAGGATCTGATTCTGGACCAGACGATAGAGAAGGTGTCTTTCTGCGCGCCCGACCGCAACTTTGAGCGAGCTTTTTCTTACATCTGCAGAGATGGCACCACTCGCCGCTGGATCTGCCATTGCTTCATGGCTGTCAAAGACTCGGTGAGTGTTTTAGTTTCTGCTAAACAATACTGAATTTAGTAGTCATCTGAAGCCCACAACCTTCTTTTATATGGCAACCTTTTCTACTTTTAACATAGTTAGGAATGGGTACTGAAATCCGGTACTAGACAGGCCCCTGGGGTAAACTTTTAAACAACAGAGTAACAATAAGCTCTGACGTTAACGGTTTCGCTTTCAGTACTGAGGAAATGAGTAAATCTGATTTTTTTTTTTTTTTTTTTTTTTTTTTACATAAAAGTAATCTGTCCCAGTTTATCTGACCAGCTCTGCTACTGATTAAGATGTTAATGTAGAGCGTCCTCTCACGACGCACGTGGAAACTCTCGCACACGCACACAGACGCAGTGTCGCTGCTCAATCTGCGTGCGCATTCTGTTCTGCTTAATGCTGTGTGTGGTTTGTATACTGACATCCGGTGGAACCGGCCCGATCTGTGAGAGTAGGGTCACAAATTCTAACTTTAAATGACATTTTAAAACATTGTAAGACATATAAAAACATACGTAACACAATCATATGATACTTAACTTAATATCCGTTAGTAGACATTACAATATATGACAAGTACAGCCGCCTGCAGCAGATACACAGCTTTTTATTTGATGTGATGTTGTAAAACACTTCAATAAATGCACACTAGCACGTTGTGGACTGAGAAGTGGTTAGAAAAAAATTAAAACTGGCAAACGATTTGGTATGGTTTTATTTTAGTAATATTGCAACTTCCATGTGAGAGGAGGATTTGTCAGCTTACTGTGGCAACAGCTTGTTGAATAATAATAGTGATTTGTTAAATAAAGCAGTGTTAATTATAGCGTTAAAGCATCAGACGGATAAGCAGTGCCAGTAAGAGTAGTAGTACCGTTAAAATCTTAACCCATCCCTACACACAGTACTGCCGAACTGGTTTCTGAGCCTCAACCGGTTTCTGCGTCTGACTCAGTCTTCTCCGGGAGCTGCGGCACTAAAAGGCCTGGCGCTCCTGAGCAGGCCGCAGTAATCGCAGTTCCTCCTTCACTGCCCTTCTAATCCAGCTTCTCCTAGTCACTCGGTCTTATCTCGCGTTCTCACTGCTGCTCCCCGCAGTAGCAGATGGTTCAGATGGTGTGAAAACAGAAATGCTGACTCGATTTGGGGTTCTGTGTGTGTATATATACATATATATATGTGTGTGTGTGTGTGTGTGTGTCAGGGCGAGCGTCTGAGCCACGCGGTGGGCTGTGCGTTTGCGGCATGTCTGGAAAGAAAGCAGAAGCGAGAGAAGGAGTGTGGGGTCACGGCCACGTTCGACGCCAACCGCACCACGTTCACACGTGAGGGCTCCTTCCGCGTTACCACAGCAACAGAGCAGGCTGAGCGAGAGGAGGTCATGCGGCAATTACAGGATGCCAAGAAAGGTAGGTTTGTTGGGGGAAAGTGAGTGATTATTTGTCATTGTGAACACAGCACACAGTGCACCACAACCAAATGTGACCTCTGCATTTGACCCATCCTTCACGGCCAGAGGTCAAATGCAGTGGTGCACTGTGTGCTGTGTCCGTGAAGGATGGGTCAAATGCAGTGGGCAGCTAACAAGCAGTGGGCAGCTTACAAGGGCAGCTCCAGGTACCTTGCTCATGAGTACCTCAGTGGTAACTTTACTGGCCCTGGATTCGAACCTGCGACCTTCTGATCACGGGGCGAACATTTATACAGATAAACGTGTACATGCAATGTGTATATCTTAAAAACTGTGATCATTGTGAAAGCAGCGTAGTGGTAGTATGCATCTCCGGAAAGAGCCGGGGTTGTAGCTTAATGGCTCTCTACACACTAGGTAGTGCACATACTGTGGAGTGTCACATGCCTTGTTTGACTTGGTACACTACATAGGGCGGGAAGTGACTTTTTCTTAAAATGTTGTGCACTACGCTCGAAATGCTCCGCCCTCACTCCACTCTGCTTTCACGCTCGCTTGACTTGGTACTGTATTAGAAATGTCAGAGCTAAATGTCAGAGTTATTTTTGTGCTAAAATTCTGAGCGTGTAGTGGAACTTTGGCGAGCAAAATATCTTGTTGTCCCGACTCGGCCTTTTTCATTTATCGGCATCAGCAGATATAAGCATGAAAAACATCGGATATCGGCATCGGCTAAGAATGCCCATGTCGTGCATCCCTGCTTTATGTATTAATGGTGAGTGTTGTCCGGATTTAGCATTAAAATTATAGTAACAAACTACTTAAGTCTCCAGCTATAACAATTAACACTGAACAGCAGTATTTAAGTATTTATATCTTGTTGATTATTGGTGTAAACTGTGCTTCCGTTCTGTATTAAACAAGCCTCAGTAATACGTTTATAAAATACACCAGTTCTAACAGAGTAGCTGTAATAATGGTGTTTAAACCAGTACACCAGCGTAAGAGGTCAGGATCGAGTGCCAGCGGCGTCATGTTGAATCTCACTATACCATCTCTATTAATCAGACGCGCGTGTGTCTGTGCTTCTGCAGATTCTGAAGCAGTTTCAGGGAGCGCAGCGGGCAGCAATGTGATCCCGGCCACATCCTCCCCTCCCTCCTCCTCGCCTCCCCTGCCCATGGCCACGCTGGCCCCTCAGGATGCCAACCCTCACGCTATTCCGCGCCGACATGCCCCCGTGGAGGCACTGGCACGCCAGGGCTCCTTCCGTGGCTTCCCGGCCCTGAGCCAGAAGACCTCGCCGTTCAAACGGCAGATGTCGCTGAGAATGAATGACCTGCCCTCCACCGTGCAGCGCAAGTCTGACTTCACCATCAAAAACACAGGTTAGGACGGCACAGTGTGTGTTTATTTGTGTGGGTGTGTGACCGACACCGAATATGGACTACGAGTGGCAGCCTCACTTTTCACCATGTCCAGCCAGTTTTGGGAGAAGGACGTTCTAAATCAAAATTTCCTTTTCATGTATTTTTGGATTTAATACTAGGGATGCACCGAAATAATTTTTTTTGGCCGAAACCGAAAACCGAAAATGAGGAAACACTTGGCCGAAAACCGAAACACCAAAAGAAATTATTATACCAATTTTTTGTAATATTGCTGTTATGGCTGGGACTGTGTGTACTTACCTCACTAAAGTCAAGCATTGCAATTGCATAAATTAATATTCATGGTTCAAAGAATAAATCTGTTACAAAACTATGAATATTTATTTAGCATTCAAACAATGCACAATATAAAATTAAATTTGAAATAAAATATTTTACTTGGCCCCACTTATGAATAGCCTAAAAGCAAGATAGCTGAAATATTATACAATTCAATATCTTCTCTCATAAAACAAAGTGAATTCAAGTGCATTTTAATATTCTGAACGAAGTGCTTTAAAAAGTGTTGAAAGATAGAACAACATTCTCTTTAGGCCTACAACAAAATCGTGTATTAAAACTCTAAAATGAAAACTTTCTTGCCTTTTCAAAAACGTCCGCCACAGACGGAGTGGGTGTGCTCGAAGGGTCTTGCCTCTTCTGTGCTTCATACTCTGCATGGCGATCGGGATGTTTTGATTTTATATGGTAAATGAATCCCGACGTTGAGAAAGTCTTTGTGGATGGACCCCCTCTAGAAATGTCGGCATTGCGCGCTTTACAAACGGCTTTCCGTGTGTCTTTCTCAGATATATTGAAATGCACCCACACGGCAGACATGTTGACTCTAATTCAATCTGGCGCGTGCAGGTTGCGGTTGTTGCTTGCGTCATCACCGTTTCGGTTGCGTTTAAAAAAAAAATCGTCCGAAACCGAAAATGCTTTTTTTGGCCATTTTCGGCCGAAGTCTTTCGGTGGCCGAATATACGGTGCATCCCTATTTAATACTTATATTTCATCTTTTTATGATGTTTACATCTTGCAGTGCACTCTTTAAGGTCTGTGCCCACAGGTAACAAACCGAGACACAATCCATTCCTACAGCGGGAGGAAGAACATTTAAAGCACTGTGTCTTTCTGCCTTGTGTTCCATCAGTTCCAGAGGTAGAAGGTGAAGGCGACAGCATCAGCTCCTTGTGCACTCAGATCACGTCAGCCTTCAGCGGCCCGCCAGAAGACCCCTTCTCCTCAGCGCCGATGCCCAAACCTGCCTCCTCCCCACAATCCCCTGCTGCACCAGGTCAGCTCACAGTCAGCAAAGTACTCGCTGCGTGTTTGTGTGTTGGTGGGTGTGTATGGGTGACCATGGATGACCCAGTCTCCCTTTGTTAGTCTGTTTCTGATCTACTCTGGTGTCTGCTGCTGTAGTGAATGGCTCGATTCCTGCCTTCCCCGCTCCTGCTGTCGGTGTGCCCGCCGTTGCTGCTACCCCTCCGAACCTGCCGCCTCCACTGCCCGCTAGAGAAACTAACCCGTGGGCCAAGAACCCCTCTGCTCCCCCTGCTCCTGCACACCCAGGTAAGAGGGCCTACAGGTAACGCTGCCTAGGCAGAGAATACTTATAAAAAGTGGCAAAGCAATTTAAGGCCCTTCAGTTTCGCAAATTAATTTTCAGCCAGAGGTGGTTCGGGCTGAAGGCGTGTGTCTTGTGTGCAGTCTGTACATTTTCACTTCATAATTGAATCAGACTTTGCGCCTAGACATTCTCCAGTGCTGTCTGATAATCAAATAACCACAGTCTTAATTAAGATACTGACATTCACCAGTGTTTTCTTATTAGATTTGTTCCTAGACACGAACCGTTTCAGCAGTTTCTGTAATACTGCTTTTGCTGCCCTGTCCTCTAGGGGGCGACTGGCCCAGTCCGACCCCTGCAGCGGCGGCCCCATCTGCGGTGACTTCAGCCTTGACGATTCCTGCGAACTCTCACAAGCGGAGCCCCTCGGAGGCAGACCGCTGGCTGGAGGAGGTGTCCAAGTCGGTAAGAGCGCAGCAGCCGGGAACCAGGACAGCGACTCCTCCCAGCCAGCCTCCGTACTCCGTGCCCGTGCCCGTCGCTGTGGCTCCTGCCGCCCCAGTACCCTTTATGACCCCCATGCCCTCCGCTGTGCCCTCGCTGCCCCCCCACCAGCCCGCCTTCCACGCCCAGGCCCCGGCCTCCTTCCCCATGTCCAACGGGCTCCCCTACGCTCAGCCCAGCGTGCCCGTGGTGGGCATCACGCCCTCTCAAATGGTGGCTAACGTCTTCGGCTCGGCCACGCAGACCCAGCCGATGCCCATTCCCGCTCCCGTTTCCCAAACGCAGCTGCAGCCATCTCCTTTCTCCACCCCTCCACTAGTGCAGTTGGATCCCAGAGGCGTCCAGCTGAGCAGTCCTTTCGGGAAACCGCCCTTGCCTCCGACGGTGAACGCCGCAATGTTTCAGCCGCCGAACGGCAACGCGACGTTCAACGGGGCCGACGGTTGGCCGGCGTCCTCCTCTCCAGGAAATCCTGCGCCAGCGCAGCAGCACCAAGCCGATGCTTTCGAAGCCCAGTGGGCGGCGCTAGAGAGCCGTTCGCGGCAGCGCACCACCCCTTCCCCAACAAACCCCTTTTCCAGCGAGCTTCACAAGACCTTTGAGATCCAGCTGTAAAAACGCTCAGAGGGGTGGGGGAGGGTCCAAACAATTGGGATGGACGCATGAAGAACGTAGCGGAGAGATTGCAAAAGAGGGGACCCCACAGATGCCACTCATACCACTCTCACCCCACGCCTCTTCGTCTCATTCCCTTGCTGTCTGTTGGTCTGTGTCTAGTGTTTAGTGTGAGCTGAGCAGCCGTGAGAGGGGGAAATGGACTACTGATAAATCGTCGCGTCTCAGCTGCCGTTTTCGTTGTGTCTCTGGTGCGGTTGTATCCTTATTTAAAACGGAAGGTCAAAATCAGACCATTTCTGTCTTTTTAAAAAAATCTGACTTGTTAACCCACAATCTCCACTCGGCCCTGCTCACAGCATGGGAATGAACGTCCAGTCCTCGAAATCAGAAGGACGGAGGGACTGAGCTTCCAGATTTGAGAGGTTTTCATAAAACTTCCTAATCAGAAGAAGAAGATGACGATAACGAAGAAATGAAAGAATGCCAAAATCTTTATTTTTATGCATTAAGTATATTTTAAATAGCTTTGGAATATAACAGAAAAAGTTGTAAGTACTATTGCCAAAGGTGCAGGCTAGCTACTATGGAAATGATTTTGTGTGTATACAGGAAATGAGCTTATATTATATAGATATATCTAGACAAATGAAATATATTCATTATTATCCACATGAGCTCAAGTCATAACTTGTATGTGGTGTATAAAGAGAGATCGAGTGAAGGGACGGTAGTTTTAATTTCTCACCCTTTTTTTAAAAAACAAATTTGTTTTATTGCCGTTTGTTGTAGCCCGTTTCGGGTGTGTATCCATTTGTAAATAATTAATCATTGCAGCTACAATCATTGTGGACTCAGTGATGGGACGGGAGACCTGTCAACACTCCCGCTCTCAAGTCTATTTTATTTTTCTCATTTTGTACTATAGTACTCAGTACTTTGATTTTTCTTCCACTGCCTATAACGCATTGAATGTTTTTAGGGTTTTTGGGGGCCTGTTCCAATGAATTTTAACACTATTGACAATGTCATCTCCAGCCACTTTTTTTTTTCCTCCCATGAAGATATCTCTCTTCATATTGCACAAGCACTGTTCTAGTTGAATTGGACAGTTTTGGTGACAGAGGTCAGTTTACTGCATCGGTGAGCCGGCAGATAGCAGCGGTTTAGTCAAGGTCTTCCTGAAACGACCTGTGGTTTAGAACTGGTTGCAGTGAGTCCAGAGATTATTGCAGTGTCTCTCTTTTTTTTTTTTTCTTTTTGTCCAGTTCAGTTTTATTGGACCTGTGAAGACAGTTGGGTCTGTTTTTAGTGTTTGTTTGTTTGTTTTTTTCGCCTGATTTTTGTAAGTATTTGGTTATTTTATTCCACTTCTTTTCAGAAGAATTAGATCTAAAAGACTGAATAAAATGATGGTGGAAGAGAGTCATTATTCATGTCTCTTTTTAATATGATGGTGATCATAATGTCATGTTTGATGATAAACTTGAGCAAAACAACATTCTGTGCCATTTTAAAATGTTTTACTTAAACTCAGTTAATTTATCAGATCAGTTATTACGAGTTATCAATTTATGGGTCTAAACTGCAGGTTCTACATTTTCGAGGTCCTAAGGTTTTATGTTTTATTCTAGATTCACCACTTGTGGCACGCGTAAGCCCTAAAATGTTTCTTGTAAACACTACAGGCTGGTTTCTTGAACAGGGATTAAGCTTAATCTTGGACTAAATTGCAGTACTGATGGAGATTCACCACTGAAACCCAACGCTAGTCCAAACCTAAGCTTAATCATAGTCTAGAACACTGGTCCTACATCTTTAAGCATGGAGTAGTGTAACTTGGTGCTACAGATTCACAAACAAAGTTTTAATGGTCCACGAATGTTCCTAGTGATGTGAGTAGATTTACATTATTGGCGTTTATCAGGAACAGAGACAGTTTCCCTCGAGCAACTTGGGGTTAAAGGTCTTGCTCAGGACTCAATGGTGGTAGTGCTGGAGGTGGGAAAGAGCCAGGCTCAAACTCTCAACCTCTCGATCTGTAACTAGGTAGCCGACGTCTAGACCACCACCTGTGATGGCCACCAAGAAATGAAGCATAATTTAAATATGAAGCTTTGTCTTTATATTTTAATGTCTGATCTCACGCTGCTGGAGTAAATTCGAGTAAGTGTAACTAGCAATGATTTTGTACGGGACAATCCAAATCAATGAGAAACCTTATATTAATCCTTTCATGCATATTTGAAAATTTTACGAAGAAAAACATTTAGAGGAGCATCCTACCTTTTGATTGAATAAGTTGTCATGCTGGACAAATAATCAGAAACGCTAAGGACATATGTGGACCAGGGCCGGTTCTAGACAGGCATATATGAGGGGACAGACAGAAATGTGAAGGGGGCACATGGTGGCGACGGAGGCGGGAAAGAGGTGGGGTGGGGTGGGGGTGCTCTGGATAACTGTTTTTGTCATGTAATTGGATTGCACTTTGTCAGGCCTCTACCCTAAGACCTGTCCAACTTGGGTGTCCCACCTGAAGGCTAAGCTTCTGCTGGTGTAGCTCTTGGGGTCACTGAATCACGCAAACCCCCTGACCACGATAAGGTGGCAATCAATCCCTCAGGGGGAAAACTGAAAAGTAAAACAAAAAATAAAATGAAATATTCCTCATCAGATTATAACGACTAAAAACATGACATTTACCTTAATCGGGTGACCTATATCAAATATATTCGAACCAACAATAACACTTCTCACTATTGCCAATATTAACAAAACTAAAAAGGGTAGGCCAAGTTATAAAAAAACATCAGTTCACCAAGTCTTGAAAAATAAAACTGAAAAATAGAATTGAAAAAATAAAATAAAGAATAATATGTGACCCGATCTGCCGTAATGAGTTGGAAGTTGGCGTTCTATTGATTTAGATACGGGCCGATTATGTTGAAAAACATCAAAAATATTGATTCTTCTTTTTTGGTCTTATATGAAAGAAAAGTTCTTCGAAATTAATCTGGTCTCCGAAAAGGAAAAAACTATATTTTTGAAGTTTTTCAACATAATCGGCCCGTATCTAAATCAATAGAACGCCGACTTCCGACTCATTACGGCAGATCAGGACATATATCCATCCAGATCTTTTTGCTCTGCCCTGCCTACTGAGAAACCTGACGCCGGGTCATTTGCGTACTAACCGTGATTGGATGTTGAGCTGGGGGGAGGGTGTAAATCTAGTAAATCTTGTCCATATTCAGTTTGTGGGTAATCTATTATTTTCTTTCTCAGCTTCTAAAAGTTTGATTTAAGGGGGCAGGACGTTTGTTTAAGGGGACGTTGCCCCCTCTTGCCCCAGCGTAGAGCCGGCCCCGATGTGGACGCTGAGACGTGCCCTCATTTCAGAAGCAGCAGTTTGACCAGGTGGTAAAACTACGGGCTGTTTCTTCAAGATTCAAGATTCTTTATTTGTCACATGCAAATTATACAGGTACAACATGCAGTGAAATGTATCCTGGTCCGCACTTTGACCATGCAATTCAAGCAAAAATGATAGATAAAACAATAGAAACATCCTTAAAAATAATTTTAAGGATACAATAGAACCTTAAAATAACTTAAAAATAAGGAGATAAAGGGAAAGAGATAAAAAAAGAAAATAAACTGTGACACATACAATAAGGTGCAATGGATTTAAATGGTGTAATGAGTGCAGTGTGCAATGTTTTTAAAGTGCCAAGTGCAGCTGCACCGCAAATATTGAACATTGTCCATAACCATATGGAGTTAAGAGGCAGTATGGAATGATAAATTAAGACATTTAGAAAAAAGACATGTCCTTGTTTTAAAAACAGATGACCTGAGGATAGAATCTCCTCCTGAGTCTCTGTTTTGGCCATGACGGTGCGGAACCTTCTGCCTGATTTCAGAAGATGAAATAGTCCATTTCCGAGATGAGACGAGTCCTTCACAGTCCTAATTGGTCCTACATCTCTTGCTGTAAATGTCCTGCAGGGAAGGGAGAGCTGACGTGCAGCAGCGCTCCGCTGCCCGGATCACTTTCCGGTCCTGAACACAGCAGTTCCCGTGCCAGGACATGATATTCTGTGTGACGGTGCTCTCCACAACAATCCTTCTTGAACAAGGATTAAGCCCAGTCTTGGACTGCCAATAGAGATTCACCATTGAATTTTGAACTTAGTCTAAGATTAGGCTGGAAAAACTGTCCCTATATTAGAACCTAGTGTAAATTCTACTCCAGTTTATTTGACATCTAAGACCTCGTTTACACTGCAGGTCTTGATGCTCAATTCTGATTTGTTGCCTATATCCGATTTTTCTGACCTTCTGTTTACACGTTTTTTTTTTATTGTGACCCATATCCAATTCGCTTGTTACACGACATCATTAAACCGCGATGAAGTACTAAATTGTCGCAGTTTTAATGACATACAGTACGCAGTGCCTAGGAAAATCCGATCTGCCTGTTTACATGACAGTCGCATTGGCACATATCTGATTTATATCTGATTTATTTCCACATATGAACGAGGCCTGAAGCCGATCTCAAAATATCCAAATGCATGTGTTTTTTTTTCCTGTTTACACTGTCATGGAACAGATCCGATCTGTGTCACATATGAGCAACAAATCGGAATTGGGTCACATTTAACTGACAGTGTAAACGAGGCCAAAATATCCGAATGCATGCGTTTTTTTCCTGTTTACACTGTCATGGAACAGATCCGATCTGTGTCACATATGAGCAACAAATCGGAATTGGGTCACATTTAACTGACAGTGTAAACGAGGCCTAAGACTCGTGTTAAAACCACTCATACGGATTGTGTTTGTTGGGTAGGAACCCGCGTGTTCCGACAGGGGGCGCTGTGTTGCAGCCCGGACATTGGTTACGTCCTATTCCCGTCCCAGGATGCGCTTTTGGGACGGGGCCGATTTCGAGGCGGAAGAGGACGCGCTGCAGCTGTTCATTATCCCAAACAGAAGGAGTGTGTTCATGCGTTTGTGTTATACGGTCACAGCTCGAGGTAAGTAACTTCGCGGCGTTGTCAGCGACTTTACCCGTTTGTGAGGAAGTGAAGGGCTCTAAAGATGTCGACGTGACGGTAGCAACGTAAGTTAATTCATGGGGTTAAGCTCCCCCGACTTAATGCGCCGGGAGACGCGCGGGAACCATCCGCTTCTCGTGAGCGGCTAACGTTAGCAGAGCCTCGCGCCGGCGGCTAGCGCTAGCGGTTAGCGAAGCACGGTGCTTTCACTAGTACAGCGATACGACGTGATCTCCATCTCAGCCTTATAAAACATAGCCAAACCTAAACTGAACTGCTATTGGGGATCAAATCTGTATAGCTGTAACTTATTTTTCTGCAATATCGTTTTTATACTGCATGGTTTTGCAAAGAATGAATAATTCTGTGATTAGTGGTGGGATATTGTAGATGAGTGCATCCGCATAGAAAGCAGCCTGTAAAGTGTTGATTTAAAATGTTACTGTCAGCAAGTGAGCTCTTCTTTCATATCGAGCAACAAGAAAAGTTGTAGCATGACTTGTTTGATTTGTCTTACTTGAGATGTTCAAATGGTATTTTCTTTGGCTCCTGATACAATTTGGTCCTTCCATACTCAGAGGTTTGAATGCGTTTTGTAGGATGTTGAGATCTGCTGTTTAGATGTAATTAAAGGGTGAAAACTATGTTAGCCAACATTGAGACACACAAAACTGCTTTTCGTCTCTCACTTTAGGTCAAAGGTAGTTTTAAAAGTATGAGCTGTGAAATGCACAGTCCAGTGACATTCACGTTTACAGAATTTATCAGCATCTTCATTCACATGCATTAAAAAAACCCCAGTGTGTTAGATTTTCTGTATGTTAATTGTGGCATGGATTGAAAAATGTCATGAGCAGATATGCTTTTGTTGTAATGTTCTCTTGGGCTGTATAACAAATCAGCATCATTATTGTGATGTTTGCATGTGCAGTAGTCAAATTAAATCAGATGTCCTGGAGCAGTCTTTTTAAGTAGTAGGAAGCCATTCAGGTTTGGAAAAACAAACTACAACACTGTGATGTAAATTACTTAGATTTAAGAGTTATTGGAAAAATTTTATAAAAATAAATGGTTCAGAATCATTGGAATTAAAGGATATTTTTCAGTGACCTTTTTCATACATTTTACAGTGTCATTTTTTGGACTCTTGTGCAGCCCTGTTTTCTCTTTATGGGATTTTGTTGTAGCAGAGAGCTGCTTCCGCATCAGAGATGTCCAGACAAAGTGCCCTCACCGCCGCGGTGGCCACCATGTTGGGAGCCACGCTTGGAGGCCTGTTCCTGTGGCGCACCATTTACACCCAGAAAAGAAAAGCCCTGAAGACCTCCAAAGCTTCGGACTCGCTACCCGTCGAGCAGCTTGGACCACTTGAACTGAGTACGAAGAGCGCAAACCCTGTTCAGCAACCACGACGAGAGCTCTCACCACCACCAGCACCGCCGTCGCCACCTGCAAAACGCATTTCGTTACCCTCTATTGATCGTTTATTAGACGTGCCGGCGGTGGTGGTGAGCTCTTCGCAAGAGTGGGAAGAACACTGGCCTTTGTTCCAAAAGGACCTGTCTGTCTTCCCTGTCCTGGGGCTGGATTGTGAATGGGTAAAGAGCATGCGTGTAAGAGGGGTTTTCCCATTTGTCGATTACATCTTTTGTTCTTTATAAACAGTCTTCACTCACAAAGTGTTGTTTCGCCTGCAGGTGTCCGTCAAAGGCAAGGCGTCCTCAGTGTCCCTGCTCCAAATGGCTACTTACTCTGGCCGCTGTATGCTGGTGAGGCTGTTGGCGTTTCGTGACGTCCAGCTGTCGCTACCCAGCGGCCTGCTGCAGGTCTTGCGTGACCCCCATGTACTGAAGGTGGGTGTGGGCTGTTATGAAGACGGCAAGCGTCTGGCCCACGATCATGGCCTGGCTCTGGTGTGCACAGTGGACCTACGCTGCTTAGCACTAAGGCAAAGGTAAACGTTACACGTTCAGCTGATCACCGCATTAGTGAAAGTGAGTGATTGTCTTAGTGAACACACAGTGCGCCACAAGGAAATGTGACCTCTCCGTCTGACCCATCTGTGAAGGAGCAGCACTGATGTGGGCAGTGCTTGAGGAACGGTACCTTGCTCATGCGTACCTCTAGGTCTAGGATCTGGACCCAATCATTGGGCGAACTCCCTAACTGTTACACTACCAACTGCCCCGACAACTATATGTGACAATGTGTATATGTATATTATCAGCATCAGTAAGAGTTGATCTAAGCTCATTGTTGATAAATTGGTATCCGTTAGTGATGGGAGGTTCGGATCATTTTACCGACTCCGACCTTTGAGTCTCGTTCAGGAAAATGAACGAATCCTTTTTCGAGTCATTTCGTTTATTTTAGCAAAATATAATTAAAATGTTACCTGTTACCTCCCTTACACATCTACTGCTTACACAAACGTTGATCACACTACAAACAAGACAAAACTATAATGCTATAAGAAACAGAAAATATTAATTAATTGTTTACCTGGGTCTTTAGTCTATGATTCGCTCACCTCGCCTCTTATCTGACAAGTTTTCGGGTTTGAGTCGTTCGTTCATCACGTGACAGCCCCATAAGCTTAACCTATGCAGTCTGAGCCGGAAACAGAATTGATTAGTTCATCTCTCGAGTCTTTCGAGTTGTTCGTTCTTTTGTCACATGACCACTTACCGGCTCAGTACTACTTAGGCTTATGGGGCTGTCACGTGATGAACGAACGACTCAAACCCGAAGACTCGAGAGATGAACTAATCAATTCTGTTTCCGGCTCAGACTTAGTTGGTTAAGCTTATGGGGCTGTCACGTGATGAACGAACGACTCGAACCCGAAGACTCGAGAGATGAACTAATCAGTTCTGTGTCTGGCTCAGACTGAGTTGGTTAAGCTTATGGGGCTGTCATGTGATGAACGAACGACTCGAAAAAACCTGAAGACTCGAAACAGGTGAATCAATAATTCCAATACAAATACTATAGGAAGTTGCGCAAATGCGCATACGCGACTGAGCGAATCACTCCCACGAGACGACTCGTTCTTCCCGAGTCACATTAAAGATTCGTTCAAAATGAACGAATCGTTCAAGAACGACCCATCACTAGTATCCATGTTTATCATGGCTCTAACCAGGGGTGTGTTTCCCAAAAGCATGTACACTCTGTTGGTTGATAATGTACGCTGTTAGTTGCAAATGTGGTTAGCAACTGTGCTTTTGGGAAATGCACCCCAGGCATTGGTCCACCAGAGGGTGCACGACAGCTCCACTATTCATAAAAATAGCTTTCTTTGGCAGTTGGTAGTGTAATGGTTAAGGAATTGGCCTGTGAGCGGTACCATCCCCGAGCACTGCACCCTGGGTGCTGCCACTAAGCTGCTCACTGCTCCTTCCCGAATGGAGAGGAATGCAGAGGTCATATTTCATTGAGGTGCATTTTGTGCTGTGCTGTGGTGTCTTCACAATGACAAATGATCACTCACTAAACGTTGGTACCTTTTCTAACTAAGAGTAACACACTTCCTGGCTTTCATGAAATTCTGAGCTCAGATTCTGGATGTTCACAGGCATGCAGTGCTGAATAACGGGCTGAGTCTGAAGTCCCTGGCTGCAGATCTGCTCAACATCACACTGGACAAATCTCTGGAGCTGCGCTGCAGTAATTGGGAAGCCGAGCACCTTTCCCAGCAGCAGGTGCTGGAATATAACTTCTCCTCTCTCCCTCAGTCATGATACATTTGATGTTTATAGAAGTGGTAGAACAAGGACATCTCTCCAGTCTTGCGCCTCAAGTTTCTAGCTCTTGTTTTTTTCCTCCCAATTTCTTCCCAACTGTTCTGCACACATAGACACTGTCTGTAATCCAGGTTGATTTGGACAGAGATGCTGCTGGATAACTTAAGCTCTAGGAAAGTGTTAAAAGTATGATTTCATTGTACTAATATGTTGAAGTGGGTCATTTGTCTTCACTATTTAATTCCAAATGGTCAGCTTTCACATAGAATATGTTCATTACATTTAAAGTCAAGTATTTCAAGCCTCATTTGTTTTAATGTTGATGATTATGGCCGACAGGAATAACAGTTTACTCAAACTTTACTCAAAATCATGTCGGAATCACTTGACATTTTCAGCCGCTATTTTATGACGCTTTTATTTACTGTCTTAAAATGTATGGGATTATTTTGTGCTGAAATTCTGAGCACGCAGTGGAGTGTTGGTGAGCAAAATCTCTTGTCTGTTTGTGCTCAACTCTGCTTAAATTGTGTGTTTGTCTCACTTGGTGAATGTGAGCTCACACATGGGCTGCCGTGTACTACCGCACTTAATAGTATGGTAGGTAAGTTGCTCTTATCATACTTTTCTATGTGGTAGTATGTATCTCAGGAAACAGCCGGGGTTGTAGCTTAATGGCTCTCTATGCACTAGGTAGTGCACATGGAGTGTTACATGTGCCCTATTCGACTTGTTACACCACACAGGGCGGGAAGTAACTTTTTCTTAAAATGTTGTGAACTACACTCAAATTGCTCCGCCCTCGCCCCACTCTGCTTTCACGATCGCTTGACTTGGCGCTGTGTTGGAAATGTCAGGTTGCTATTTTTGTGCCAAAATTCTGAGCACGCAGTGGAACTTTGGTGAGCGAAAACAAGTTGAAATGAATATAACACATGACGGTTTACTCTTTTGAATTAAGTAAAAACTTTTGAGATGCCCCAGTATATAAGTGCGAACCTTGCTGCTTCTAACCGTTTGTTGACGTTTAATATAAACGTTTCTCATTGTGGTTTTCAGATGTGGTATGCCGCGCGCGACGCCCAGGTCTCCATGTCCTTGTTCCTCCACCTGATGGGCTTCTACTCTGAGCCGTGTATGATAAGTGCAGGAGAGACTGCCTACTCCAAACTAGCCTCTCGCTGCCAGGGCCTGATGGATGTGCCCTTCAGGGGCTGCAGCGAAGGGGACGAGGGGGAGCGCCGGCGCAGAAGCCGCAGATCTACTGTGGACAGCCCTGAGTCTGGGGACCAGCAAGTACCAGATCCCCGACGCAACAAGCGCAAGCCTCTCGGGGTTGGATATTCAGCCAGGTACCGCTGCTTGTTCCGGCTCCTAGCAGCCATTTATATCTGAAGACTCTTTTAAAAGTTAGACTGTTATGTTCAGTTTGGAGCAGCTGTTGGCGTAACGGTTAGAGCATCACCCCGGTTAGAATCCCGGACCGTTCATGGTACCGCTGAGGTACTCACGAACAAGGTACCGTCCCCAAGCACTGCTCCCTGGGCGCTGCCCACTGCTTCTTCACGGATGGGTCAAACGCAGATGTGACATTTGGTTGTGATGCGCGCTGTGCTGTGTTCACAATGACATATAATCACTCACTTTCACAACTGACCTCGGGTGGACAAATGACACGACTCTGTTACTTGAGTAATTCTGGCCGAATATTACTTCAATACAAGTACAAGCCGTGCAGTCAAAGTTTTACAGAGTTAAAGTACTGGACTTCATTTCTTTAAAAATGCTTAAATACTTGATTCAAATGTCATTGCATTTACCACAAAGCAAGCATTTTTAGCGGCAAAGAACCGAAACAGCCTGCTGATGAAGGTCGTCTACAGTAAACACAGCAAACGGTCATTCCTCATCTCAAAAATCTCAAACATCGAACTCGAGTGCTGCTCTTGAACGCCAGAGAAAAAAGGCAAAGAGTATCCAAGGTCTGAGACTGCAGAATTGTGATGGCTAATAGAGATGAAGGGTAGTAAAAGTGCACAGTAATGGTCACTGCTATTGGCTAGTTCAGAATGTGAGTGGATAATCGTGGCTAGTGACGATGCTGTGTTCATGTCATTCACGTTGACTTCGTTTCTTTCTAGTTTTTCAGTAAGTGAGGGACTGTTAGACGAACACACAGGAGAACACACACTCCTTTTGTCAAACACGCATCCCCTCTTCCCTCTCACTCACACACACACACACGTAGGCTAAGTAAGTATTTGTTTCAGATGGCACTGAAGTGCAGCAAATAAGTTGATTTCAGAAAAGGAACATTCAGGAATAACAGCAGATTGGTTGTAGATTTTCTTTTTTTAACGGAATTTATCCAGTTAATGAAAAAATCGATAGAATACTTGATTTCAACCTGAGTTTTTTCCCTCAATTTAGTGATGAGATTTAGCCTAATCTTGCCTCTTTTGTTTCTTGCCTCGTCAGGAAATCCCCTTTGTACGATAACTGCTTACTTCACGCCCCTGACGGCCAGCCGCTCTGTACATGTGACAAGAAGAAGGCCAAGTGGTACCTGGACAAAGGAATAGGAGGTCACAGATTGGCTTAATTCTACTTAGTAGAAGTAGGGCTGCCACTAACAACTATTTTTAATCTGTTGACCATTTCGTGGACTAGTTTGTTGATTTGTCGATGTAACCCGTTAGAGCAGTATTCAGCGTTCTTTGAACTGCCACATTTCAGCAAGTCCAGCATGTAAGGATCACACACTGTAGAATAAGCCCAGATTCAAGCCTAAACATTTGTAAATTTAAGATGGCAGGCAAATAACTTTTAATGATGAGTGTGTTTACCAGATATGTGACCCTCCACGGCAAAACCAGTCGCGAATATTCGAAATTGAGTTATTATATTTTCAAAACGTTACCTATATGGAATGAATGGGACGACATATGACTGAGATATCAACATTGAAAGGAGTCGGGTTTCTCCTGACACACCAAGTGAGAAACGGAGAAATCTGCCTTTGAAGTTGACTATCGCCGTAGCACTCACAGACGTTTGGTGCAGTCGCGGCTACGTTTGTATTTACGGTAGCCTACGCTGCATTCACAGCCACACGGATAGCCTACCTGCGTTAGGTTAACTGAACTCGGGAGACGAAGATGGATTCCGGAGAAGTATCTTCACGCTAGTCAACCAGTGGATTTAGCGTAAATATTGAAGTAGAGCGGTCAAAACACAAACTTTTAACATTCTGCTGGAATTGAATTCCTCACCTCAGGAAAGTCAGGTTTTTAGGATGGAAAGGGTAAGTTTTTCAGCCAAATGTATTCACAACAGTACAGTATAGACCTTCCACTGTTTCAAAACACATAAACAACATAAACGCTCGTTTTTCTCAGAAACCTCCGTTGTGACAAGCGACTGGTTTTGCCGTGGAGGGTCACATATAGTCAAACAGTATTAAAATCTCTCCTACTAATGATAATCTAGGATAGTTTTCACTTGCTTGTAGTCCATTCATCACAGCAAAACATTTTTGTTTCCAGATTATTTAAACACCTTCATGCTTTTGAAGACTTGAGTTTTTAGAAACCTTCTAAGTCTCTTTAGTGAACTAGCAGGTTTCTGCTGCAGTCGTCGTTCAGTCAGTCATTATCCGAACTGCTTAATCCCAACCAGAGCCTATCCCAGGAATTTACGGGCGCAAGGCAGGGACCAACCCCAGACAGGACACACACACTCTCACAATCACATTCACACCTTACGGGCCAATTTAGAGTCGCCAATTAACCTATAGTGCATGCCTTTGACCACGGGGAGAGCATACAAACTCCACACAGAAAGGTCTTACAGCCGTCCCCGAGGCCCGGAGCCAGGACCGCAGTCGTCATGAGGTTTAAAAACGAAGTCAGCCGTCATCAATCACATTTTTAATAAGTAGATTGAGGGAATAATATTTGATGCAGTTATTTTATGGTTTTTTTTTTTTTTTTAATCAGAATGTAAAATCATTAAAGATGATGAATTGCTTTGAAATATTGATGTCAGCTAGTCGCAGCAGCCCTATATTTATGAGATTTTTCCTGAAAAAGCCTGTTTGCGACTTTAAATATGTAACCTCTTTCCTGTTCCACAGAGCTGGTGAGTGAGGAACCGTTCACTGTGCGCTTGTTGTTCGAGCCGTCCGGCCGACCAGACTCTCAGAAGGACTACTACCTCACTGCCAAAGAGAACTTGTGTGTAGTTTGTGGGAAAGCCGAGTCCTATATCAGGTTTGTCCTCTGCAGGATGTACAGTGAGAGTGAGCATTTTTAGTGCTTATTCAAACCGTTTACATTCGTAAGGGTTTAACGATGCGCTGATCTGCATCAACTAGAGGTCACGTGGGTGTTGAAATGATATTTAGTTAAATCAGCATGTGATAATGTATCGGTTGCTGGCTTGTGAGTGGAATCAAATCGAAATCATGTTGTCGCAAACTTTGACGGACATTAAATCATTTTCCACTGAATCGATATAATGTCGTTTTATTCATTCTCCAATGGCTTGTCCTGTCCTCTCTCGCTCTCTGTCAGGAAGAATATCGTCCCGCACGAATACAGACGCCACTTCCCGGCCGAGATGAAGGACCACAACTCCCACGACATCCTGCTGCTGTGCACGGCCTGCCACGCGGCGTCCAACGTGTACGACGGGTTCCTGAAGCAGCAGCTGGCTGAGGAGTTCTCGGCGCCGCAGGGTTGCGAGGAGGGCGTGAGGATGCTGGAGGACTCGGACAGGCGGCAGGTCCGCTCGGCCGCCCGGGCTCTGCTCAGCGCCGCAGACGGCATGCCCCTCTCCAGGAGGGAGGAGCTGCTGGAGATGGTGCGTGCCTTCTTCCGTCAGGAAGGAGGAGAGGAGGTCGAGGTCACCGAGGAGATGCTGCAGACGGCCGCCAACTTGGAGACCAGGTGAGGTGAAGAGCTCCGCGGTGTTAAGCTGCTTTGCCATGATGAGCGGTTTTAGTTTTGTTGTTTAGTTGCTTCACCATTTGAAACGTTGGCAAAATCTGGTCTTCACGCGCTAAAGTCTGCCTGCACGCGCTGCAAATAAATCGAGTGTTTGCCTCACTTAGCAAATGCGCTGCGTTCCGAGCCGCGTACTGCGGCACTTAATAGTATGGTAGGTCTTATTGTACTTTTCTATGTGATATCTCAGGAAATAGCTGGGTTTGTAGCTTAACGGCTCTCTACACACTAGGTAGTGCACGTGGAGTGTCACGCGTCCTATTTGACTTGGTACACTACACAGGGCAGGAAGTGACTTTCTTATTAAAATGTTGCGCACTACGCTCAAAGTGCTCACGATTCCCTTCCCACTTTTTGGCTGATAAAGTGCTGAGCTCGTTTGTCTAAACGCCTGTGCCCGCTTGCAGGATCTTTAACGAGAACTACGTGCCCCACGGCCTGAAGGTGGTTCGGGTCTACGCCGAGCAGGGCCTGCGCGGCCTGATCGAGCTGGAGCGCCGCTGGCGTCAGCACTTCCTGACCAGCATGCTGCCCAAGTTCCTGCCCTCGCTCTGGTCTGTGGACCACAACCACGAGAAATACCTGCGCAAATACGGACAGGACCTGCTCATCCAGCTGAACTGAGCGCTCCCACTCTCTTCCTCTCTGCGGTGTCCCCCCTGCGGGGTAGGAGGGGCACCGCAGGGCGAGCCGGACCCGGGGGAACTCGCCCCAAACCTGTGATGTCATTTCGGCACGTTCCAAAGAGACACGTTTGGCCCGAATATGGCAGGACCTGCCAACGGACTGGTGAGCTGAGCGCTAGTTCACACAGTGGCTGCAGACGGACTAAGACCAGCCAGAAGCCTTTGGACTCACTGTGGTGAATGACGGATCACTAAAACGAAGCGGCGCAGATATAAGCGTGATCAGGGTTAAAGACAAAGACGTGCACGCTCCTTAAAAAAGAAAAGAAAAAAAGAGAACAGTCGTCAACGTTCCTGAAAATTGAAACCCTACATATTTTAATCAGCCAAGTCCTGCTCTTGATTTTTTTTTCTTAAAAAAATGTTATAAAATTTGTATAGAGATTTGCTGCAGGTTTGTGGCCCTATTAAATATTTTGTATACATGTGGTAAATCGGTTGGTTTTGCGTTGTGGGGCTGTTAACTGTGGTCCTCATTGCCCCCCCCTCTATCTTAATACCTGCTGCTAGACTTATCAGCTTGTTTGTCAGTCTTTAATGATAGATGTGACATCAACTCATCACCTTCTTATGGTTAACTTTTTTCGGATGGGGCACTTTTTTTGGATCCTAGTGAGCTCTCTGGTGGAAGAATATTTTCCAGTGTTGAGTGGGAGGATCTCGCCCCCACCCCTCTACTATATCTTCCCCAAAAGTCGGCTCTCCAAGTCAGAACACCTTTATTACATGATAACCTTGACTTGGTTAGAGGCACGCCATCATTTAAGTCTTTTATTAGCACTCCCTCCGTCAGGTTTTCACGTAATTGTAAAGTATTAGAGCATGTTGTAAATTACAACCAGAGAGACTCAGCTCTGTGAGCAGAAGTGAAAGGCGACCCTTCAGTGAAGTTCTACCGTTTCCACATTTGAGCATGCAGAAAGCTTTAAATGAAAGAAACACTACAGTTTTTATTCTTTTATTTACATTTGTCCAGATGTAACCCCTTTAAAAGCTGCTGTGTTTCCTTAAGTTGTTAATTAAAAAAAAGAAAATAAATTGTTAGAGGTTTTCTCCCCTGGACCACATCGACTGTTGCTCTTTGAAATCGACACACGAGTTTTGCCTTGTTTATTAATTAGTGTTTTAATAACTCAGAACCCCTCGTACCGTCACAATCACAACACTTTGAACTTACCGGACACTATATTCATTCCTCTGTATGAAAAGTTATTAGTGTGTAATTCCATGCACAATAACTGAAGTAATTGCATACAAACATTTACGTTATTCGCGATGACTCTCATATGGAACGTAGTTCTCTTCCAAAACATTTCATTTTCAGTTGATCAGAATTTTTATTTACATTTTATAGTGTTGGCGAGTAATCAATAGGGAAAAAAATTAATATAGAAAAATGCATTATTTATCAAATAATTTTATTCTGTGTCCAGATGGATAGCAAATGGATAAAGAAGTGTTTCCACCTGGTACTAACCTTATTTTTCTCTTTACTGAGCCATAGAGGCTACGTTCACACTGCCAGCCACATCGTTCAATTCCGATTTTTTGCTCAGATCGGATTTGTCCATCTTGACGGTTCACATTCATAACTACAAGTGACCTGTATCTGACTGTAATGTGAACGCATTGGTCCTCCGAAACGTCACGCATGCGCACACTGATACGTTTTTACACGGGTCAACTGCGTCACCGACAACAAAAAACGTCATATCTGTGGGACGACTCATGGCATTAAAAACGGAGGCGTTAGTAGCTCACGCATGTATCGCACTTTGCTCTGGAGGACCACAAACAGTGAATCAGCTGTACATGAGCAGGTCGAAAAGGAGGAAAAAAAGTCAGGCGGCTAGCTTTTTCTGTTATCGCAGCTCTCCTCCATTTTTACCTTCCCGCGCTGCCGGTGCAGGCTGATGATGTCAGTGCATGCGCATGAGCAAAAAGCCACATGAATTCCGATCTGAGCGTTCACATTCAGGTCGCATGGCCGCAAATCGGATACGTATCGGTTTTAGTATCACATATGAAAGTGACACAAATCCGATTTGAAAAGATCAGATTTGCGTGTCCACACAGCCCTGAAAAGATCAGATCTGTGTCACATTAAGGCAAAAAATCCGATTGGCAGTGTGAACGTAGCCAGAATGTCTCTGCAAAATAACTGCAATCCAATAAAACAGATAAAACTGTTCTTGCTATTTCTAGTAGTTATATCTACAGGTTTAGCACTTTTATACTACATAAAGCTAATAAAATTACACATTTCTACAAGCGCAGGGCAGTTTTTATCAGAAATGTGCTGATTTCAAGACTGCCAGTATTTACACATTAAACTGAGTAATCTGAGTAGTGCAGGACGTCCTGAACACAACAACATAAAGCATGTATAACTAACTTCTACACACACACACACACACACACACACACACACTAGGATAAGCCTAAACACAACGGTACAGAAAAACGCCCCAAATTCTCTCAGGGCTGTAAGGGCTACGTCTCACATCAATACACACGTTGACACAAGCATGTCCATTTACCATTTTACTTTTTATTATTTACAAAATCACAGATAAATAAATAGTTTGTAAAAATGTATACAAAAGATTTTCTCTATGTTTACATGAACCACTAACATTACATTGGGTCAAAGGAGTCATTAGTCAAGATTTACTGTAATGACTTTTTTTGTTTGTTTGTTTTTTTACAATCTGGTACAGCGAAATTAAGGCCTCTTTGATTTTGGCATCAGAACAATCTGTCAGTCAAATGTGTCGTCGTCTGAAGCTGTGTCCAACACACGCTACCTTATTCACAGTATTAAAGAAACTCAACAAATGACTTGGAGGAGGAATTCATGACATCATCCTGGTCACATTTAGCTCGATTCACAGTTTATAGGGTTAAGTGCGATGGATTTCAAAACTTGTAACCTATGTGTTCTGAGTGAAATTATAAAGCAGTGCATAGTATGTTGGGGATTCAAACTAGACTGGGCGTTAAAAGTGAGATCACTGTAGCCAGGTGTGTGGTTTCTGTGGTTTTTGGAAAAAGAAAAATGGGTGAATAACACAATATTCAACATCTACTAAGTATATATGTAAGAATAAAGGCTCGAAAACCTAATTTAAAAAATACTGTCAAAATAATACTCCACAGTTTCACTAAATACATCCAGATATTTAACTTATACTGCTTTACTTTTAAAAAGGCCGGCGTCTGTATGAAACTAAGTTAATTGTGGAGTAAATAATTAACAAATTTGTTACAGATTGTCAAATAAAAAAAAATGTATGTCCACATTTTTAATTCTCAATCTCAGCAACTGCTTCTCTAATTTCTTCTTAATTTGTGACAGTGGTTTTTCACCTAAAGCTGTATTCTGAGGAATTTGGCACTAGTAGTGTATCAGTCCGAATTAGTTGTTCGATTAGACATTTTAACTTTGCTTATTTTAGATTATTCTAGTTTCTAGATGTTTTAGATGAGTCAGAAAAGACCCAACAAAATGTAGTCAAACCAATGGGATCATAAAACATGCAAAACAAGAGCAACCAGAAGCTTGACTGAGGCACAACCACATTAAGACCAACTATTATTGCTCGTTTCTTTAAAGTATCTTAGCCTTGTGTCACCTGTGAGAAAAATGGGAAGATGTGATCACAGTTTACTGCAGATCTTGACACCTGCCAATTTTAACATCTTGCAACATTCAGTCATTGTTTGGTTTCACTGAATCAAATGTGAATTAGAGACGTTTTTAAAGAAAAGAATCTCATTGATGCAGTAGCAGGTTTTTGCTGGTGATTACTGAATGAAGGACGTGTTCTTTGGGGGTAAACAAGCTGAAACAGACATCAGATTTCATGTACCGTCACCTGTAAATTATGCACACTTAGTGTGAGAATCTCAGAATACAAACTCACTTAAACTGTAGTATATCTATATATATGTATATAACCAGACAAACTCTCCCCCCTTCATACTTCAGCTATCGTACGTAGGACACAAACACGCACATACGTACATACATACATTCAAAAGAGACAAGAACACACACAGGCACTCTGCAAATGCAACTGACAACATTTTGGATGTTGGCACAAATCAAGCACGTCGGAAGTTTCCTCCCTTAACACTAAACCAACGGGAATATTAAAAATAATAATTGTGGCACATCTTTCAAGCGTTCCATGTAATAATATCCACACCAGATTTGCCCTCGCTGCGTCCTCCAGTGAAAATCTCTAGCTGCTACTTATTACATTTCGAATGATCTTTAGTTCCAAGTTCCTCTCTTGTGTTAATATCACCGTTGTTAACCGCGGAACCCTCTTAAAGCGTGAAATAACGAATGAAGAATTTTAGTGTCTGTTCTGGACATCAGACAATAATTAAAAATTATATTCTTCCGTGGGAGAGTCTCTCCCTTTAGTGGAAATGGCACTTGTTCTTGTCCTGTTTATTTATCAAAGCTCTCCCTCCAGCATGCAGCCGACGCCTTGCTCCAGTGCGCGACCCTCTTGCAGTTTGGGTTTGACCCCGGCCACTGGCCCCTGCAGCCGCTGCAGCTCTAGGATGCTGTCTATAGCGCTCTGCAGGTGCTTGCTGAGCCCTCCGTCCTCCACCAGCGGAGGGGAATCTGTGCACAGCACGTCAGAAGTGTCCAGTTTGGGTTGCTTCGTCTTTGGAGGGTCCAGCTCGGATATCAGGAACTCAGCATCGGCTGACGGATGCACTGATGTGGTCAGGGGCAGCTGGATTTCCTGCAAACCGCAGGCTGTCCTTGTCCCGCTCGCTTCATCGTCGGCATGAGAACTCCCAGCTGCTTGCTGCTGCAAAGGCTGCGGACTGGTCTCTGGGGGACTTTGCAAGGGAGGCTGAAGCTGTTTTTCCTGAACATCATTTACGCTGCTTAGCTGCCCGCTAGAGGCCCGCTTTTGACCAGGCAAGGCAGACGGGTTGTCGCAAGCAGAATTGTGGATAATTTTAGGAGACCCTGACTCCTGTCTGATGGTGAGGCGGAGAGCCCCCCTGCTTCTAGAGCGATATGTCTTAAGACCCGGAGGTCTGTCGGAGTGTAGAGCCCAGGCAGGGGGAGACGGAGGACTGGAGGATCCATCAGCATGGCTAGGGGGAACCCTGCTGTGGTGAAACGAGGCCTTGCGCAAGGTCGCCAGGAAGGACTCTGATAAATGACCAGAGGGTGTACAGATTTAGCCACTCACAAGTCCACCTGAACTGAGTATTAAGGCTGGGGCATTCATTTATACTGTCAGTACAATAGAAAGGCAAGAAAATGGGACAAGAAAGTGGAAGAGTGTAATGCCTCCATGTTGATAAAAGTGAAAACTTCGCCGGAATATGTGCAGTGACTCCACATTTATCACAGAATCAACTGCCTTAAAGCCATAAATGGCTGAGTAGCAAAAATTGAATGCAAATGTAAAACCTGTGAATTTTCATTCATTCATAACCCAAACCGCTTAATCCCAACTGGGGTTGCGGTGGCACCGGAGCCTATCTCCGGGAATTTAGGGGCGCAATCCCTGGGCAGGCGCCAACACACCGCAGGGCACACACCCTGACACAATCTCACTCTCACTCACACCTTACAGGACCAATTTAGAGTCACCGATTAACCTATATTGCATGCTTTTGGACTGTGGGAGGAAACTTTATATTTGGAGTCTCAAAGTGAATATTTTCTTAAACACGTCACAAATGAAAAATAATGACATCTTTCCAAATGGTTAAAGCAAGTTATGACGGCTAACCTGGCTCTCCCTTTACTTTGCGCCTCTCCTCTGTCAAGGCCAGTCTCTCTGACTGCAAGAACAACCGCTCCAGCATCACCATCTCCGCTGATGGACTCACCTGCTACACAGACACAACAACAGCTGCTAGAAACCTCCTTTCACAGCATTTGGGACAATGGAAAGACAAGGTGGCTGACTGGTTAAGGAGACGAAATGCTAATATATTCTCCTGTGTGCATCAGTATTAGGAAGGTAATGGCCTGCAAACCAAGAGATAAGTTGCTCTGGATGAGAGAATCTACTAAATGACATTCAAAATAAAAATACCTTAGTTCCATTCATTCAGTCAAACCAAAATGGCACCTTGTTTTTACATTTCTCTAGCAAGTCTTGGATGTATATATTGTATAATATGTGTAAATTTGGGTGTGGTGATTACATGCGACGCCCCTTAATTATTAACAAGCCTCATCTAAGACTTTTCATCCTCTTGCAAACTGTTAGGATTAAACTAGGCTTATGATTAGCATGCACAGTACAATATGACCAACGGACAGCATACTACTGTATATGTCTACATATGTACAATATATGTCTAACAATATGTGAAATAACATTTAAGGAAAGATGCTCAGACTTACTTGGGACTCCGCCAGTAAGAGCTGCCTATACTTGTTCAGCATGTCTATGGTACGTTTTAGCAGCAGTCCTGATGCATTCTCAAACTGCTGATCCACTGCACAGAGACAGATAAGACCCAGGATATTCATTCCAAATCTGTTTCATGGTGTATTACATAGTAGTGAGATAAGAGCGCAACAAGTGGCCATCCACATACACAAAGAAGGATAAAATGGAATTCCCCAAAAAATGTGATTCTCCTATTTCACTTAAAAATGATACTGAATATAGTTAAAGACAAAGTCTAAGATGAATGGTTTGCTTTGAGCCTAACCTGACATCAGATCATCCTGGTTGGGTATGTTTCTTGAAAAAGTGTGGAAGGGTAGCAGCCGTCTTACTGCGTCCGTCAGTGAAATGAATGGAGAACGAGTGTCTGGGTCGAGAACAGCATTATGGTCTGAACGAAGCTGCTGTTTGACCCTGGGATCAACACATACACACAGTTAGGTTGCCCCATTGTTTATGATATTCACTTGAGGCAATTGTTTTATCATTTTCATGCAAACAATATCTTTCATCTTAAGCCTAAGGATAATAGAGAATGTAAACTAACCTGTGCTGACGCATTGCGAGAGTAAGTCTCTCTCGTCCTTTCACACTGACCGTCGGCACCTAGCAGAGCACAGAGACCGAACAGAAAAGACTTGCTACATGTAAGACACTCAGGAGACTTTGCCAATGCTGACAAATTTCAGATTCAATCCCATTTCAGTCTGACACATTAGCAATCAGTGCCTACACACTACTGTCCCGACCTGCACTGTAGTATGGATCAGTGTGTCCTGGGCATGCAACCTGGACACTGATGACCCAACTTCGCTGTCTTGAAGGCCTGGTGACAGAGTCTCTCTATCAACTACCAAACCCGGAGCTCTAAGTTCTATTGTAAGCAAAAGAAAAGAACATGTTGTTAAAGGCTAGTGAATACATTCGTGATACAAGTTCACGACTGTACGCAAGACACACTCACTGCTTTGCTGCATGTGCTGCTGGGCTCCAATACGGCTGGACTCTGTTGCTTCACTAAGGCCAGTCGATGCAGAGAGGAGTAAAGGCTGTTGCTCAGACAAACCAGTCTTCTCTGATGCAGAATGCGGACTCATGCACAGCACGGATTCGTCCTGGCCCTGCAACTTTGCACTGAGAGCCGTGAATGTGGAAGAGATCCCAGGCTGTCTGTCTGAAAGTGGGGGCGTAGGGAACATGGCGGAAGGGGTGCTCCCAGAGCCGTGAAGTGTGGGTGGCGAAGACAGCATGTCACTATGCTCAGAGCCTGAATGTGCCGGAGTGGGAATCCCTCCACATTCTGACAGCACAGAGAGGGCTTCAGACTGCCCACACACAGCTAGGGATGTGGGTGACGCTTCTGTCTCACTTGCAGCAGGAGACATGTGGCCGTCCATATACAACAGTGGCGTCTTGGCCAGAGGCTCAGCAGGAGCTGGAGGCTGAAGTGCTTGCTGTAAGAAGAGGCAACATTTAGCACATTTTTTCTTGGTTACACTCTCATAGCTTCTCATTAACAAAGTATGGCCAACCTGTTGGGGATGATGTATGAAGGCTTGATTTGGATGGTTATGGTCTCCTCCAGCCGCTTGATGCTTCACTGGTTGGGTAATGAGGTGTTTGGTTAATGACGCAATAGGGGTGTGAGTTCTCTCTGGTGCTGCCTGCAGAACTGTGACCACTGGAGAGCGTTGAGAGTTCATTTCAACAGTGGAGGGTTGCACTAAGGTCGAAGGAGAATGTTTGCTCTGCTGGCACGAGAACACAAACAACAACAGTTAACACTGAAAACCAATGCACAGACTTCGGTGTTTACAACTCACTCAACAATCCATAAAAACAATAAAAAGTAGAATGAACGTGACTACAGCAACAGTTGGTAACTCACTTGTAAAATACCATGGAGCTGCTCAGTTAATTCATTTGTGTTAGCTGCTGTACTCTCAGGCAGAAGAAGCACTGGGGTCTGTGGAAGACTCAGATATTCCTCAGGGCCACATGCCATGGCACTCTGAGCCTGGGGCACAAAGGGCAGACTTTGCACCACTGGTGGGCCATTCACTATAGAGATGGAAGTCATATCAGGGGTTAGCACACCAGGGCTGTTTATTAAGGTGATCTGGTTCCCCAACACAGAGTTTTGGATGACCGTGCCATGCTGCCCCTGTGAGTGAGACGTGTATGTCCCTGCGAGCTGTGTTGGCATCTGGAAGACGGTAGAGGGAGCAGACTGAAGCTGAAGAGGCCCTGACAGGACAGGTCCCTGTCTAATTGTGACCTGTCCAGTTGGTGTGGCAAATACAGGGCTGAAATTCAATTGCCTGGGGGGTACCGTCACAATCTTTGTGCCATCAACAAGGTGCCCTGCAGCATGGGCAGCAACTGGCATTCGATTGCCTGTTGTGCTTAGAATGGGCCGGGCAGGGCCTTTAGACTGTGCCAGGGTAACAGGGCTTTGGCTGGGCAATAGAAAGTGGCTCTGACCCTGAAAGAGTCCTGGGGGCTGAATGACAATGGACCCTCCCTGGTTGACTAACTGCAGGCTGACAGGCTTGTTGAGAGCGTGCTGAGATGGTACAGACTGCTTGGAGCCCACAGGAGAAGACAGCAGAATGTTCTGCGATTGGGCTGGTGGAATTAAAGTTAGTCCCGGGGATGATTTCTGACCCAAAGGCTTGGGACTAATCTGCACCAGCCTCGGCTGGATGTTTACTGGATGGATAGGCAGTGGAGCTCTCTGAAGAATGATCTCTGATGCTGCTGCAGTCCCAACAGTGGGTGTCAAAACATGGTGGCCAGTAAGGCCAGGGAGAGTTTTGTGGATAATCATGCTGGATCCTTGTGCAGGAGTCAAGGAGAAAGGTGTCTCAGGGTGTGGTGCAGGGAATACATTTCCAGGTAGCAACCCCATTAATTGGGGTGCTGCAGGCTTGAGTGATGGGCAACCTGGTCCCACGGCTAGCAGAGATGGTTGAGGAGGCTCTACCGCAACCTGTGTGTCCCTGGGCAAGGTGGTAACCCCGGAGATGTTCAGTGGTTTGGACAGATAGGTAGATGAAGGGAGTGTCATAGATGGGTAGAGAGGAATGGTGTCAGCAGGCTGGGCAAGACTTGCTTCTAATGCCAGTGTCTGCTCAGTGATGTCAGCCTCCTGGAGACTCTGTTGCAGGATATCACAGGTCTCCTCCTCTTCTTCCTTCTGCTGTGACTCTTCTGTTTGAATGTCTGGAGCTTCGCATCCTTCTTCCGAATCCTCATCTCCCGTTGGTGAGGCCAACAAGGCTTCATCCAGGAAAGAGAGATCCACGCAGCCTGATGTAGGCGTGTCATGAGAACCAGCATCATCTGCCAACAAAGACACAGGGCTCTAGGGAAGACAAAAGGAAGAGAACAATTAAAATGCTGAGAAATTTGGGCACATGATAAGGCATGAATTCAGGACAGGCATATCCTTGACATCACCGATATTGAAGTACCATCATTCTCAGCTGTTGTTACATTACCAGTAGGATGTCCGAAAACAGGCAGATAGACAGGTGATATTGAGTTAAAGTACCGTTAAAGTCTTGCTCATCTACTATGTTCTCCGTAGGGACAGTGGCCCAGACTCACCGGAGTGTCTGTGAACAGGGATGGCTCCCCAGAGGAGGAATTAATGAGCAGGTCTCCACTCAGCAGCTGTTTGAAAAGAGGGGAGGAGAGATGGCTAATTGCAGTGAAGACTTATGGGACTCTTTCATCTATTTCCCAAATATGATGTCTCTCATACATACACATAAAAGTAATTTACAATTTCCACTACTTTTGTGTAAATTGTTAGGTTGGGGTCATTCTTCTACCTACTCATTTGTGTTGTAACAGGAAGACAGAAGTTTGAAGCTACAGAATATTATTGTCAGAGACTTTAATATAATATACGTACCTCTTTTGTCCCATGAAGGAAGTCATTCAGGGCTTGTGGATCACTGCAAAGATACAAATACAAAATACCAAAGTCAAATAAATGAGAGCAAACAGTTTGTATATAAGATTGTCCATCACTTCCGCAGACCACAGTGTAGTACTTGATTAGCAAGAAAAGAATCCACACTTACCACAACACATCAAGTAAACATGTGCCATCTTCATCCTCCATTTCAACTAAAAAATGTAAGAGACACAACCCGGACATACATATGTGACTCTGTTAGAAAAATTATAAAATATGCAAAATAAAATGGAACGTATAATCATTACATAAGTCATTACATTTGTTATGTAAAGCAGGTATATAACTCTGATCACAGACCAATGTCACAAGGAAATGTTTCTATGTTTTACTATTCTAGATGGTATTTGTTCAGTTAATCACTAATCCTTATCAAGGACAAGCAGACTACCAAGTAAGCTAAATCATTTAGTACAAATGTGAAATGACAGACATACTAGAGGCAGGTAGACAGAACTTCCAAACACTGACAGTTCAGCAAGCACTTAATAAACCGTCCTTTTCCCCCAACCCATTTATATCCCAATCCAGTCCTCGGGTCCCATCAGTCTACACTTTGGCTTTTGCCTAGGTTTAAGCCATTAGAAACATGGAATACTAGGTTTAGATATGCTGGAAGCTGGGCTACAGTCAATGTGAAAGAAGACAACTGGTTTGTGTAAGTGTTTTAACCTATGACACCATATTTATAAGGATACGGAAATTGAAATTAAATTTTAAGTATAAAACTTGATCAGCACTCATTCTTCTTTTGTCAAACAATAACTTCCAATAACCGGAGCACTTAAACTGTAGTTTGTGTTAACTCCTGGATGGCTCACCTCATGAGACAGATCCATTAAGAGAGAGAGCGGGAGTAGTTGTGAGGGTCATGAGGCAGACTTCAGTGAGGGGATCCGAACTGCAAACAGGCAGGATGGGAATCAGGCTGGTGATGAGACATGAACTCCCTCAGTGAGAACATCGTGATCTCCTGGAATTAAAACCAGGCCAGGCAAACACTGAGAAATAGACATGAAGAAAGCCGTATCAAACACAAGCGCGCGTATGACAATTATGACATTTATACCAGTTATATCTATCATTTTTCGCTCTTTATCGCCAATGTGAATAAGAATGTGAAGCATCTGGAGCACAACAGCAGGAATGGCTCAGGCTCAGCTTCATTACGCAAGGCGGGATGTAGACAGTAACGGAGCCTGCTCACTTTGCCTTGGTGGAATGAAGACAAGGAGCAGTTACGACGCAGCTCGCTCCTTGTTGTCTCTGCCCCTCGTTTTTCAGGGGAGGTCCTTTTAAACAGATAGACCTCCTCCAAACATTGCACTATCACATTTTTTTGTTTACGCTCCGCGACCGCATTTGAGACTCTTTACGGCGTGCCGCAGCGCACAATGAAATGGTCATTCCTGTGGAGCGATCATCTTATTTCCATCACATGCTTGAATTTTTGAAGTTACTTGCATTATTCCCGTGCCTAAGAACGTCTTCTCGAACCGATCGCATGTCTTGCCTGAATGCGTTCGTGTCGGGCTAGATAAGAGGATGGAGTAGATGGCGGGAGCACCTCTGGTGTAATGATGGGATGCCGCTGATGTTTCTCCGTGTCTTCAGGAAGGGTACCAGGGAAGCTGACTGCTGCCTCATAGCAACAAAAGGCAGCTGTAGAAATAGCGCTCCGGATTGAAGCCTGAACGCGGGGCCACATCGCCGAGCCCGCTCGCCTCCCGTAATTATTATTATTATTAATATAACTTAAAAGGCGAAGAGGGAGTGGGGGGGGGGGAACTCACCGCTTCTTTGTGGTTTATTGTCCTGTCAGGCGGGCCTCTGCGCCATCGATTCTCACTCAGTAGCCTTTTCAGATGCTGAGGGAGGGAGGGTGGGAAGGAGAGGGGGAGACGGGGGAGATCGGGGTGGGTGAGAAACAAGAGTGTGAGGCGATCTGAACACAAAGGTAGGGGGGAAAAAAAAAGCACAGCGGCGACCGATTGGTCTCCTCCTCGACGGCGGCGGCTGCGTGATCGGCCTGGATACACACGCGCTCCGCTTCCCTCCAGCGAGCCGAGGCGGGGAAAAAACTTCAAAAATACCGCTCGCGCAAAACGCAGCCGCTGTGCCGTGACTTTATGATAATCAGCCACGACCTCGGAGCTCGAAGAGAAGAAATAACAGCAGTTTGTATGGAAACATGTCACGGATGTCCTCTGTGTCATACAGAAACCGTAAGACTCAGCTTCAGATGCAGTGCAGCCTCGATCAAATGCAACTGCAAATAAATACGCTTTAAAATGTACATACTATTTAGTGGTAATGCGCACACACTGGGATGTTTTACAAATATAATAGATCATTTGGTAGTAGAACAGCTTTGGACAACGGGGGAGGAGAGATTTCTTCAAGAGAACAAACTTTGACAAATTTTGACTTGGTTGTGGTAAATGACATTTTAAAAAGTACAATAAAATGCGTAGTGGCACAGTCGAAAGTACTGAAAATTCTGTATAACTTCACATTCCTCTCCGTTATAAATGTTTTTTGGTTGAAATGAACATTGTTACAGCAGTGCTTTATATTTCACAGTACTCATGTAATATGTTCTATATATTATACAAATAAAATCAAACTGTATAAAATAAGCATTTATTTTACAGCACTTCAGATTGAAGCAAAACTGTGTCCAAGCATGTCATCATCAATTACTTCATCAAATCATGCATATGAAACAATTCCTAGGCTAATGAGATTAATAGTGTCTTTTTAGATTGACTACCGAAACATACACGTCAAAACCAAAAGGAACTTTCATTTATTATAAGTCTGCACCGATGGACAACATTCTGCAGGAGTTAATAAGCAATCTAAGGGAAAGGGCACAAAAAAGAAATAATATACACAATACCTGTAATTCACACAAAACTTAATTAAAACCCTTAAGCACCGCTTCTCAACTGCAATCTTGTAAGTTTCTGTACAAAGATGTATCAAATAAGTTGTCAGCTTAGTTCCAATAATTATTTAGTGCACCAGATCTGGGCATTTTGATTTCTAAGCCCCCTGGGCTCACCCTACCAGTAGCCCTCTACTGGAGCCAAGCTTTAGAAGACATTCTAAATATTATAACCCAGTGCATAACATCCTTTTTACTAGTGTAGTGTGTACAGCAAACATCCAGGACTAGGTTTGAGAGTCAATGATCCAAAATCTCTAAAACTATCCCTTCATACAGTTCCCTTTAAACTGAACTAAGACAGACATTCTATCAAATGTTTGAAATATGAAAAAATAAAAAACCCTCAACTTAGGGCATTAAAGTTACATAGCCGAGCTGGAAGATGAAATATTACAAACAAATATTTGGTGTTCATTTGAGAAACATAAGTGACATTACTTAACATGTAATATGCCATATCACCCAGTTCTGTTTTCTATAATTTTATTTCCCTGCCTGTTGAGCTTGTCGACGCAACAAAACATAAATTTTCTCCTTGATCCAGTCCTTGTTGTTTGGCTGATATGTCTGTGTGTCTGCACGGTACCTAAAAGGGGAAAGAGAGAAAGTTATGAACATTTTGATCTCTTAAAGTGAGTATGAACAAATAAAATAATGATATCACCAAGGCAATAATGACAAATAACAAAAAACCCTGTTAACATGGATTATAGAACAGCAGACAGCGCAACACAGAAAATCTACTCACACTAAACAGCTGAGGTCAGCCAGGTCATCAATGAAATCAAACAGCTGACTAATGTCATAGGTGATTGAGGGACTGTTGGGATTCATTCTCTTTAAGTGTTCTTCATACATTTTACACACTCCTGTAAAAAAAGTCCGATATTTATTGTAGAGTTATGAAGGTGAATTACTTAAAAGGTAGTAAAAAAAAATATGGACAGGATTACACTAATATTCTCTTGTCCCTAGTGCACCAATAGTGGCTTTGACTCAGGGCTGCACAAAAATGGGAGGAATGATTGGGGTGCTTTACAACAGTACTGTACAAATAATAATTATACTAAAAATCGGGATTTTTTTTTATTACTTTGACCTTTAAAGAAAAATAAACCATGCTTACTTGAACTTTTTTCCCCTAGAACCCTTGAATGTGTATACATTATGTTATATCAAACTGACTTTTCTGGTCAAATAAGAACCTGCTGAATTTTCATCTGGTATCAATCAGCAAAAAAGTGGTAGCATGACGTGTTTGTTTCAACTGAATGGATTAAACTAAACCATATGAATCTTTAGATTTTTAATTTTGTTACACTATACGACAGCAGTAGTATGAGTATGTAGTTTGTGCTGAATTTACCTTCCATGCACTCATTAACTGATTCATAATCGGCGTACGTTCTTCCCTCTGGCCTCTTGGTGGGCTGAACCAGGAGAATAGTATGAGACTGTAATTTTAAAAAAAAGTGTTCAGTTTATGAGTTATTATTCAACAACATCTCAGAAATAATTACCACGCCTGGATCGTAAGTCTTTAAGTCCTCCAATGATACACACATTACAAAATACTGTTGTTCGTCGTTTGTACAGATTTAGCTTTACAGCAGGGACTGATTCACAGTAGCTTAGCCTACAAGTAACTACACTACTATCGCCACCAACTCGCTACCAATTGACTAACTTTATTTGGATTTTTAAAAAACTGACGGTTGTAATATAATCCAAGATAACAACGCAGTATGGAAACTCAATTAACAACTAACCATGTCGGAGATGTGTTTGCGTTCGGCTCGATTGCGTCTCCTCTGACACTCCAGCAGAACAACTCACAACTTCCGGTTTCCTAGATATCAAAATTAAAGTCAAACAAAAGGCAAACGTGACCATTATAATGCACACCCACGTCATCAATTAAACTACCATGTAATATAAACTCTACTAAACTCTAAAATAACGGCATGCCATTAAATAATTGCCTTAATGAATAAGGTGAAATCAATGAAATGTATTACATTATTTGTTATATATTATTTGTAATTAATTTACTTATTAAGAGGTTTTGTCTCAAGTGAATGGGAAAAAAAACATGTATTCGGTTACCTTTTAGTGGTTCTCACATTAATTCTGCATTATTTAAGGTGTCGAAAAAACTTGAGACCCTTACAGCAGTAGAAAACAACTTTTGAGATTAACATTTTTGCAAGGAGCTGATTATGAGACCACACATACTAAGAGACTATAAACCTACATGTGGGCATCAGTCAGCCTTTATTATTATGCCTATTATTGTCCAAAATGCTGCTGCCCTTCTCCTTACTGTCTTAGTGGCACTTATAAGCAAGAACACATCACGCCTGTACTAACCTCTCTGCATTGGCTTCCCGTTAACATGAGGATTCATTTTAAGATCTCATTGTCTGTTTAAAAGCCCTTTATGGGATGGCCCCCATCTTATATTGTGAATCTCTCAAAACTGCCCCTCTAGGTCCTCAGACCAGTACCTCCTGTGTGTTCCAAAATCACGGCTTAAGAACAAGGGTCATGGCTTACAAGCTATAGAATGACATGCTCCTCCACATCAGGCTTGCTGCTAGTCTGTTTTTAAGTGTTAACTAAAAACGTTTTTTTTCTTTTTCTTTTAACCAGCAGTGAGCCTGTATTTTGTGCTGTCTTAATTTTACTTTCATTTTTCATATATTTTATTTCGAGCTTATTTTATTTTATGGTATGGTAGTATGGTAGAAGGATAGTGTGTTTTAATACTTATAATGTTTTTAGTGAGAGGACGGCATCTAGTGGACATTTATATTAAGACATAGATGTTGTCAAAGAAAAGATGAGTTTGACTGAACAAACTAAATTTGCTCTACAAAGTGCATTGACCCATGTGGTTGTAAAATGTAATGGAAGTGAGAGGCCATGTATAAACAAATAGTCAGCTTTAATGCGCCTAAAGGCCCAACAGCTCTCATCAGCTGATCAGGGGATGTCAGCATTTTTTTTCATGTGGCCTACAAATCTAGGCAAAAGTCCATAAAGGAATTTATCTCTCCTCTAATTGGGCTTAGGTCTCTGGTCAACTGAGAAATCTTTTTTTTTTGGAACTGGCCCCAGGTCATTCAAAGACCAGTAACTGTCTCTATATACAGTATGTTTAGGGATCCTCAATGAATAGCTAAAGGAATGAATGACATCCAAAGAAGCAATATTGAAAAGGATGGTTTACAGTGATTGGATGTACTGTCCAACAGTAGGTTCTGAAACTGTAAGAAAGTGGTTTGGTTTGTGCATTTTCTCTCATTTGTTTGCCTTGTCTTATAACAATCACAATCAACGAATTACAATGTGACAAAACAAATTTAGTCCAACTATACTAACACAGAACATATGAAACTGCATCAGCTCTTAATGCCACATATTTAATTCTTAATACTTCTTATACCGGAAATCTGTAAAACCTTGTAACAGGCCATATAAATCATATTATTTCATACGTGATCATGCTTTCATTCATATAATAAAAAATATATATACATGCATATGGAAATTATTTAGTCTCTTTGTAGCATATGGAAAGATTGTGGTGCCTTTACCACTCTGGGAATCGAACTGGCGACCGTTGAAACTCCCTAACCATTACGCTACCAATTGCCCCTTAGTATACAGTTTATCTTGTTGTATATAGCATATAGTATAGTATAGTATAGTATAGTATAGTATAGTATAGTATAGTATAGTATAGTATAGTATAGTTTAGCATATAATATATTATTCCCTTAAGAGGGAAAACTCATATTCCCTCATAATCATATAACACAATTATAACAAGAGAAATCGGGAAAAAATAGCAAATATACGTGCTGTTGATCTTGTTGGCACGTTTGTATGCAGTAATATGTAATGTTAAGTAATGTTAATTACATAACCGCTATGTGAAGATTATATTAACTTTTCATATCCACATGAAGATGATGTACTGTACCATCGTTATATAAAATCTGCGTATGATTAACACCGTGTTTAAACGGCAGGAGACTTGGGGGGGATTTTGGAATTATTTGATGCTGGCAATTTGGAAGGCAAAAGCCCGCCCACCGGAACTGTCGCAAACCAGATACAATTACGGTTGCTCAGTTGCGTTGCTGTAGTCACATCGTATGGCAAATAGAACATGGCGGAGAGTGAAAAATCGGTAAACGCTCTACAGTTGTGTACGGTAAGAACTGGGAATGTATTTTACTTGTTTTTTCAGGCGTGTGTGTATGCTTTTCTCCCTTAAACCAGTGTTCTGTTTGTTGAGATTCTTACTCTGATTTACGATGGTGTTCCGCTGTTGTTTTGCGTCGTAAACTTCCCTCTGCATCGCTGTCGCTTGGCTGCGTCTTAATCCACATACTAGCGTGCTACATAGGCTAAATGGATGTAAGTGTCGCGCGTTTCTGAAGTACTCCGTAGTACGGATTTGTTATTATGTGCACGGAGCCATTGCTTTTCGGTGAGCAGCTAGCTGAACATTTAGCTGACGTTAGCTGCTTAATTAAACATCTACAGAAAAACAGATAACTAACCTGGCAGTGTTGCTGAGCTAAAATTGCCTTTTCACTCTGAGTTTGTTGAGGCGTTTGAAGCCAGTATCACTGGCGCTTTAGACCTGCTAGCTTCTTGGTTATATTCCTAAGCCTTGGCTCAGGTTCAGGTTCAGGTTCAGGACTATGAAGCAATTTTTGTTTCATCATCGTTAACACGAGCAGATAGAACTCTTGCTTAATTTGCAGCTGATAATTGTCGTTCGAGAATCACAGCAGTGCTCACGTTGCAAAAGCAAAAAGTCATGTCGGGTATGGGATCAGTATGGTAGTCAAAGTTTGGATGTTTATTGTGTGCTGTAATGCAGTAACACATTAATGTGGACTAGGTAGGAAAACGAGCTGTATTTGTATGTAATAACTTGGCTTTATAGCAAGGAGGAAAAATACCGCGCCGGGCTGGTTTATATAAGAAACAAGGTGAAGCTCTTCATAAACAGGTGTGCGCGCCATCTTCCTTATCTTTACTAAATACAAAACTGAAAGTTTAGTAGTTTTCTGTCTTTGGTCGGAATGTCCACCTTAAGTGAGCACATATTTACAATGTGTGTATGTCGAGTTTTCGAGCAAAGTCACAAATATGAGAATGATGATGTTAGAGGTGATTTGTCTTTCTTTCGTTGTGTTGCACGTAGTATTTATGTTATGTGACGTGTGCCTCACTGTTATAGAGAGATCATTTAGCGGCAGAAGTCGTCATCTAAAAACGTGGTTTCGAACATGCAAGACGTGAGTAGTAAAAAATGGATACAACCTTAAATAACACCACACTCATTCGTACTGTTAATGTCAACTAAGGTACATGAGCTCCACACCCTCCACATGTGTATGTGTGTGTGTGTGTATATATATATATATATATATATATATATGACCCTGCCAATGATAACCCGGCTAAAGTCGCAATTTTTCTACCTCTTCTTTACCTGACGTGACTGCCGCGGATACACATTGATCTTAATGTCTGTATGCACTTTATAATGATAGAACAGTAGTTCCTAAACAGAATAACACCCAAATCACCTGTTGTTTTTGCACATGAAGTAATCCCAAAGTTAGAAAAGCAATGTTTACGAAGCCAACCTCCGGGATTTTCTGGTGGAAAATGGAAACGTAAGGTGAATAAAATCACGAATTTCGCTATTTATCCTGTTAGAAATTACATGTCAAACATTACATCCAAAAACATCAGTACATAATCTATCATTTACTGCAATAAACTCATATGCCATATTGTTGACATTTTTCTCGCTATGACTACTTTGACGCTCTTTATTTCATATTTAGATTTGGCGATTTTAGCCGGGTTTTCACAGGCGGGGTCATATATATATATACACGTTACAGATCGTTCATATCATTATGTACATTTTACTTCACAGGACTCGGCTCGATACATCTAGATCACATCGTTGTCCTCATACTGTCAGGCCGATTCATTGCTCCATCATCAGCGCAGTGACTCTTTTTAGCGATTAGATACTGGCGACTTGAAAATCTTATGCTTTTGACTTTCTTGAACGTTTTTCCTTTAAGGGCTTGAGCCTGAAGCCTTTAAATAGTCTGTAAACGTAAGCAAACATATGGATGCGGCACCAATAGAATCTTGTGTAAAAATTTCAAACAAATTCCACCTAAACATACCACAATTCCAACACCAAACACATAAATAAACAGAACAAAAACACTGTGTTGGTCTACGTGGAAGAAATACGGCTGTAGAATCTATACTACGATGGCTAACCATGCACACCATATATATATCAAGTCAAAGTCAAAGTGAACTTTGTCATTCTGTTCAGATATACAGAGAGACGAGAAGACGTGGCTCCAGTTTTCACAGTGCAACAAGAATTAGGGAACAAAGAACAAATAGGGCACATGGAATAAACAGTATATAAATAGAATACAAAATATACATTTTAAACTAGAAATGATGTATTAACTTTAAACTAGAAATAGAAATAGACGTAGAAAGACAGACAATTAGGATGCAGTATTAACCTACAAAAGTGGAAATTGACTTTTGCACTGAATGTGCATGAGGTTAGTAACAGTTTCAATATGAAGAATTCTATTTCCAGTCTATTTAATAAAACAGTATGTTCTTAAAAAGTCTGACTAACAGTATCTCTTAAAAAGTATGACTAACATTTAAGTTTGTGCAGATATTTTAACAGCAGTGGAGAACCAGTTAGTTAGAAAGTGACCAGTGATATATACATTCAGTGTTCAATGGTTGTGCAAATAATATGAAATATCATATGAAAGCCGAGACTCCACAGATTACGCAGATAATATGTTTATTTTTTGCGTGGTGAACATTATTTTTTTTTCCATGTTCTGCTGTGTTACATCTTCATTTATTCTGACCCACTAACATGTAAGCTGATTCCACAGTAATCCCACAAGTGTTACCTTTATAATGACACCAAAAGCATAGAAATAGACGTTGTGGTTGCTGAGATATACACATTCTATTTTGGGTATCTTTTTTATAGCAAAAATCTGTTAAACAGTCTCAGGGCTTAACAGGTTAAATGGACTTGGTAACTGACTGGTAACTGATTTTTTTTTCTAGATTAAGGTTTTATAAATCAGCTCATGGTTTTCCATAACCCGTGTAATGGTTAGACATTGACATCGTATAATGCAGTTATAAATACTAATACCTTAAACAGATGTGCAGTATGTTTTGATAAATGTCAGTAATATTTCTAAAACCTTTAACACACAATAAAAACAATATTGGAGTTGCCTTGTCCTCTCTAGTGGCCAAACTATGCAATGATAACACTCATAACAAGATTAACTTTGTTGAAGAACTTTCTGTCTCCCTGTTTCTTTGTTTAATTGTCACTTATTGGCAATTACAAACATTGGTACTGATATATTGATAATTATCTCGTATTGGTTGTTAATATTGGCATCCTTATTTATGGGTCAGGCTATGATCCGAATAATTAAAAACACTTAAATTGGAAATAAGAATGAATGGTATTGGCAAGTACGTTGTTACATATAAGGAATTTTCGTTGGTAATTGGTGCTAAGACATTAAGCGCAAACAATTTAAAAATGTGTTTTTATGTATAAGATACAAATATAAATAGAATCAGATATGGATATTGAATATGGATATTGCTGTACAAAAATATGGATTTTTAAAGAGAGTGCGGGTAGTACCAGTACAGGACGCAGAATGAGAAGTCATGGCATGAATGAGCCAGAAGTAGAGAATGTGTGCAGTAGATTTGGATAAATAATCAACTGTACAGTCTGAGCTATGGATATACATTATTGTCACCCTAATTTCTATGAGTATAATCATGTCACATGGGTTGAGCTTTGTATATTTAAATATGAATGACTTTAACCTTGCTGTAATCAATGAGACGTGATATGAGTAAAAGATTTGCAAGGCCTTTTCCCAGTAAAGTTATACTTTGTTGGGCAGTTATTGTTTGTTGGCTCTGCTGTGGTGATGGCTGGATTGAGGCAAAATAAAAATGAACGGATTGGAGCCCTACCGGTAAGTTGATAGATGCTGTGCAAATTTTATTGGATGATCTAATTGGAAATAAATTGACCCTTATAAGAATGATAAGTGACAGTTTTAAAAAGAAAAGTGGCAAGACAGAAGACATATCCTTTAACTATGTTACGACTGTTGTCATTGTGTTGTTTATATACTAGAAGGCATTCTGTAGGCTTCACTGTCGTGTTTGTAATACATTTTATTCATATTTATCAAAGATTTGAAGAAGTAACTCCTAAGTAGATAAAACAAGCACATTTGTACACTTATTCCTTGTATGTCAGTCAGGCTATAGGTTCAGAAATACTTGGAGTAGATGGTGGCGTAACAGTTAGGGCATTTGCCCTGTGATCAGAAGGTCACCGGTTCGAATCCTAGGCACCACTGAGGTCCTCATGAGCAAGGTACCGTCCCCAAGCCCTGCTTCCTGGGCGCTGCTCCTGTCAGCTGCTCACTGCTCCTTCATGGATGGGTCAAATGCACAGGTCACATTTGGTTGTTGTGCGCTCTGTGCTGTGCTGTGTTCACGATGACAAATAATCACTCACTTTCTTTCTCTAGTTTTATCTTAGCAGATCTTTAGAGAAAAATGGTTGACGCAAGTTCCTTTAATGAACAACCTCTTACAGACAGAATCTTTTTATCCTCTTTATATAGATCAAGGTTTTGTACAAAGCAAATACAGAATTTCTAAAAAGACTGTACATTTTTTCTGTTTCCTTCAGAGATTTTTAGAGGCTTCTGATCAGGGGGCTGCAATTCTCCGCCATGTGGCAGAGCAAGTACCCTGTATTTATTGCCTGGAGGCTGAGCCGCAGCCGGCGGATGAGGAGCAGCGTGTGCAGGAACGCATCCTGCAGCCCCTGGAGTACTTTTTGTTTGGGGAGGAACCAAGCGCTGGCCTACAGAAACTGCAGCAGAGAAGCTGTGGCTCGTCTTCTCAACTGTGTGGACGTGTTTTTAAAGAAGGCGAAACGGTCTACTCCTGCAGGTTAGAGCTGGATTTATTCAAGGTTAACCTTCACTTGTGTGTCTGAAGGAAATGGTCAAAATATGGAGCTGTGGAAAATAACTGAGGGGGTTTGGGCATATGAGGGTTTCTATTATCATGCATATTTTTGGAGGTAAACCACTGGCATTAGCTTCAAGAAAAAAATACCTTGTATACCAATAACAAGCTAAAGCATTATTTTCAGTCAAATGGTGCAGTTTTGCTTTGCAGCAGATTTGAGCTGAATGATTTAAATGTGCTGCCAGAAACCGTTTCTGATCAGTTAAAAATGTATAATACTTGTAAATCGTCGTACAGTAGTTGGTACATCCACAATCTGATTGTTTTATCAAAAAGCATCCTTTCAAAATCTGAAATTTCTTGGAGAGTTTGCATGCATTTTGTGAGCAGATATTATGCACTAAGACACTTCACTGTGACATTTAACATGCATCCGTTTGTATGAAAATGTGAAGATTTTGGCACAACATAACCTTATACCCCATGTAAGAACCTCACGATTAGTCTCGGTAGGTTAATGCTTCTCAGAAATTAAGTGAGCACAAAAATCTTTGGGTGTGATTAATTCTTACTTTATTTTTACTAATTATTTCTTTTTCAATGCTTTTTTGGTTTTCAGGGACTGTGCAATTGACCCCACATGTGTGCTATGCATGGACTGCTTTCAAAAAAGTGTACACAAAGGCCACCGCTACAAGGTCAGCTAATAAGACTTGTGTACCTGATTGTACAAGTCCGATCATTATTGTTCAGAAAGCTTTGGTACTTATCTATTAACTAGGAATTGGCACAGGAGCCTGGTGTTGCCCTTGTTGTGTTGTGTGTTCTAAACAGTTGTTGACTGTCTTTTGATTTCCAAACTGTCTTCTTGTTGAGAATTCTTTTTTTTTTTTTTTAATGTTTTCATTTCCTAGATGCATGCGTCGTCAGGAGGAGGCTTCTGTGACTGTGGAGATTTGGAGGCCTGGAAGACTGGGCCATGCTGCATGCAACACGACCCCGGCACCTCCGTGGCCATGGAGACAGTGAGAATTAGATTCTTAGTTGTGTTGTTTGAACGAACTTCCTGCCCTGAGGTCAGAGGAGCAGGGAGCAGAAAACACTGGCCTTTGCTGGCCTGGGAAAACAACAAGCTGTGTGGGAAAGGGAAACCCGGGAGGCCTGCAGCGCTGAAAAAGAGTAACAATGGCAAACCCAAATTATGAATAGAGAATTAACAGACTGGGTTTATGATAGACCGTTAAATGGTTTTAGTGTAGGAGCAAATTTTCAGGAATAAGGGAAGTCATTCAGTGCTCGGTGTTTTGCATCTGGAGGTTGATTTATTTTATTTTATTTTTTTTACGCTTGATTATGGACAAACTGCTCCCCTCAAGCTGACGTTTACTCATAGATGGTGATATTCATGGTGCACATCAGTCATTGGACCCTTACTGATAAGATCTGCGTCTGTAACTCCTCAGACTGCACATTTTGCCCTCCTCACGCCTGTCTGGAAAACAGCAGGTGTCTGTTCGACTCGATACACTTTTGTGTTCTTTGTTGTCATTGAGTAACCAGATCAGACCTGATATCCATCATCCAGCAAATAGCCTTGACAGGCAGAGGTTCATAAGGCTTGACACAGTTTCAGCGCTTGTTAAATCAGAATTAAAAACGTTGTCCTAGTCATCCGACCTCAAATTATTCCCAGATATTAGTCACACCCTGCCACGTTTTTGTATTTCAGGTTTAAGTGTAAGTTCATGTGTGTCGTGGATTTTTCCACTGAGCAAATAAAACCAAAGTCAGAAGAAGTCCGATCACAAAGTATTTTTTCGCATTAACAATAATTTGCCAGGCAAATGAGCAGGTCTCCTTCACACCGTGCTGATCAGAGAGTGCTGATGAATGAAAGGTGCGTTCTCCTTACATATTGGCACTAAACCCCCCCGAACCGCAAATTGCCTGTTTGCCCGTTATCACCTCGAAGAGGCGTCCGGTGACATACAAGAGTACATTTTGTTTTGTTCTTTCCCTCTGGGACAGCGATAACCAACAGTGATAATCAACAGAAGGAGAAAGCATCTTGCACCTGAAAGAACATGGTATCACTCATGGATTACGCACATACAATAATTCGTTATCTCATCAAGTTGGCTAGACAGGGTCTTGAGGAAGTCACACTGACCAAAACTCACTCTACTTACAGTTAGGATCTTTAAGAATAATTAGTAATAAAAATGTCCTTCACAATGTGAACCCATGTGTTAATTATATGTGGTTTAACTTGTCTCATGTGGCTATAACTTTTGGGAATTAGGTTGTTCAGGGGTATTGCAGCCTGCTGCACAGCCCCAGCTTTTTGTAAGCAGTGACTTTGCTGCACCCAGGGCTAAAGGAACACTTACTACAGGAAATTTCCTTTCAAAAGGTCCTGACAGCTTTGAGTTGCAGCCAAAAATTCAGGGAATTTTTTAATTGCATCTTCGTCGTTCTACATGAGACAGTGATTCTATTGCGTATTTGCTGAAACAAGCATGAGTGTCTTTGGTAAAGATCCAGAACTGCGATCTTCTGTGGTTTTAACTGGTAAACGCTAATAAAAGATGAGCTCATTGATAAGAACAAGTATCAAAGTTGTTTAATGACCTAGATTATGGTATCTAAAAGCTGGTGTGGGTGTGTTTTGACTGTGTGTTTGTGTGTGTTTGTTTCAGGACGAATGTGTATTAGAGACTGGACTGCAAGAACGGGCTCAGACTCTTTTCCGTGTGCTTCTGAATTATGTCACCAACCTGATGGTGTGGGAAGAGATGGATGAGCTGCCAGAGGAGATAAAGCCAGGGTCAGACACTGGGGATTAATTAAAAATAATTCACTTTTTAAATTTCTCAAATATCAAATCATACTTATAAATGTGCATTTCAAGAGAATAGTTCACTTAATATTCACTTAAATATTTATAGATATGGCGCAGATATTCGACAATGTTAAAACCTCAAACCAACATAAAAGACACCAGTTGAAAGAAAGCAGACGTCAGTTTGAATATTTGATGTTATTTTTTGTTACTCTAGAGTGAAGAATGAGACGTACTACTGTGTGCTTTACAACGATGAGCACCATTCCTATGACCATGTGATCTACACGCTTCAGAGGGCCATCAGCTGTGACCACAATGAAGCTCATACACACACAGCTCTCATCGACAAGGAGGTGTTGTATTCCACAAACACACACTCCCTTGATTACTTATAAAGTGGTGGTATTGTGGAAAATGGCCAAACACTGATTTACTCAGAGGGATTATCTGATGTGGGTGCACCATATTTGGAAAAATTGACGATGTGATATGACATCCCCCTCAAATGATTTAAATGTTTCCTAAGCAGTACTCTGCAGCTAGCGCTGGGTTTTTCCTGTTACTTTTTAGATATTTGCATTAAATGATGCCCAGATCATCTGGAAATGTTTTGAAAAATTAAATTAAATTAAATAATTTTTGAAAAGTGATTTCAGTAGTGAAACCTTATTTCATGTCACGGACCACCTGCAATGCTGCGGCGGACCACCAGGGGCAGCAAACCACTGGTTGAAAACCTACGAAATAATTGATTGTCTGCCACTGCATCAGTGTAGAATCGTCCACGTCTGCATCACCATGCATCGATTATGTGATTAATTTCAACACCCCCACTGGCTTTATGCTCCCCCCAGGAACTACCAGCGTAGAGTTGTTGAGCTCTGTAAATAATTAGTGCATCAGCATAGAAAAAAACTTTACTCTGAATACTTTGAAGTTGAACCACCCCTTTTAGCTTTGTCCAACAGTCCTTAAAATTTTATATCAAACACAGTTTAGTCATTACTTAGATTAAAACAGATCCAGAAAGTAGGATCCGGGTGAGGTTTCCTTTAACTTAATTTGACTAAATGTAATAACAAATTTGATGCGTCGAACTGGTTGTGTTTGAGGAGAGGGAGCAGTAATCTCTGTGTAAATATATCTGCACATTCTGGCTTTAAGTTTATGTACTGAAGCAAGTTTGTTTCTCATAAATGAGCTCTTTGCCAATGTGGTCTATCCATGTCTTAGGGACGCAGAGCTGTGAAGAGAGGAATCCTAAGATCTTGTCAAGAAGCCAAAGACCTCATCAGGGTAAACAGTCTTGGCTAAAGTCCTTTTCTCTACACTCTTCATATCCTCCCATTATCTGTGCATTACAGCTGCTAATGTCTATCACTTTAACATGTCTTTCTCTGTATAACTCCTCCAGTCCAACTCAGAACACATCACCCAGCAGCCATTACGGGTTGAGATCCTTCACTCGGCTGTGATGGCCCATCAGACCTTTGCTCTCAGGCTTGGCTCCTGGTTTCAGCAGATTATAGGATATTCAGGTACCTGCATTGAACAACTTGATGAGAATATTTAACTTGATTTGACTTAATGTAGTAAAACACTTGGAAGCATTGAACTGGCTGTGTTAGGAGTAGGGGTGCGTCTGGTCACGATATGATTATAGCACGATATATTGTGATATTATACATATTACGATATATTGCAATATTCTACAGTTCACTGAAAATGTAAAAACAGAGCTGAAATGTAAGTTGCTGTGTACCATCTAGGTGGTCTTAATGAATCACATTACATTAATAATTCAGCCAAAACAACACAACTCAGAACTGAATTTTAACTTTATTGTCTTTGCATTTAGTCACACTGAACTAGTGCACATCAAAAACAGTGCATGAGATTGAAAATAGGAAATTAAAGTGCCCAGTCAGTTATCTGAGGCTGCTTGTAGTGCATGATTCTCACCCTCGGAAATATAAATTTTTGGAGCCAGAAGTCGATATAGTATATTGTGAAAGGAAATATCGCGATGTATTGACGTATCAATATGCACAGCCCTAGTTAGGAGAGAGGAAACACTAATCTCTGAGTAAACATGTCTGCACATTCTGGATTAAAATGTATCAGTATATACTTGCAGTTGTTTAAAATAATTGTATGAAGAGGAAAGACTATCAAGGATTTTAGCACTTCCTTCTAAAGTGTTTTATTCCAATTATAAAAAAACCTCTGCAATAAACAGACTCAGATTATTTGTCATTTTCATGTACAGTGTAATGCAGTTTCGCAACTAACCAGAAGGTGCAAATAGTAGATTGTGGTATCGTAAGATGATGGCTACAAATAGGACAGTAAGGTGCCTCAGTGTCTCTCTCAAGACACACATTTATCAGCTTTCTTTCACATCTAACGTCTTTTTCTCTTCTTCCCTTCCATTTTGCTCCATTCACAGTGGGCTTTAGGCAGGTGTTTTGCCAGGTGGCTCTGGAGCCCCGAGCTGACCAGAATATACATTGTTTGATCAGCAGGCTCATGCTCCACGATGCCAGACTCTACAAAGGTCAGTGCTGAACGTTTCTCTTCATGCTTTTTTTATGATTTGCACCTTTTTGCCTTTTGTTAATATCATATGTTTTCTCTTGTTTGTATAACATCCCTATAGCACAAGGTCTAATCCAGGATTTTATTTTACTTTTACTTTCACCAGGAGCACGCAAAGTTATCCATGAGCTGATTTTTTGTAGTCTGATGATGGAGACCGAATATAAACGTCAGTTTGCCATGAAATTCACAGAGGTGTGTTTTAGTTCTTCTAAAGTACCGATCATTTCAAAAACTTCCTGAAGCTAACCATAGTCTGATTTGTGTCTTTCTCCAGCACTATAGGCAGCTGCAGGAGGATTTCATCAGTGACGATCATGAGAGAAACATCTCAATCACAGCCTTGTCTGTACAGATTTTCACTGTACCAACCCTGGTAATTAAAAATAAAGACAAAAGCAATTTATCATCCCTAAAAGACATATTTTTGCAAAATACAGCAGGAGAGCAGTCCAAAGCGGGTTCTCAGGAATTCACTTTGACCCTAACTTTTTGATTGCTCCTGGGTTTTTTAAGGCCAGACAGCTGATAGAAGAGGGAAATGTTATAAAGGTGATTACAGACACAGTGATGGACATGCTGAGGGAACATCTGGACAGCAACCGCCGCTTCCATTTTCAGGGCTACAATTCTGAAAAGTTCGTCCGGGTTCAAGTGATCTTCCATGACCTCAGGTGGGCTATGAATGAACTGAAAGACAAATAATAAATAATAAAATATTTTTCCGTTTTAAATGTCATACAAGTACGATTTTTTGAGTGTTTTTGTGTTATTAATAGGTACATTCTAATCAGCAAACCCACCGTATGGACTGAACATTTAAGGGAGAAGTTCCTGGAAGGTTTTATTGCCTTTCTAGAGCTGCTCACCTGCATGCAGGTAGTACGACACTTCATCCTAAAAACATCTTTACACCGTTCATGCTCCAGGTTTTGTCTATAAGCTTTGTAATGCAGCTATCTGGCTTTGGGAGTAAGCTCTTATGTCTGTTCTAGGGAATGGAGGAGGTGAAGAGGCAGTTTGGTCAGCACGTTGAGGTGGAGCCTGAATGGGAGGCAGGCTTCTCCATCCAGATTCAGCTCCGCCACGTTCTAGCCATGTTTCAGGACTGGTGCTCCTCTGATGTGAGTGACTGGAGTATGTTGAACACATGAAATGTTAGAAATCTATAACACTCAGTTCACCCATGACCAGAACAATCGTGACCCTCCATGGCAAAACCAGTGGCTTGTCGCAAATTTTCAAAATTGAGTTATGATGTTTCCATGAAAGGGCATAAATCAACCTTCAGAACGATACCTATATCGAATAAATCGGACGACATATGACTGAGATATCAACATTCAAAGGAGTCGGGTTTCTCCTGTCACGCCAAGTGAGAAACGGAGAAATCTGCCTTTGAAGTTGACTATCGACGTAGCACTCACAGACGCTTGGTGCGGTCGCGGCTACGTTTGCATTTACGGTAGCCTACGCTGCATTCACAGCCACACAGATAGCCTACCTGCGTTAGGTTAACTGAACTCGGGAGACGAAGATGGATTCCGGAGAAATATCTTCACGCTAGTCAACCAGTGGATTTACTGTAAATATTGAAGTAGAGCGGTCAAAACAGAAACTTTTAACATTCTGCTGGAATTGAATTCTTCATTCCTTCCACTGTTTCAAAACACTAAAAACAAAAAATCCAAAATTTTACCCCAAGAAACATAAATGCTTGTTTTTCTCAGAAACCTCCGTTGCGACAAGCGACTGGTTTTGCCATGGAGGGTCACAACTGAAGTTGTAAAAATATAGCTGCAAGCGGCAAACAGCGGGGTTCAAGCACAAGTCGCAAAAAGCAGCACAAACGGGTCAGCACTGACCATCAGCAGTGTCTGTGTATGTGTGTAGAACAGTAAAGTGAAATGGAAGGTAAAATCATATCAAGACAGAAGGAGTCAGAACGTAGAAAGTAACAAAAGAAAGGGAAATGACCTTGGAAAAAGAATTAAAGATGCGAACAGAAATTTGTGACTTGGTAGCGAAACTTCTTTTTTGTTATAACAACTTCAAAAAGTTGTGTTTATAAAGAAACTAGGCTCTAACAGTGGTCATTTAAGAATTGGGTGGTTTTTCTATAATTTCATGTTAATAATAAAGAAGAAAGAGAACAATTACGAGAGGGGTCCGTAAGCACTCCGTACTTGGACCCCTGATACAATTCACGTCTTGATATTGTTGCTGACTGCACCAAATTAGAGCTTAATCTTGAATATGGCCTCTACTTTCTGAACCAATCGAACTCTATTCTACCCTGTTTTTAAATAATAATCCAAATTTGCCACCTAGTTTCACTCACAGTTTTGTTTTTACCAGTATTGTCATGGTTGAATCCAAGTGCATATCAAGTGCATTTTTTTTTATTTTTTTTTTGCAGGAAAGAGTTTTACTGCTGGCCTTCCAGGAGTGTCACCGGGCCCTTCAGCGCTGCACTAATCAGCCCTTCAACAGTGAGCCCACTGACAGCTACATGTGCAAGCATATCCTCCACACACGCCCCTACAAAGTCTCCCAGGAGCCCGTCTCCATCCATCTGCCCATCTCCAGACTGCTGGGTGGTGAGCTAATGTCGTGAGAAATGTGGTATAGCTTGGTAGCAAATGTTGTAGACCTTGTTAAACACGTTGCTACTTAATTAAGCCATTTTTCATATGCCTCCAGGTCTGTACGTACTTTTGTGTCGTACAGGAGCCGTCAAATACCTCCCCGACTTTCTGGATCATGTGAGTTTTTTTTTTCTCCTTTAACTGATAATGTGGTTTAAATGTAACATGGAGATCTTTTTGATCTTTTGTGATCTGGTTTTTGTAATATAATGACAATTAGACATTTTGGAACTTTAAAGTTGCTGTATATATGTCTTAATTTCTTATGAAGAAAAAAAACTAATAGAACAAGAGCCAGTTTTGCTTATATTTGCATTTTGCCGTGCTTTATAGCATCAGCTGGACTTCACTGTGTTTGCCGACCACTCTCTACGCTGTGTGGTACTGGCTGCCCAGGTCTCTGCAGAGATGTGGCGGCGCAATGGGCTCTCCCTTGTTAGCCAGGTTGGATTTTTGTTTTTCCCTTTAAACGCTACATTCATCTGTGCTTCATCAGCGGTGGATATTGTGAATGGGTTAAATGGTGTAGTATGGAGCCCACTTGAACATCATGATCGAGCACTGACTTGGAATCTTATAAAATATTAATTTTAATATACAGTAGTGCAGCAAATCACTATATCTACTGTCTTGTTTTCCCAAGCAAAGTATAAAGACATGAGGGGTGTGTCTAGTCACTAGAATTACGGTCCTTCAGTACATCAGTCAGTGGAGGGTTCGAAATGAAAAACAAAGCACAAATATGTTGTGTTCTTATGGCTTATGCTTTTTTTAGGTGTACTACTATCAGGATGTGAAATGCAGAGATGAAATGTTTGATAAAGACATAATCATGCTTCAGGTATGTAACTTCCAATTTCAAGGAGGTGTTAATTATTTAATGTTAATATATTTTTATGTGTAAAAGAAAATGACAAAATATGTTGGTAAGACTGCAAATGTACTTTTCACCCAACAGATTGCTGCTTCCAAAATGGACCCAAATCACTTTATCATGCTACTTCTACTGAGATTTGAGCTGTTTAAGGTTTTTAATGGAAATGGTTCTAGTAAGGATCAGGTGTGTATAAAGTATCTGCTACTTTACTGCTAGAAATGTGTCCTTTTGTAACTTTCTCTGACGGACCTGCTCTCTTCTGTCTAGGACCTAATGAAGAAGTGGAACCGATTAACTGAAGAAATGCTTCACTTGCTGATCATCATCATAGGCAAGACTTTAGCTTGGGAAGAAATGTATTACTCCGATTTTTTGCCATATGGCTTTGTTTTTGTGAGAATGTACAATGAACCACTCATTCTCGAACCAGAGTTAGTCTAGTCGTTTGACATGTCTGTTTTAGATTTGGCTTTAGTTTTGTGTTTACTGTTTGCACAGGTGAGCGCTATGTCCCGGGAATCAGTAACGTGACTAAAGAGGATGTGACTATGCGGGAAGTGATTCATCTGTTGTGTATAGAACCCATGGCTCACAGTAGCTTAGTCAAAAACCTTCCTGAAAATGTAAGGTCTTGCCTCTCCTGAGTGTGTGGATTTAAAGGCATTTGTCACATGTCTGATTGTAAAAGTGATTATTGTATTTTTATTGTAGGAAAATCATGAAACTGGACTCGAAACTGTTATACCAAAAGTTGCCACATTCAAGTGAGTCCGTTATATACAAAATAAAAAATTCTGGATTGTAAAAAAGCATTTGCCTGTATATTACTGTTTGTAACCTTCTTTAGGAAACCAGGAGTATCTGGACATGGTTTATATGAACTGAAGAAGGAGTGTCTCAAGGAATTTAACCCATTCTTTTACCACTACACCAAATCACAACATAGCAAGGCAGGTGCTGCGTTTAAACCGTGTTTTATTCTGGTGTTGTTGTTTGACTTTGGGTTAACTTTGTGGATTTATATCACAGGCAGAAGATGCACAGAAGAAAAGAAGGGCCCAAGAGGGTAGTGACAAAGGTCTGGCATCATTTCTACTTGATCGCTGACTGAACTAGATCTGTACATGACATGAACTAAAATTTATGTACCAAATATGTGAATCCTAACAGGACAAGTAACGACAAGATTTGCTACATGCCCCTGAGCCAGAATGGCTTATGTCTGGGGGAGTGGTGGGGATTCTATTTAAGTATTTAATTGCAGATTAATAAAAGCTTGACATTAGACCAGAAGCTTCTATCTAGTGTTGCCACAAAGGCTAGTCTTTGATTGAACCCAAAACCACACTGCTTCTGTCATTTCCTTAAGGAAGTTGCCTGCTGACCATTCTTCTTTGTCTTCTCCCCATTTGTTGTCCAGCTCTTATACCTCCAGTGCCACCCCCCTTCTGCCCTGCCTTCTCCAGCATAGTGCGCCTGCTGTCCTGTGACGTGTTCCTTCACGTGCTGAGGAGAGTCCTGCAGAAGGCTGCGGAGGAGCGCTCCACACTGTGGAGTGAGGCCATGGTGCAGAGGGTACGCTAATTTGTTACTGCTTTAATTGTTATTGCTTCGAGATTGATTTAAACGCTTTAACTGGTCTATGTTGTGAAATTGCAGTAGTGCATTTGATGATGTTTGTATTTGTGTGCAGGCTTTGCATCTTGTAGGCCAGGCATTAATAGAGGAGAAAACACAGTTGGAGGGCAGCAGTGTTGAGGAAGTGACCTTTGACTTCAGTCTTAAGGCTCGAAGTATGTCTGTCTGTGTTTGTCCTTGGCTTTATAACACGAGTAGGTGGAAAAAAGGATGGTGGATTAATAGCACGCGCCACTTCTTACTCCCACGCCTCAACTTCTGCATTTTTCTTTTTAGAGATCAACTCGGAGCATGGCAAAACTTTGTTCCACTTCTTGGTCAAACTGAAGTCGCTTCCTTCTCTCGAAGCTCACCAAGACATGATAAATTGGACACTACAGGTTTGTGTCCAGACTGCATGTTTGTCAGCTGAATCTTTACTAATGTTTGATTTATAAAATGCAGTGAATATATGACACTAAGGGTGTAAGTCACGATACAATATTATATTGATTAGATGTACAACAATTAAATTTCTGCCGATATCACAAAGTTTGATGCGATATGATACAATTCCGATTCACAGGGTTCCCACGGGTCCTTGAAATCCTTGAAAGTTTGTGAATCTGAACAAATTAGTTCAAGGCCCTGGAAAGTTTTTGAAAACAGGCATAAAAAGACACCATGGAATTTGGAATTGGAATTGGAATTGAAATTTCATGGATGACGACCGCTGTTAACATGTTATTGATTTGGGGGGGGCTTGATTTTGTCCCAATAACTTCTATGCCATTCACATTCTTTTATTGAATTTGCATCTAAAATTGTTTATTGATAACATATTCAGCGGTAGCAGTAGGTAAATGCCGCCGCGTGTGGTCCTTGAATTTGAGGATATTGGTCCTGGAAAGTCCTTGAATTTGATGTTAACTAAGGTGTGGGAACCCTGGATTCAGGATTCAGCAGTCGATATGTGACGATATGCAGATTTGACATAATCACTTCATATCAAATCCCAAAAAGCAGCTAAAATATTACCTTTTCATATTTTATAAAAAACCTGAAAGAACATTACATTCATATTTGCACACATTAAAACAGGACTTCATATTTGAAGTTTCACACTAAATACCTACACTAATAGTAACCGAAGTAGTGTAATCTTGCTGTATCATAACTACACACTACACCTTTGGATTTTTCCTCCTTAAATTAAAATTATACATTTTGGATGTTAGAACAAAGCAAACATCAACAATTACACACACTTTCCTATTTCCTTTTACATACAATTTTCCTAACACAGTTGCAATATAGAAAAAGACGTAGCGGGAATTTTCAAAATAAGTCTGTCTAACAAATGACTACATTATGGTAGCGTTGGGTTAGTGAAGCAACGCCATTCAGACTCTTTAAGTTGACGTACTGCTATTTCAGGAATAATGAACGTTAGTTCAGACGCAGTGAAGCTTGTATGTCATTTTAGCCAGCTGTAATTGGCCGGGAGCCGATGTGGAGGCTGGCTTTAGGGTTTCCATAGAAAAAGAGGTGCTTACTTTATGAGAAACGTTACAATATCTAATCCGTGTTTTCATTTTGGATTGATGCTATGGGATTGTTGCTGAGTGTATCGATGTACTTTACACATCACCTTCGCTGTGATGCACACTCTGCTATACGGTCTATCTCATTCATGTTGCACTGAAACTGTTTCTGGAAAGATGTTTAAGAATAATGTTTATGTTTACAAACTGTACAGTGTCATCACTCCAAACTGCTGATGATCTGGCACACATTTAATGCCAGACGATTGAAATAGTAATGCTCCTCAATGACTGTTGCTACAACACTGCTATAATATTTGCACAATTTTTGAACTGCCGCTACTTATTTGCATTGAAAGTTGAATGTACTGTATATATCACTGGTCACTTTCTAACTAACTGTATCTGCACAAATTATTGAAAAATATTGCACAGACTCTGGTTCTCCACTACTGTTAAAATGAGAGATGTAGCCGATCCGATATGTGGATGGGTAGCGGTCTGATAACGGCTCAAACGGCTGGATCAGGTGGCATTGGGTCGTTCTATGGAGCCGATCTGTAAATGCTGCACGTTTGTCAAAATGTCATTTCGTTATGCATGGGAAGTGGCACTGCGGTAAAGTAGAGCTGAAACCATTGTTCCAATAACTCAAATAATTCTATTACAAAAAATGATCGAGGCAATTTTTCTAGAATCGAAGCTTTGTTTAATTCATTTTACTCACTAGAGCAGCTCCGTTTGTGTTTCACACGGACACTTAATAGTGACACACAACGTTTTCAGAGGCGCGATCAAGACAAGACCTGATCCCTCTGCATGTGAAAGTATTTGTGAGATGTTCCGTGCATTAAAACGGAAGTAAATCCATAAAAACATTTTTCGCGAGGTAAATGCGTGCTGTGTTAATGAGCGCGCGCACGAGCGCCGTTACTCGCTAAAACGCTCCACTTCGGTCAAAACGTCCCGTATTACGGATACAAACCATATTTTAGCTGATAAATAACCACAACAACCAGCGTTCTACTCACAACTCTGCCGTTTATTTAGATTTTCCCTTGTTTATTCCCTTGTTTATAGGGACGGGTGCAGAGGACTGTGGGAAATGTAGTTCTCTGCAAAAGCAGCTCATTTTATAGGCTAAATTGGTTCAAAATGACAATCTTAATTATTTCATTTTCAGTTGATCAAATTTTTTTACATTTTATAATGTTATAGTGTAATCAATAAGAAAGAAGAAATATTTATGTCAAAACGAACAATTTTTGAAAACAAATAATTTAGCATATACATGTGTGTAATTATTACATTGTTTTAGTAGGAAAACAGTATTTAAATCAATCAACCATTTCCTTAAACATAACAATAATCTCAGTCATGTATTCAGACATTTTAAAACATTATTTTATGTTTTAAAAAAGACTGTGACTGTATCGGTACCGGCAGATATCCAAATTTACAATATCGGTATCGGACATAAAAAAGTGGTATCGGCTCATCTCTAGTTAAAATATCTGCACAAACTTAAATGTTAGTCATACTTTTTAAGAGATACTGTTTTGTTAAATAGACTGGATATAGAATTTTTCATATTGAAACTGTTTCTAACCTCTTGCACATTCAGTGTAAAAGTCCATTTCTACTTTTGTAGGTTAATACTGCACCAAATTGTCTCTCTATCTACTTCTAGTTCTAGTTTAAAGTTATATTTAATACTCCATTCCTAGTTTAAAATGTATATTTTGTATTCTGTTTATATATTGTTTATTCCATGTGCCCTTCTTTGTTCCCTATTTCTTTCTTATTGCACTGTAAAAACTGGAGCCACTTTGACTTTGTAGATCTTTGTATCTTTTTATGACGCTATTTATCTCTTGTTTCAGATGTTTGAGATAATCAAGTGCCTTCGTGAAAAATCCAACCCTTCTGCTTCATGTGTTGTAGATCAGAGTAAGCCTGAGGAGGTAAAGTAACAACAACAAACATTCCCAATACAATGCAAAAAAGGGCTTGCTGCGATCAAATTCCTAGGACCTTTTCTTGACTGACCTCATGCATATGTGTATGCGTCAGTTTGTGCATTGTGCCAGGACTGGCTTTGAGTAGGTCTTGACTGTGCCCCTCTTTACAGAGTATGCAAGACAAAGAGAAAGCAGAGAGGAAGAGGAAGGCAGAGGCTGCTAAGCTGCATAGGCAGAAGATCATGGCTCAGATGTCTGCCATGCAGAAAAATTTCATTGAGTCTCACAAGATGCTGTATGACAACGTGCCTGAGAGTGGGACGCAGGGTGATGCCATTGTGCCAGTGGAAAGGTGGGAGGTTTGAACTCTGAGTCACCATAACCGTTTTTAATGCTGAATGCATGAAACCATATATGTGACTCTGCACAGCAAAACCAGTCACTTGTTGCAACGGAGGCTTCCGAGAAAAACGAGCGTTTATGTTGTGTGGGGTAAAATTTTGGATTTTTTGTTTTTAGTGTTTTGAAACAGTGGAAGGTCTATACTGTACTGTTGTGAATACATTTGGCTGAAAAACGTACCCTTTCCATCCTAAAAACGTGACTTTCTTGAGGTGAGGAATTCAATTCCAGCAGAATGTTAAAAGTTTCTGTTTTGACCGCTCTACTTCAATATTTACGGTAAATCCACTGGTTGACTAGCGTGAAGATATTTCTCCGGAATCCATCTCCGTCTCCCGAGTTCAGTTAACCTAACGCAGGTAGGCTATCCGTGTGGCTGTGAATGCAGCGTAGGCTACCGTAAATGCAAACGTAGCCGCGACCGCACCAAGCGTCTGTGAGTGCTACGGCGATAGTCAACTTCAAAGGCAGATTTCTCCGTTTCTCACTTGGCGTGACAGGAGAAACCCGACTCCTTTGAATGTTGATATCTCAGTCATATGTCGTCCCATTCACTCCATATAGGTATCGTTTTGAAGGTTAATTTATGCTCTTTCATGAAAACATAACTTAATTTTGAAAATTTGAGAGAATTCCAAACCAGAAGCAACTGGTTTTGCCGTGGAGGGTCACATATAAGGCCTATGCAAGTGTCCAAATGATAAAAGTGAAGGTTAGTTAAACGTTCCATATTTCCCTGTGCACAGTGATGCAGTAGAACTGGGAGAGAGACGTGTAGCAGTCGGACCTCAACAGGGAGTGTGTCCTGCAGACTGGGAAGCTCTCACCTGTATCCTGTGTCAGGAGGAGCAGGAGGTGCAGGCCCAGGCCCCAGCCATGGTGCTCACTGCCTGTGTACAGAGATCTACCGTACTCACCCAGTCCAGGGGCAAAACGCTCTCCACAAAAGGTTGGTGATGCTACTAAATGCATTCTTGTAGGCGTTATTGAAATGGATTAAACACTAATTGTACTTCTTATCATACAGATAGCACCTATCCTCTCTTCATGCCCCCTGATCTGGCTGTGGGCACACACACTGGAAGCTGTGGGCACGTCATGCATGCCACCTGCTGGCAGAAGTGAGTTAATGTGAAATACAATAAAATCACTTCACAATCACAACCATGCTCTGAGTTGTCTTCTGTGGGTGTTTTTTTTTTCTTCAGAAACCCAATCATTTTATTTAAATTCTCGTTATTTTAACAATAAACTGTGCACTCCAGCATCGCAAATGTATGTAATTTAGGCCTTGTCCACACGTACACGGGTATTTCTGAAAACTGAGGTTTTTCTGCGCGTTTTGGTCTTTTGTCCACACGTAAACGGTGTTTTGGGTCAGTGAAAACTGAGGTTTTTGAAAACTCCGGCCAGAGTGGCGATTTTTAAAAGCTCCGTTTCTGAGTTTAGGTGTGGACAAGAAAAACAGAAGATTTTGAAAAACGGACAGTTTCGCGTCACACTGTGCGCCGCTCATATGACGTCACAGCATGCGCCGGGTCTACATTAGGTTTTCATCTACAATGCAAGGCATGCTTTTGACAGCGTTTTTTGCTATTGCATGTGGACGGAGGTATTTTTGAAAACGTGCTCGTGTGGACGCGATTAATTTAAAAAAAAAAAAGGGAAAATCTCAGTTTTCAGAATTACCCGTGTACGCGTGGACATGGCCTAAAGCTATCCATTTAAATATCAAAATGGGCGGATTGTACTTTCAGTTTAAAAAGGCTACCTTTGAATTCTTTGGTTTACCATTGCTGCGTGTGTCTTGTGGTCGTTTGTGTGCGCGACTGTGTGTGTTTGGGTTTCTGTGCAAACACCTGCCCAACTCCCTACCTGGAAATTTTACTCTTCCTTATCCAATCAACAACACTTATTCAGTTGTCTCGCCCCGCCCCAACCAGAAATAAATAAAAATGCAGCTTTTGTGGCTGAGAGCGTTTGGTCAGGTGGAAAACAGCTTCAATGAGCTTAATTACAGTCATGTGCCACATTTTGTTGCTGTTATTAACACTTTGTTTTTAACACCGTTATTCCCATCAGTGCTGGCAACACTGACGTTGGACGGAGCTGAGCAATTCGTAATATGCATCTCAGTGCCAGTGCTGTTGAGATGAAAGGCAGTCATTTTTCAGTTGGGGTGTTTTAAGAAATTAAAACATCTTTATTAATAAATAATTAAATGACATGTCGATTAAAAATGCTAATGTCAACATTGACACCACTGACTACGTCGACTAATTGCAGCAGCTCCACTTTTAATACTTTCCCCAGTGTTTGTTCATGTTCATGTCCTTAAAAACATGCTGCTCTTTTTGTTCAGTGTCTCTGGAAACTCTAAAAGTCTCTCTCAGTCTCTGTGATTGTTCAAATATCTATCCCTTTAAAATGCAATTGACGACTTATATATTCAATCAGCTATTCCTCCTTCTGTCTGTTGAACCTTTTTGTTCTTTTCCTTTTTTCCCTTGGGTTTGTGAAAGGCACTATATAAACATAACTGCATTTTTTATTATATTGATGAGTTGTTTTTTGAGGTATTTTAGTCGTTATCGGATCGGTGAAGCCCTAATGTTATCAACAGCATTCACAGGATTTTCTTCTGTCTCTTCACACAGGTATTTTGAGGCAGTGCAAAACACCACCCGGAATAGGCTGCATGCTGAGATGATCATAGACCTGGAGAATGGAGAATACATGTGTCCCCTCTGCAAGTCTCTGTGCAACACCGTGGTGCCCCTTATTCCCATGGAGCCCAGCAAACTCAATTAGTATGAAGACACCTGTCAGAAAGGATATTTGTCATTACACTGTGGATGTTATAACACTCTCTCTTTCTACACACAGTGAGAACGCGGAGCTCGTTGGTCAGCTCCTCACTCTCCCTCGCTGGATGCAGATAGTGCTGGCTCGGGTCAGAGGACTCCAAACAGCTCAAGGTGCTTGTTAGAGGCTCCATTAATCGCAAAGATTTTATTTTTTATTCTGTCTTGGCAATTAAGTGTGTTGTTCTAAATCCAGAGTGTTTGTCTGTATCCAGAAAATACTGAGGCAGTGAAGGGGGAAGCGGGGTTTTTAGAGGACGGCCAGACTGACTTCAGGTCAATCCTTAGCTTTGGCGTTCAGTCACCGTGAGTTTTGCTTTTTTTTTTTTTTTTTAACTATTTACACTTTGTTTTGCTAACATTCTAGCACACGTGACTCTGAGTCTTTTAAGCTTGTAGGGATAAACACAGTTTTTTCCGTTTTCAGCCCGAAGTACTCAACCAGTATAACAGAGATGCTGGTCGTCTGCGCCACTACAGTGCACCGGGTGGGTCTGCAGACTGCCCCTAACGAGCTATGCCCTCTGGTGCCTGTTATGACGTGGAACACCTGTGCCTACACCATCCAGGCTATTGGTAAGGTCAATGTCTCAGCACAACTCCTAGGTGAACTGCAGTAGTCGTCGTTATATATTCTTACAGCTGGTTTCATTTTTGTGCTTTGTAGAGAACATGTTGCAGGAAGAGGGAAAAGCTCTGTTTGGCTCTCTACAGAACAGACAGGTCAGTTGGCTGTGAGCATGTTTGTGGACGCTTGTTTGCTTCTCCTGAATTTTTTTTTTACTGCTATTTGTCTATGATTACGAGCTCTGCCACGTTTGTAATATTTCAGCTGGCTGGTCTGAAAGCAGTGGTGCAGTTTTCAGCAGTGCAGCGACTAAAGAGTTCTCAAACCGTAATACAGAAACATTTTACAGATACACTAGCAGGTATGGAGGCATATTAAGTATGAGCGTAAGACCGACAGGGATTGAGATTTGCTGTGTACCCATGACCTTTTATATTTCTCTCTTACCTTTTCCTCCCCAGTCTTGTTACCTGTGTCTAATGCAAAAGACACGCCATCAATATTAGAAGTAGATTTCTTTCATCTCTTGGTAAGTAGGCGTAACTGAATGATTATATGCTGTATTATATGCAGATGATCTGACGGACTGTTTGTGAACTGAAGGAAACTCCAGTAAATGGACTGTGCTCCACAGGTGGGCCTTGTTCTGTCTATTCCTGCACTGTACCAAGAAGAGAGTGTTGACTTGCAGCCTTCAGCCGTCAGTACAGCCTACAATCACCTCCACCTAGTGCATCTAGTTACTATGACCCATATTGTGCAGGTCCTGCTGTCTTCACTGGGTAAACACACACATAAACACTCCAGAAATGTCTGCCAGCGTGGCTACAGATTCTTACGAGGATTGCAGTATGTGTAAAATTACGTGTAAATAATATGTTTGCCTGTTTTCAGACACCAATGAAGTGACGGCAGCAGCAGAAGGAGGAGAAGAAGCCAGAATGGCTGCATTGTTGTACTCTGTTGTAGCCCAGCATACCGAAGGGTACGTATATATGCCATTAAAAACTGAATAATAATAACTGAATATTAATGACTGAATAATTACTGTAATTGTAAATATTACCTTTACCTCTTTTTCCCTCTCTTTCCAGTTTGACGTCTGATCTTTCAGGTTCCGTGATTGCAGACAGAGTAATAAGAGGCGTCCTACCTTTTCTTCGCTGTGCTGCACTTTTCTTTAATTGCCTTACAGGAGTACCCCCTCCAGAGGAGCTCTCCAGTACTGCAGGTGAGTGTCTCTCGGTACGTGCTTTAAACTTTTAAGCTTTTAGGTGTCAAATATATTTTCAGGAGTGTAATCTTTTCCTTTTTTCCTTCTTTCCTGGTACAGTCTCCTGTGAGGGTCAGGTGCCTCTGTTGTGTAGTTATCTTGCTTTGCCCAGCAACCTCTTTCAACTGTTCCAAGACCACAGGGACACTGTAACCCTCCTGATACAGAGGTAAAAAGCCAGTTAACAGCAGTGGATTACCCATTTATTTAGATATACGGGACAAGTCTTATTTTGCTATGACAACAATATGTACAGTGATTTGTTGCAACATTTGCAAACCTATATAATCACTTTTTCTCAAGACTACATCAAAAAACACTGACGTCTGACTCTTTAAGTCATACAGTTCTAAGAGAATTTAGGGGAGATTTGACTGAACTGTAGCGTTTTCCTGAATGTTGGTGCGCTCATACACGTTATTTATGCATTTTTATGCAAGTACTTTTGTTTTTGTGCATGGAATTACTCGCAAACACTTTCACATACAGAGAAATCAATATAATGTCTTGAGTTCAAAAGGATTCTGACGCTATGTGTGTGGTTTCTGTAAGTTAAAGGGATTTTGAGTTATTAACAAAACAAATAACACAAACTGCGTAAATATATGAAAATATTGAGGGGTTCAAGATTCTTGCACAGTACTGTACCTAACTGGTAAATCTAGTTTGTCTTCCCTAAATGTCTCTCCAAGTATTTTACACTCTGTATCTGTGACTCAGGTGGTGTGGGAACACAGCCATATCAAAAGCCCTGAAAGGAGAAATGAGCATCATCAGGTCGGGTCCCACGTCCCCTCCATTCTCTTTTAACAGGTTCATTATATTTAGCCATTAAATAATTAAAAAAAATTCTGTCCACAGGTATCCACGGCAGCGAAACAGGTTGATCGATCTTCCTGATGACTACAGTGTGCTGCTTAACCAGGCCAGCCACTTCAAGTGAGTGCAGTTGTTAACTCTTCTTCATAATAACTCTAGCTTGATATCTTTAGGCTGAGTTCAGACAAAACATCTCTGTCTCTGTCAGGTGTCCAAACTCGTCCGATGATGACCGTAAGCACCCGACGCTGTGTCTGTTCTGTGGGGCCATGCTGTGTTCCCAGAGCCCCTGCTGTCAGGTGCAGGTAGACGGGGAGGACATGGGCGCCTGCACGGCCCACGCGGCTTCCTGTGGGGCCGGAGTCGGCATGTTCCTCAGGTGAGCCAGAACAGGAGTAACTTTTTAAAAAACAATTTCTTGTTTAGTTTTACAAAATTTAGACGTGGAAAATCAGTGTGTGTTTAAAAAAATATGAACAAAAGGTGTTTTTGCTCTTACGTTTTTACCCTGATATTACTGCTATTTTTATATGCAGAATAAGAGAGTGTGAGATTGTCCTGATGGCCAGTAGGACACGAGGAAGCACTTATCCAGCTCCTTACCTTGATGACTATGGGGAGACAGACCCTCAACTGAAGTAAGTTGTTAGATTTTTCTTTGTAATTACATTTTTTAAATTATATTTTGACAGGAAAACATCAATTCAAAGAAAAAAAAGAAAACTTATATAATAATAAAAATAACAGGTATTAAAAAAGGGGTCAGGCAGGTATTCAAATATGTGAGTCTGCACGGCAAAAATCAGTCGCTTGTCGCAAATTTTCAAAATTGAGTTATGTTTTCATGAAAGGATATAAATCAACCTTCAAAACGATACCTATATGGAATGAATGGGACGACATATGACTGAGATATCAACATTCAAAGGAGTCGGGTTTCTCCTGTCACGCCAAGTGAGAAACGGAGAAATCTGCCTTTGAAGTTGACTATCGACGTAGCACTCACAGACGCTTGGTGCGGTCGCGGCTACGTTTGCATTTACGGTAGCCTACGCTGCATTCACAGCCACACGGATAGCCTACCTGCGTTAGGTTAACTGAACTCGGGAGACGGAGATGGATTCCGGAGAAATATCTTCACGCTAGTCAACCAGTGGATTTACCGTAAATATTGAAGTAGAGCGGTCAAAACAGAAACTTTTAACATTCTGCTGGAATTGAATTCCTCACCTCAAGAAAGTCACGTTTTTAGGATGGAAAGGGGACGTTTTTCAAAACACTAAAAACAAAAAATCCAAAATTTTACCCCACGCAACATAAATGCTCGTTTTTCTCAGAAACATCCGTTGCGACAAGCGACTGGTTTTGCCGTGGAGGGTCACATATTGGCATGTATGATATAAAAGCAATGGCTGTTTGATAGCAGTCCAATGATAGGTGCTAGAACATGGCCTAGTCATTCTTTCTAGACATGTATCTACTAAAGCTATCCCATTATTCTTTAATGACATCGTTGTTCGGATGTTATCTTCCCAACATCTTTTCACATGACGCAGTTTCCATCATTAAAACCTTCCACATTTAGTGCAGATGTACATGCATGTTTTTTAGATTTTTTTTGGCATAATATAGTCTCAGTTTTTGCTATTTCTTTCTGAAAAAATTTGGTTTGTTTACTTGTGTTGTGGCAGCCGGGGAAACCCCCTGCACCTGTGTCCCGAGCGCTACAGGAAACTTCACCAGCTCTGGCAGCAGCACTGCATCCTGGAGGAGATTGCTCGCAGCTTGGAGGTGCTTAACGTCATGTTTGCATTTGAGTGGCAGATGCTGTAGGTTCATTGCTGCTGGAGTGAATGGCTTCAACCAAAAGCCTGAGGAGGAGAGCTGCTGGACTGCAGGGAGTATTGCGCATACACACACACACACACACACACAGCTTCTTCCTTAAAAACGTCCCAGAGCTTGTAAATTGTCCTCTTCAGTAACCAACACCAGAACAATGGTCAGCAGAGCAGGATAACAAAGAGGCTGTTCTCTTCTTTTGGTCATCTTTTCATTTGACTTTGACTCTGGAGATTGTGTTTTTCTGCCTAATGATTTGATTGACCTCTGTGATCTTGAGGTGAGGTAAAAGCATGTCAAACACTCACAGCTTTATTTCCTTTGCTCAGATTGATGTGGTTTTCATGATTTGGTAATTTAAGTTTGTGTTGTTTTTTTAGTGTTAAGAGTCGAAGTGAGACAGCTTTAGATTTACATCGTCTTACTTGTGAAGGCACTTTTTTTTGTTGCAAAAACTGTTTCCTTTTCTTTTGCACTCATAAAATGTCTGCCCTGCTATGCTGTTGTCTTCAGCTATGGACTTTACATCCCTTCTCTGCACTGCGTGAAAACTCTTATCAATGTGAATATATTATATTCCAGTATATGAATATATTATTCAAAGGTCCCTTAAATGTAAGTGTTCATAAGTTCAGGATTGGTTATTTGTTTTGCAGGTTAACTTGTATACGTTTGGCACAGATCATGGTTTTCCAAATGTAAACACTCAATTGTGTATATAAATGGATGTTTAGATAATCTTATTTTACTATATGACTATAAGAACATTATGAAAGCTACAATCACACATTCAGTTCTTCATTGATAATCATAAAACAGCCCGTAAAACCGGTACCTTCTACTGCAGTGATGTATAAAGATTTCATTCTCATCCATTTTTGATGAATGACAAATGAGCTTTTACTGCAGGAATCAGTGGTAACATCACAACTGTTCATGGTTTAGTTAATGAGTTCATATCGACCGTTGCTCATTTGCATCGCTTAACAGTGCTGGGTGTCATCTTGGCTGGCTAAATAAATTACTGTAATCAAAGTAATTTCATGTCATTATTATGTTATACTTGTACATGTAAACATGTCTTTGGTAAATTATGTGCCTTACTTTAGGTGTCTTATTAAATGACTAATTGAGTTATTTCCAAGTAAAATGTCACAACATTTAACCAACCATCAGATTAACTTCATCTGATCAATTAATTCAACTGCAAGAGTTTAATCAAGGATTTTATTAATCATTATAAAGCAAAGCAGTGAAATAATAGATCGCAGCATTAACATTTTAGCTTAAAGGCGTCTTTCATGTGTGTGTCTAAAGAGAACTAATGTTCTTGATACTTTCTCCCACATTTTTAGTCATGTCATATTTTGGGGCAACAAAAGGGAATCTAGAAAGAAATGTACAACCCTCTAATGGTGCAATATTTGAAACGTCTGCCATAGACTAATGCCAGGCAATGCGTAGATGTATTTACGTATTTAGTAGGCCCAGGTTCATTTTGTTTTTATTAAGACAACCTTATTAAATAGGAGATTAGAGGCAGATGGTAACATTCCATACTAACCTTCTCAGTCTTAACAAGTGTAGGCACACGTTTGTTTTTTTTTCCAGACTGATTACTTGAAAACGCATGATCACATGTGTCTACCTTTTCAGATGCAGAATTTAAAAACGTTACATTTTCCTTTACTGCGTTTATTTCTTATCCAGAGCTACTAGCATTTCCTCTTTACAGTCTATGTGGAGCAACTTGGGGTTAATGGCTTTGCTCTGGGACGTCATGGTGGTAGTTCTGGTAATAGGATATCGCTGGCTTTGAACCTACAACATCTTGGTCTACCCTTACCCCGCACTACCGCCTTACTACAAGTAAGCAGTTTTTAAAACCTACACCACACAGCCTGTAAGGATAGTAGTTTATGTAATGCTGAAATCATCACATGGGCTACGTTCACACTGCCAACCACATCGTTCAATTCCGATTTTTTGCTCAGATCGGATTTGTCCATCTTGACGGTTCACATTCATAACTACAAGTGACCTGTATCTGACTGTAATGTGAACGCATTGGTCCTCCGAAACGTCACGCATGCGCACATTGATACGTTTTTACACGGGTCAACTGCGTCACCAACAACAAAAAACGTCATATCTGTGGGACGACTCATGGCATTAAAAACGGAGGCGTTAGTAGCTCACGCATGTATCGCACTTTGCTCTGGAGGACCACAAACAGTGAATCAGCTGTACATGAGCAGGTCGAAAAGGAGGAAAAAAAGTCAGGCGGCTAGCTTTTTCTGTTATCGCAGCTCTCCTCCATTTTTACCTTCCCGCGCTGCCGGTGCAGGCTGATGATGTCAGTGCATGCGCATAAGCAAAAAGCCACATGAATTCCGATCTGAGCGTTCACATTCAGGTCGCATGGCCGCGAATCGGATACGTATCAGATGTAGTGCCACATATGAAAGTGACACAAATCCGATTGAAAAGATCAGATTTGCGTGTCCACACAGCCCTGAAAAGATCAGTGTCACATCAAGGCAAAAAATCCGATTTGGGTCACTTCAGCATGGCAGTGTGAACGCAGCCATGGTGCAGGAGGCGTTTTCAGTCACCCAGAAGGGGTGGGGTGGTGGGTGACATGATCAGCAAGTGAATTTAAGAGATAATGTGTTCTCAAGGCCTCATGACAAGTTGCATTAAACTTGATGTTGCGTTCCACTTAAATTTTCTGCAAGTGCAACTCTTATTCAGGCATATTTTGTAGAACACTTATTATATAGTTAAGATTCTCCCACATGATCCACTTTATAAAATTCAAGTATGTATTGTCCAGTCATCACAGAATGACAGGTTATCAATGTTATGTTATGTAACAGTCTGATGAATCAAGGAAACTATCACAGGCGGGCCGTTGAGGCCTTCTAGAGTTTGGCCAAAAGAAAAGGTTAACTGTCTTTAGGCATTTGCCTTGGAGGCACATTATCAGGACCATAGTACGCAGCAGACGGTCTGTCGATGTTGGGATCCCCGTTTCCAGCTGTGCAGATCTGGTTGTTCTTGCCCAGGTTTTTGATGATGTTGAAGTTGGAGCGCGCCGTCTCTGTAAAGCTGTTCTCCAGCAGCCAGCCCTCTGAGTCGCACTCGGGGTCTCCAAGTCGCAGCACGTTCTCCAGTGCAGTTTGCAGGTAGCGGATGCCGGTGAGCACAGAGAGCTGGGATCAAAGAGAATAATTAAACTAAGGGATGGTTGACAAATGTATGAGGCAAAAAAGTTTTACTTACATCTTGCCTTTGTGTCTAAATAATCTTTGACTAAATATGAAATGTTGAATTCATACAAAAACACAACGTTTTGCTGAACGTAGGTGCTGACCTCGAAGAGCCAAATGAGAAGCACAGTGAGACCAATGGAGCGCATTATATTAGTGTAGTACTCCACCAAGGTTTGGTGGCATCCTCTCTTCCACAAATTGAGTTCCTCTGTTTGGTAGTTGTAGTTAAAATGTGCTGAGTTGTTGGTGATTTGATGCTGAATACAGGGTCGAGGTGAGTTGACGTTACAGCAGCTGAAAGGTACTCCGTCCGTCAGGTACTTTCCTTCCACATTGCTGTGTAAACGACTGGAAAAAATATTAAACATTCAAATATTAAAGACACCAGTCATTTGCAGTCAAAACAGGAAATTTGCTACTTGTTTATTTTTCAAGTTTCATAAATGGCACAGACTGTACTGGTGCTGGCACTCACAAATGGTAAATTACACGCATTGCAATATACAAATGCACTTCTGGCGAACAGCTCAACTTTTGGCGACGTTGCCACAAATTTGCATCCAGGTCATATTTTCATATGCAAAAGTTTGTGGCAAACGTTGTGGAAAACTTATGGCAAACAATTTTCATTGGTTCTAAGTTTGAAGACACAAAATCCAATGCGTTTAAAACTTACTGACTTTTTAAAAATAATAATACAGTGCTGTCTCGCAGACTGCGTAGAATCTTTTGCAATCTTTTAGAATTTCAGGGACAGTTCCCCTGAGAGCAACTTAGGGTTAAGGGTCTTGCTCAGGGACCCAATATTGGTGACGCAAGAGGTCAGATTTGAACCCACAAGCTCTTGGTCCAAAGGCGAGTGTTCTACCACTAGGACACCAACACCCTCTTAAATGTTAAAATCCCCTACTTACTCCATCACCTCCCTCTTGGACATGTCCAGGTAGCGATTGCTTATCCACTGAATCTGAAACCAGTCTCTGTGACCTTTGTTGCCACAGCACTGGAACTGGATTTGCAGCTGGTCTACGGTACGCTTCAGGAAGCAGCGGCCTGGCGTGTCTGTGTCTTTATAATAGCGCAAGGCGTCCTGTAGGCCCAGTGACAGAGATTCCTCCAGTTCCCCACGCATGCTGTAGCACATCAGGGCTCCAACCAGCACGCAGAAGGTAAAGAAGAACGTACAGATAATATAGGGAAGCATCACCAGCTTCCACCGTAAGAACTTGTGGGTGTCTACACAGTCGTAGCAGATTTTGCCTCCTAGGAAGTTGATCGCACAAGCTATCAGCCCCACCGCGATAAGCATATTTGGCACTGAATGGATTTCCCGCTCAGCCATTAGCTCCCGCCTCTTGTTGATCTCCACTTTCAGGAAAAGCCCCAGGCTGAAGAGGGTGATCCCTGTTACCACTGAGACCCAGTTTAGCAGCCACAACATCTGGGCAAGCTTGTCTCTCTGAGCTTTAGTGAATTTTACCCTCAGAACAGCCATTTTTGTCAAGCTTCAGTGAAATCGGTGTTCGTGGGATTAGAGCATTCGAGTGAGTTTGAAGAACCGAGGAACTAGATGGTGACTCAAAATTCCATTCAATTCTACTTCCACGTTGCTTTTATCTGCTCCTATGTTTCAGCAGCAGCAGCAGCAACTGAATTTAAAGTTCACATCAAGCAGGCTTTTAAAATAAGTCATTTTTTATATTGGCAGGACCTGGACAAGACAAAACAGAAAGAGCAGGTGCAGGCAAGTGTGCAGTAATATTTTGTTCATCAGCCCTTGGAAATGCTGTCTTTCAGATGGAGGTATTTTCAAGAATATTTGACATGTGGAATTAAGCTGCTGTTTTTCTCAAGCGATATCCTGAAAGATGAAAAAGTGTTGATTAGTTTTATATTCAGTGTATTATCTTACTCATTGTTTAATTCGTGTTAGGATAATGGCCCTTATAAAATTATTGATGGAGACTGCAGTCATATATTCTCATCTTCTATTAGCATGTTTTGCAGGATGTAACAAATGTAAATAATAAAAACTGCATATTATAAATCTTTATCAGAACTAACCACTTTTAAATTTACTGCGAGACACAACTGTCAAAATGAAAAATTCTCCCAATATCATTCATATTGACCTAGTTATTTTGAATTTCCTTTTGCAAGTGGTTTCAAAAAACATTTTTCCTTTAATTAGTTAAATGTTAGGTAACCTGTAAAAATATAAAAGTGTGCATATATTTTTAGTCATTTTATATATTATGTTAATGGAAGCAAATGGAAACTGACTGTAACACCACTACAAATGTTCTGTAAGAAACAGTTGTATGCCAGATAACTTTAAAAAACATTGCAAGTTCTTATAACTTTATCTTGATTGAATTAAAATAAAGACAATATTCAGATCTAGAACCTATAAATAGCCTTCAGCAGCGAGCTAAATAAAGCCGGAGCTGTACGCAGCCACGCATCCTAGTGCTCGGCCAGACACGGTGAATGAAGATGATCCCTGTGAAATTAGGGATAGCACTAAATGGCTTAATACTCACCGAGTGTGTCTTCCTTTTGTGCCTTAATTCTCAGTACCTTCTTTTTGCCATTTCAGGTCTTTTAATTCATTCTCTTGTTAAATGTCCCTAGTTTTTGATCAGCAGAATGTTAGCTGTTGTTAGCTCAGTAAAACTGATGTGTCTGCGTTGGAGACCCTGGCTCTGACCTGCCCTATAATCCCCTCTAGTAATCAGCCCAGTTGGATTTGGAAGAGAACCTTCTGCCACCTGCATAAATCTCACTGATGGACTGTGTGTGTGTATCATAGAGTTTAATGAATATTAGGGCTTTAATTAATTTTTCTACACCTGTTGTCTACTTTATATCACTATATATCAAGTGTGAATCTGAAATTCTTACTGATTAACGTTAATTTCATGCTTTTTCTCCGTTACATTGAAAGGCAACAATCTGCAGGGAGAGTTCATTAAGTTCATTGCTCATCACAGAGTCATGATTCAGATTTTAAAAGCATAAAAAGAAACATGGAATTGGGATTCAAATTGTGTCTTCAATATGGCTTAAAAAATGCATCCTCCCCTCACCTTTATCACCCTCTGTGGGTTAAACCTGATAATTATAAGGTCCATTATAAAACACATTTGTTTTCCAAATTTCCTCTTAGAAATGAGAGTGGAGAGGTTATATAAGATGATATAAAGATTCTTGCCACTGTGATATCTTGTCACCTGTGTAAGTGACCCTTTATACTTTAAGCTTCTTTATACCATATGTATATTTCGTTTAATGCCATGGAAACCCACCCTCACTCTTCAGATGGCCAATGGGACGCTGAGCAGGTCTAGATTAGTGGATTATTTTGACCTAGCGGGGATTGAAGCAGAGAAAGCACATGCAGAGGTCCAGTCAGCAGATCTGAGAACACTGCTCAGCCCATGAGATACTGAGACACTCTCACCTAGTACAGGTGAGTACTGGACAATAAACAGTAAGTACTGTAAATGTATTATAAACAGAACATTTGTAATACATCTTGGTGATTTGTTGTCTTTTACATTTTGAATGAGGCATTTTGCAAGCAATTTGTCTTCTGATGTTAAAGAAGAAATCTAAATATAAAGGTGCTTTCATTTAAACCCTGTGGCTTTCAGTCAGACTTTTTAAGAATACACTTCTATTAATAGACTGGATATTGAAATCTTTCGTATTGAAAACTGTCAGTCAATTTCCACTTCCAGCTTAAAATGTATATTTTGTGTCCTATTTATATATTGTTTATTCCATGTGCCCTATCTGTTCTTTGTTCTCTGTTTCTTGTTGCATTGTGTAAACTGGAGCCACGTCTTCTCGTCTCCCTGTGTATCTGTACAATATATAGAAGAGATGACAATAAAGCTTACTTTGACTTTGACTTTTGCCTTTGACTTTATTTTAGTCAGTGGAAGGATGCTCAATACAGAAGTGCTGTGGAACAAAGCTTTAACGGACAACAATGTCAGGGGCATCGTTTTCTGGCTCCGAAGTCTCTCCCCTAAAAGCAGCAAGGGGTTTTATCAGCGCTGTTCCTGTATGTAGATACTCTGTTCAACCCAAATCAAAAATGGCAATTTGCTGATTAAATGCAGTATTGCTATTGCTGTTTACCTGCTTTACTGACTTATTTTCAACAGTTGGCAGGGGTGTGGAGGAGAGTTTGGAGAATTTCAGATGCTGGCTTCACAGCTGTGCAGAAATGACCAAGAAAGAGTTGCTAAGTCTATGTACGTAAGGAGAATTCTGTTTACAGCTACTTTCATAATATAGGTCTGGATAAACTGGAAAATGAAAATAGTTGGACTTAGTGATTTTCTTCTCCGGCTCCAGGCTTTGGCCAGTGTCAGGGCCTGTGGATGTTTCTAGACCAGAACACAATCACTAAAATCCATGTGCTCAATCAGAAGTTGCGGAACTTGCTATTATTGGCCCACTTGGAAAAGCCACATAACTGTTCTCTTTGTTGTGGACACAGTGAGTCCTATCGTCTGTCTTTTGAACTTTATTCTCCGAATTTAGATGCTCATTTAGTACATTCAATTACTCACAGCATACCTAAGCTATAATATTAGGTGTCTGTAGTAAAAAAAAAAAACATCTCTATATAAATGCACTACATTTTTATACAATGTTGTTAGGTCTGTTTGTAACTTTTTTATGTTTAAATTCTACTCCACAGGTTCTAGGCTCACATGTTGGGTCAGATGTGGATGCTGTTGCCAGGATCAGTACATGCTCAGACCATATATACTGTTGGGGCAACTGGTGCGGTGGTGGAGTTCCACTGGCCTTCTGCCTCAGTATCCTGGTGATGCTATAATAGACTCTAATTGACCTTTTTTTTGTTTGGCCAGTCACAGTAGGAACTTTTAGTGGATGTTATAAATGATAACAATACATTTTAGAATTTATGAGCTAACTCCCAACAAATGACAACTAAAAAAGAAATAGAAAAATGAATCTTTTTACTCTTGTGTTGTATTGTTTGTCCACTAGAGGGAAACACAAGTCTAATATTGGGAATAAAGTTTTATTCATAGTATAAATAATTACAATTAAAATAGTTTACATTTTAAACTGCACTTTCTTGTACACTTTGTTGGTCAAGACTCTTAAATACCTTTGTACTCTTTATACATAACAAGTGTAAAGAAAAACCTTTTCTGCTGTACATTTAAGGGAAAAATCAAATGATGTATAATTTTTTAATGAGAAGTATTGGTCTTAAAAGTTTTATATTGTCTGTGTACTAATATTCTTGTTTCTCATCATTATGTAACAAAACTTTTGCTTTTAGATGCACATGAGCTGAAGCAGATTTCTCAGATGTGGTGTGAGATGGACCAGAACTATAAAACAGCATGTCTGGAGCTACGGTAATTCCCCTTAAAAAATACCCTCCTACAATGGCACTGTTTATCTCTGTCCTCACTAGTCTTTCTTTCTTTATGTTTTATTACAAAACAATTTCTGTCTATTACATAACATTCAGAATGCAGTTAAAATAATAGGGTTCATAAGGGCTGTTCTGATGTTCCTCTCTCCTACTAGATGTGATGTTGAGGATAAATATAGGTGGAGCTCCATAATTCAGGGTTCGGTAGCTCACCTGGACAAGAAACATGGACCACTATGGGCTTCAGAAGACTGTTCCTACCAGACTTACCCCCCACCCTCTCTGGAAGCCCTACTAAAACTTGTGCTGATCCCTTATATTGACATCATGTCGGTTCAAGCCATTGTATCCTGCGTTATTTCCCCATAAAATGACTTTTGTTTTTATTTCTTATCTATTTATTCGTTATAGTTCTTTTACCGTTACATCTCCAGATTATGTACTTTGTACTTGATGTCTCAAACTTCTTACGTTGCAAAGACGACCTTCTGGAGTCATTCTGTCTGACCTTCAGTATCCCCTCTAGTGTGTCGCAGCAGATGCATGGACTCTGGCTCCTGGATCATGGCTTTGTTTCTGTATCTGCTGTCATCTACTTAAACTTAATTTAGGATTAAATACATTTCAATGCAACATCATTCAAATCTAAAACTGATAAAAGTGTCCCAAAATATATTCCTTTATTTCCCCTCCACAGGATTCAATGGAAATTCTCTTGAGTCCAAGAGCCTCTTCATCCTGGTTGTCTCATCATCACCGTGCAGTGTTACGGGTCTTGCTGAGAATAAAAGAACAGCAGTCAGCTCTGAAGTACCTTTATTACACAAACCCAGCCATGGAGAACATTCAAGACGTCAGACTGTACACAGATGTCCTATTGCAGAACAAGTACAGTAAAATGAATCTATCTATCTATCTATCTATCTATCTATCTATCTATCTATCTATCTATCTATATATATATATATATATATGTA